>CM046885.1:16356821-16956821 GCA_025688845.1 Cucumis hystrix | reverse complement strand
ATTCTAAAAATTGCTAATACACACACTTCATTACAACATAATATCATATCACAATATTACACATAATCATCACACCTCCACAAATAACTTTTGACCATTTGGAATGACTTTTTAATATACTTAAAAAGTCAGTCAATATACTTTATCACATTTCACAAACAGTATCAACTCGTTGGGGAAGGTTTAATCAACATATGAAAAAGGATAAGAGGATGGAGGATTTATAGAATGATCAAACTAAGTGATGTTTGGAAGAGAGGGAATATGAAATATCATATCCAGAAATAATATGATACGCGTCATTGATTAGGCCAAACATTCTTTCCCATGCAAATGGAAGACAAGAAAAAGTTGAAAGAATTTCACTTTTCCAGAATTGATTATTAACGGAATCATATTGCTCCATCCCCAGCTTTATTAGTTCTTCAGTTTCATATCAGAACAGTTTGAAAAAGGACGACCTGGTTGCCCTTTGGCTTCCTAGCCAGTGTTGCATGTGAACTCCGATGGCGTCCAAATACAAGCTGCTCCTCCCATGGAAGCCAACTACTTTGCCCTCTGTCGTTGTTGACGTGAAAAACGACCCTACCTCCTCCCCAAATGGACCGAACTTCCCCCTGCTTGTGTGAAATGTAAGCGACTTTACAGCTTGTTGTCTCTCATCTTTACCGATGAAACCGTAATATCCTGATATACATGTTAACACTTCATGTGGATAATCCAATTTTACCTGTAAACATAGTCAGAATAAATTTTAGTTGATTGTGGATGTACTATATATTGACAGGTAAAAGAAACTGTTGAAGGTGTTGAATTTATCGGTACCCGATGTATGGTTGTTCCACTGTTTCCTCCATGCCTAACTGACCAAACTGATTGTTTGTTTCGATCGTATTCAATTTGAATTGAACAAAAAGCTTCAAGAGACCGTGTCAAGTATATCTGTTTAATGCCAGAAAATACTCCATCATCCCATGGTTTACCGCCATCTCCGCCCCATGGTCCAGGTCCACAGGGTGCTGGTTCTTTTACTACACCACGAGCAATCTATGAAACATATAATCAATCCATAAGCCCTTCATGACCATACTTATAATAGCTTCCTCTGTTTTTTCAGTTGCTAGAAACATCTAAAATGATTAGCTGAATACCTCTTCAAGTGCTCCTTTTGAAGGTGCTAGTTTCATAGTCCAAGGGGCATTACTATTTTCAAGAAGTGGCGGCGCAGCAGGAATTATATCCCTGGAAGGAGGACGAGACAGTGGGGTCACCTTTCCTTCAACTATGTGCACACCAAGAGCATCTAGGAACAAACCTTTCCTCCCATGAAATCCAACAATCTTCCCCTCCTTGACATTGGTACTAAAGGGGGTTCCTTGTGCCTCTCCAAATGGTCCGTACTTCGCTTTAGTAGTATGAAATGTGAGTGACTTGATAACATTAGGTCCCATGTACATGACAGGCCCATAGTATCCAGTTACATGAGTCAAGATTTCATATGGATATTCAAAGATAACCTGCAAAATCATCGTTACGAGTTATGATTAAGAGAGATGAAAGAGTCATAACTGAAAGGTGAAACGGCATGCCTTCCAATCCAAAATATGCAGGAAATTCTCACCTTGTCATATTTGAATCCTCCTGTTCCACCTGCCCGTGCTCCCCATATAGATTCTTCATCACAAGCATACAGAACTCTAATGTATACGATTCCAACATTGCGTGACACATTAATTTGTCTAATACCAGAGTAACATCCATCATCAAATACTGTTCCACCCGAGCCGCCCCAAGGTCCACATGGTACCACATTTTCGACTTTAGACGGTCCCTTCTTAACAGGCCTCTGAGATGACCATCACCAACCATTATTTGAGTCCAATTTTCAAGACAAAAAGGCATAAACAAAAAAAAGTTTTATCCCACCTTAATTGTGGATTCATCATCACTTGATTCTGAGCTTGAGGAACTAGATACTTGTTTTGAGATAGTAGTTGGAAGAGGTTTTTTGAATTCATCCTTCTGCCTGACAGCAAGAACAATATCATAATTTTGACCAACACTTCCTTGTATAATTGAATACCCTTCATTTTCAGTCTTACTAGCAAGATGGTCCCGTGATTGAATCATTGCTTTAGATGGTGATTGTATAGCCATAGGCTTTAGATAAACTCCAATGGCATCCAGGTACAATCCACTCCTGCCATGGAACCCAACAATCTTGCCCTCAGTCGTTGGAAAAGAGAAAATTGTTCCTTGTTCGACCCCGTAAGGTCCATACTTCTTTTTGTTGCTCATAAAAGTCAGGGATCGAACAAACACTTTGTCAAATGACACAAAGCTACCATAGTGTCCACGGATCATAGTCAAGTACTCATCCGGAAAATCAAGCTTCACCTGTAAACCAAAAATGAAAACTTAGTAGTTATTACACAGAGACTCTTGCATTCTTCATCAATGATCAAACTAAAACCGACTTCAAACGTCATTTAAGTATCATGTGGAAATCTAAGTTTCATTTAAAAGAAGGATAGGACTCAAGATGTTTCAAAATTATCGAGCAAACAATCAATGATCCAACAAAGTATGAAGCTACCGTGTCTGTTTTAGTGCCACCATTTCCTCCATGTCTATCTGACCAAATTGAACTTCCCTTCACATCATATTGAATCTTAATGGAGTCGATACCAGCTCCATGGCAAATTATCAACTGCCTGATAGTCGAATAAACTCCATCATCCCAATTATTTCCAGCTGGTCCCCCAAAAGGACCAGCCATGATTGGCTTCATTTTTCGAGAATCATCAAAACTCTGTGTGAAAAAAAACAAACTTCTAACTTGTTGTAAAGAATAGAAAACAAGTGAATGCAACAAAATAATACAAAGCAAATGAATAGCACCTACCATTCTTGTTACGGAAACAAAAGACTAGAAAAGTGATGAGAGCAACAATTTACTTGAACTTCAATGCCCGAGCGCAATCGTAGTGTGCAAAGCAGACTGAGGAATTTATTTGAGCAAAAAAGGGGTGGAGTACAGAATCAAGGTTTCAAAAGCTTTTTCAAATGATGGGAGGAGATAGATTCCAGTTTTCACTAAGGAGGGGAAAGATTTAGTGGACAAGAATCTGATCCCTGGATAGAATAGAAAAATGAAATCTAATTTTTTTTTAAAGAAAAAAATAGTGGCGTTTCCCAATGGATTCTAATCTGTTTGGTAGCATTATTATTCTCTCATCTCCATGAATCACTCCGTTTTCAATTAAAATATGGTGAGTTCTCTTGTTTTTCTATGTATGCCACCCTAACTAGAGTCCCACCAGCTAATTGTTCTGCATATTCTACCTAATTAGCAAACAATGACGACGAGAGTTTAATCTAGTGAAATTAAAAATTTTGTACTGAATAGTGACTTATACATGGATGAATTCCCACCCCATCTGTATCTCAGTTTTTTCTCTACATATCAACCCCTTCCCGGGGCCTTCCCCACTCTCTGAGGAGCGCATATTACTCTACATCCTTTAATCTTGTTCAGATGTACAAGCTTTCTTGATATGTGGGTAACCATCACTTTCTAGATTCATGTCCAATTGGTATGGTGCCTCGAAACATGGTAATAACGCAAATCATGAAGGACTAGATCAACCAAGGAGATTTCTCCATAACTTCATCAAAATGCTAAGGGGTATAGTATCAAGGATCATTTCAACCTAAATGTGTCATGTCATTACGCACTTGCAAGAAACAGTAAGCTATGCACCCGAACAAGCATGCAGTGTCTATATGCTCCACTAACCACCGTTAAGAATCTATACGAATTACATTAATAAATAAATAAAATTATGAGTACCACAAACAAATATTTAAAACTTAGTAGGTTCCAATCAAATTTATACGGTTACCTATAAATAGATCACACACCTGTCGAAGTGTATTGAACAATTCATTCTCAGCCAAACTCTGCAGGAATCAGTCTAAACGATCTTCAGAAATGCTCATTCCTTGAGATTTAATTTCATCTGTTCAATCAACTACCCTTTTCCATTAACGGGAATCTGATACTAAGAACAACTTCCACATAGTGTTAAAGGCTACCAGTAATCCCCACAAGAACAGTGACCGTTTTTGAAATGGTGCAAGCATTTTGAGTCGCTTAAATATATTTCGCATTCATAAGCCGCTGAGATATACTTGGCCATCTGATGACAGTCCGCGCACATTCTTAAGTTTTTCACAATCTTTATACTTTTGCGTGTGTGAGATGAGCCAATAAGGCCAAAAGCAAATGCAAATTTTTCACAGTGGAACCCACCAATTTTTTCTTCTTTCTCTTCTTCTTCAATAGAAAGCTGATGGTGATTATTAAATTTCTTTACTTTCCCTTCAATGCTCTTTATCCAAGTATTTAGAACGTCAAGTTTAGACTGGTCGCCTGTGACAAATAAATGGACTTTATTCCTGACTTCAACCCAGCACTGTGCTGTACATTTCTTCATCGCACTCTCTTTTCCAAGCTTTCTCACTTTTAGGGTTTGTTCAAACTTCCCATATAAAGCATATGCCTGCACTAATAAACGGTATATCACATGATTATCAGGCTCCAATTCGTGGAGGCGCTTGGCTGCTTGAACTGCCAAGTTTAAGTTCCCATGAAATCTGCAGGCCGTAAGTAAGCTGGTCCAGATAGAGACATCGGGTTCTATAGGCATATCTTCGATGAACTCTATTGCATCTGTAAGCCTCCCAGAACGTCCATAGAGATCTACCATAGCCAAATAATGATCTAAAGTTGGAAGAATTTGATGTTCTTCAGTAATGCTAGAAAAAACATGTCTTCCCTTGTCTACCATTCCGGCAATGCCATAGGCATGAATAATACTAGCCAAAGTACCTCGGTTTGGCCTAATTCCAAGATTTCTCATCTGATCAAACAATTGAAATGCAGAATCTGAACAACCATGTAAAATATATCCTGCAATAATTGAATTCCAGGTGATAATATCTTTGGATGGCATGCCATCAAAGACGGTTCTTGAATATTTAATGTTCCCTGACTTGGCGTAAGTGTCTACAAGTGAGTTTGCAACAGCTAGCTCAGATTCCAGGTTTCTGCGCAACACACAACCATGGATTTCCTTTATCTTTTTCTCTGCCATTACATTTGCACAAGCTGGTAAAATGCTCAAGATAGTCACTGAATTAGGACTAAAATTAAGAGACTGCATTTGTCGAAATATTGCTAGAGCTTTGTTCTTTTCACCAAGCTGATGGTACCCAGCAATCAGAGAATTCCAGGATGCTGTATTCCGCTTAACCCCCCCATCTTTTTCCATTATTTGAAAGAGGTCCATAGCTTGATCCTCATCTCCATTCTGTATGCATCCTGATATCATCGCATTCCATGTAACAACATTAGCCATGACATTTGATTCCCTTAATCTCATAAAAAGTTCGTATGCTTTTCCACCATATCCAGCCTGACAATATCCTCCAATCATCGAGTTCCATGTATAAACATCTCTTTCTAAGATCGTGTCAAAGACATGGCGAGCAGCTTCCAATTTTCCACATTTAGAATACATATCAATAAGTGAATTCCCAACCAATGTTTCACGCGCAATTCCCATTTTAATTGCAAAACAATGTATTTCTAGTCCTTTTTGCAGTGATTTTAAGGAAGCACAGGCTGAGGTCGCACTTGCAATAGTTATAGTATTTGGTTCAACCCCTGCAAGAATCATCTTCTTGAAGAAATCCAATGCCTGACTAATCCTGCTGCTTTGAGCAAAACCTGAAATCATTGAGGTCCAAGTATAGACATCAGGCGCTAAACCCACACTCTCCATCTTCTTCTTCAAGTCTATAACAAGATCACAATCCCCCAACTGGCTATAACAAGCAATCATTATGTTATAAGTAACCAAACCTGGTTTGAATCCTTGATTGCTCATCGTGTCAAGCAATCTCCTAGCTTCATCACCATTTCCCTTCTGGCAATAACCAGCTATCATAACATTCCAAGAGACCCCATCTCTTTCGTCCATGTTCCCAAAGAACTTCCTAGCTAGACTCAACTTCCCACATTTGACAAATGCCGTCAAAATAGAATTGCTCAGACGCATATAACAACTCAACCCACATCGAATAACGAGAGAATGTATCAACTTCACAGTTTCAAGATCCTCGCAATTCCCACAAGCCTGTAGTATTTTTGGGAAAAGAAAGGCATCAGGCAGCACCCCATCTCCGATCATCAAAAAGAAAAGTTTAACTACTTCTTTCCATCTCTGCTCTCTCGAATATGCCCCTATCATTGCCGACCAAGTATACAAATTTCTCTCCTGCATTCCATCAAACACCTTGCGTGCATCCTTAAGACACCCACATTTCGCATACATACTTACTAGCTTCGTCTCAACAAATGGGTTTACCCGATCGACTAAACCCATACGAACATGAAGCTCACGACCCAGTTCAATAGAACCCACATCTATGCAAGTTTGAAGCAAATTGATATACGTGTTGGTGCTTAACTTAGACCCACGTTTAGACATTGAATCGATGGCTTTTATGGCTTCACGGAGTAGCCCATTGCTGCAAAGGTAACTCAAATGGTCATCATTGAACTTAGAAGTAAGTTTGTAGGTGAAAAATATCGAAGTTTTAATTGGTTTTGAAGAGAATTTAAGGGGTCTGGGTTTGATAACGGAAGCAGGGCCAGAAATTGGAGGGTTTGTTTGGCAAGGAATTGCCAGTTTCTCCATTGTTAATGGGAGTATAGATTTGTTCTTCTTCACCCCTTTGGAAAGTTGTTTGATTTACACATTTGTTTTCATTAAAATTATGAACAGAAGATCAGAAGATCAGAAGATGGCGCAGTTGTGGACGTGGCGCTTTCTCCATTGGCTCTACTGGATGGGGTTATCACATACTCTTTCTTCTTTCTAACATTTTTCCATTTTTGTTTAATATTGATTTTTACTTTTAACAATCAAAGTCAGACCTTTTTCGTTAATGAAGACAAAAATATACTAAACTATACACTATACTCGTCTAAAACAATTTCCAATGTAGCCTTTGGCTTCAACCTTATAAAATTAATTTTTTTTTTTACATTCTCATTAACAGCTTACCCAAAAAAAACAAACAACTAGAAAAAAACAATTGATATCATCAATGCACATTGCTCGTATGGTAACTGAATATAAAAATCTAAACTACGCTTGAAAAAAAGCAAAAAAATAAAATTTATGATAATAAAATGTTACTACATTTTTTAAATTGTAAAAATAATGAATTTAAACGTGAACTAATTAATTATCATATTTTCAATGGACAAAAAAGAGGTCCCATGAACCGTTTTTTTAAATGTTTGTATCAATTTCCCAAAATTTAATGTTTATGGCAAAAAAACAATAATCGTTAAATAATTTAAATGAAAACTATGGTTCTCCAAATTGAATTTAGAAAATCTAAACCAAATTAAGAAATTGTACGATTATCAGTATGAGATATTTATGAAAATCTTATTAATTTAATCTTAATATTGTAATTTATATAGCAAAATAATTAATTTGTTTAGATAAAAGTTTTGACATTTTATTATTTTACTAAAACTATATATAGCAATTTGGCCATTTAAAATAACTTTTTTTTATAAATTTTATTTACTAATTAGTTTTAAACATTTTTAAAAGAAATTAATTTTATTTGTAAATTATTATTTTTAGATAATATAAATAAATATATATGCACACGTTTTAATGGAAAAATTACTCATAAGTCGGTGCTTTTGTATTTCTTAAAATTGTATATGAAATTCTGAAGCTGTTGACTCAATCGACAATCTCCAAAAGTTTCACGATTTGAATTTATTTATGATTAGTATTACTATTCAAATAAAAAAGAGATTCAAACATCTTTCAACGTTGCTCGTGTCTTTTTAGTTAACATTTAAGTATATGTATATATTACTTTTCAGCAAAAGATCCGGTTCAGCATCTTGCCCACTACAGAAAAGGAAGTTGAGTGAACCAAAACCTCACACCAAAAGGTTGAAATTCTTTCTTTAGAAAATTACCTTCTTTTTCTTCAGAAGTGATTCTCCAAAGACGTCTCCTTTTATAATAAATAAATAAACGAAATTTGTGGGTTGCACCTAATATTAAACAATGTGAAAAAAACAAATTTAAAAGATTAGGCGTTACACCTAGTCATTGGTTTTTACAAATACATTGAAAATCCCACCCCACATTTCACACGGCCATGCATATACTCACATATATTCCCTTTGGCCTTTGCTAAGCAACAAAACAAACATTAACATTCAAATATTTTTAGTAGGGTTAAACAACCAACAAAAGTTTAGGCCACACAACTTCTTTTCTTAAGCTAGCTATTCAATATTGTAACCTATTATAACCTACATATTATAACATCCAATAATCCAACACTCCAAAACAACTATTTAAGTCACTAAACTTTCAATCAAAGAGTATGGGTATGTATCTTATAAATCAATAAATCTATTCAATATTTGAAGACATTCGCAAAACTATTAGAGTGACATAAATTTCAATTCTAAGCCAATGATACAAAATTCAAAGTCTCTCCCAGACCTATAGACACAAAATAAAACCGAAAGTTACTGTACAGAAAACAGTAGACAACTGCACAAAGAACAATGAGAATCAAAGTTCTTACGGCAGATTGCTGATAGAATGTGCAAATCCATGCAACTTCATAGTTCAACAAAGTCCTTGCCCCATTTATTATTCCATGATGAAACCTGCAAATTCTATAGTATAACAAGCACCAAAGATATATTGAGAGTTGCACATATTATCCAAACTTCTTTAAAGGGGAACCAAGAACAGTAAATATCTTCAAACTCATTGTTATGACGTTCATAAGAAGAACAAACTAGAAACCAGAATCAACATTACACCATACTGATAATAATAAGAATAAGGGCACGTTCTTCTAAGTAGTAGAAGTAGCAGCAGCTGTTGTTGAAGTTTTAAGCTCTTCTATTTTCTTCAACAGTGCCGCTCTATCAGCACCAACAATCTTGTGAACTGTTTCCCCTCCTTTCACGAAAACAAACGTCGGCATTGCAGTAATCTTCCACTCGCTAGCTATAGCCTACAGAGAGAACAGAATCCATTGTTTAGGGAAGGAAAAGAGGAATCAAAACAAAAAGAAAACACGAATCTCCCTTGAGACTACTGCAACATTATCTTGTACGACAACGATTGAAATTTTGACATAATCAAAAAGGTTAAATATGTTTACATTCAATTCATCGACGTCCACTTTAATGAACACAACACCGGAATGATTCTTAGCCAATTCGGAGAAATATGGAGCAATTGTACGGCATGGACCGCACCAGGAAGCAGTAAAATCCACCACAACCTATCAAGAAAAAACTCTAGAAACATCAAGAACAAAGAAATGAACAGAAACTGTAATACAGAATCACTGAGAGTTCGCTTAACGCCAATCAAGGTTCGAGTTAATTAACAAAAAGCGTAACAGAGAAGGATTGAGAAATCATAAGGAATACAAATCGATCAAAAGATTCATCAAATGCAACACAAGACCATTCAATTTAGATAAATCGAATATATAAACTAGCATAAGAGATCAGAAACCCTAGCGAATCCATCACGACTTATATACCAAGACAATGAAAACAATCACATAAGAGGAAAAAGGAAGAACAGGACGTGAAATTCGAAAATTCTACGGGAATCAATTGAGACGATAATGTAGAAAATGAAGTGAAAGATCAAAAGATATTATACCAATTTTCCAGATTCCTTAGCTTTAGCCAATAGAGCTTCCCATTCAGATTGCTTATGGCATGCAATAACTTGACCTTCTTCACCCATTGGTTTGAACGCAAATAGCTTTTCTGCTAATATATTATTCTCCGTATCAAAAACTGCAACAATGCAGAGAGATGATGCGATGGGATGATATTTATAGTCAGGGTGGGCTCCGGTTCTTCCATTTTTACCAAATTGCCCACTCTTTCGTCGTTTTACTACCATAATGCCATCGAATTGAAAAATTAGGGCTTCATGCCTACATTTTCGGGAACTACTTTCTTAGCTTTTAATTTTTGATATTTTGGTTTAATTTCGTATTAAAACTTTCGAATTTTGTTTCAATTTTTTGTTTCAATTTTTTTTTTTAAAGATTTTACAATATTTTGTAATTTTCAAAAATGTTCATTTAAAATAATTATGAAATTTTTTAATGGAGATAGCAAATATTAAAATCTAATTAAATATAATTCTTTTCAATTAATAGGTAGTATCATGGATGATCTGACTATTTAATGAAAAATCAACATTTACATTGTAAATGATGAAACTTAAAAATTAATTGAAACAGAACTCAAAATTTAAAAGTAAAATGATAAACATTTAGAAACTTATGAATTATAACTAAAAGTATAACATTTTAAAAATTAATGACGGTAATTAATAGAAATTAGACTCAAATCTTAGGACCTGTTTTATAATTTAATATATCTTCTCGTTTAGTACTGTTTTGTTCTTCCTTTCATATTTTTCTTTTTTATGTGTAAGTTTAGCTTAATTTTAATTTAGATCTCTTACAATAAAAATTGTCAATATGGTTTCAACTTCCTTAATAATTTGTTCATTAGGTTATCACGATGCCAATAATTAGGATAGAATGGAATAATTTTAGGCTAATATAAAGGACTAATATTGAACTTTTTGAGTTTATGGTTAGAAAGATTTTAAATTTTGGAAAGTGTCTAACAAGTCTCCATACTTTCAAATTTGTATAATGTTAAGTGGGTTTCTAAAGATTCATAATAAATCTATGAAATTTAAAAATACTGAATAAATAGATCAACGATCCATATGAAAAGTGAAAAATCAAGAACATACAAATTAGATAATTGAAGATTTCAAAAAATTCCAGAAATATTTTTGCTCACAAGGGATGTGCTGTTGTATAAAATTGAAAGTTTAAGTTATTAAACCATTTTTTAAAGAAGTTAGCATTTAAACTTGAAATTATTTTATTTAAAGTTCGTATTTATTTTGGTCATAAAACTAATATGAATAAAGAAAAGAAAAACGCCTCTTCAGGCTGTTTGAAGGTATTCTAACAAATGGTAAATGCAAACTCTTTTAGTCATTTACTTTTTAAATCCCAAAACACTAAACTTCATGATAATTAAAAAAAATCATGTAAAACGGTTGAGGGATAGACAATGAGGCAATAGAATATATAACAACCTATAATTTTAAGTTGGATTGGATCAAATCTACCAAAATAAATTATGAACCCAAGAACCAAACCAAAGTTCGATTTTATCAGAATTTTCAATCCAATTTTGGGTTGAGTAGGATGAGTTGGTCGAGTTACCAAGTTTTTTAAACATCCCTATGTCTTAGTTAGGTTAAATACGTAGAATGGACAAGAAGGAAGATAAATATTTAGAAAACAAATACTTGAAGAGATTTTCTTTCTTAGGTTGGATTTGATTCACACATTTATTATACTAAAAAAAATATCGATATGATTATTAAACTGTCTTATGATCAAATTAAGAATATTTTAAACAATAATAAGTTGAAACTTTTAAATTATATCACTTTTTCTATTTTGTATCAACCACTAAAAAGGAAAAGTAAAGAACAAAGGCTTATAAATTACTTGAGAGCACTAAGCCCTAAATATGATTACTTCATGTCTTAAAATAGAAGACTGAAACTGATAAATTGAGTTGGTTGATCAAAACCTACCGAACCAACTACAATGGAGTATTGTTATAAGTGTAAGATGAGAATTTAAACTTAACTTAGACAGCTGAAAATTACAACAAAAACAATGATATTTACATATAAATAATTCAGACACCATCTTGCAAAGTTAATTCATTTTGAAAACTTGAGAAAGTAAAATATTTCTTTTAGAGCTCTAAAACCAAATTTCAACCAAGAAAAATACACATTTTGACTAGTTATTTAAAGTACGATTAAACATAGCCTTTACTATATCTATCTACGTATAGTCCATCATATATAACATGATAATAAAATAATAACTTAGTACTATTAAAAAACAAATTTTTTATGGTATAACAAGTTTTTAATTGGATAACTAATGAACTATTAAGGACATTCCTATAGCCAAGGCCACACCAATTCTTTTTTCATTATTTAATATTCATTCAACATCTTTTAGAAAAATCTTAAATTCAGCATGTAATGAAATAAAAAATAACAACTTCTTGCAAGAATATTGGATCGTAAAAGTGAAAGGAAAAGAGCCATAATGTCTGGATACAAAAGATGTTTAGGAATAAATTATTCAATTACCCCACCCTCAAACTTTATCTTTTTTCCTAATTACTTTGATCTTTATTTTTATTCCAACGGATGGAAACTATGGGTGTACATGAATCAATCAAGCTTTAAAAAGACATGGTAAAAATATAGAACAAAAATTATATATGTATAAATAATAATAGAAATTCAAGTTGAATTGGATCAACTCAAACATAAAGCAATCTAACTATCAAACTAACTTAAAGTTGAAACTAATCCAAATCAAACTGTTGGGTTTGATAGTTCGCATTGTTTAGATGATCTATCCAACCACCCTGATGCAAACACCTATATGTTCTTCCATTTGACCCCTAAATCTTGACCAGAAAACGACAAGTCCCCCAAAATTTTACATTATATCTAACCTGATTAAGCATAACACATCAAGGACTACCAAACACAAAACACGAGAATTTCAAGCAACCATAAAACTTACAAGTTTTACATCTTTCTGAAGATTTTCCAAAGCCAAGGTAGATTGCTTTTTTGGATGTTCTCTCTCTTTCTTCTATCAACACAAAAGAAAGCATCTATAAACTTTCAACCCACCACTTAATTCAAAAGCTCAAACAGCTAATTTATATATTAAGTCTTATTATACATTTATTATTCTACAAACGTTCATTAAACAAGTACACATCTCAGACATATTGTCATGAAATCCATGAAAAAACTCGAAATCAGAATCATCAACAATACACCATAATAATAAGAGGTAGAATGAGCTTCCAAGCTGACCATTTATGCCTTAGGAGTTGATGGAACTGGACCGCACAACTCAGATACCAACCGTATCAGCCTATCTTTGTCAGCACCGACCATCTTGTGAGAGCTAACTTCCACCTCATCTCTCACGAAAGCAAAGGTCGGCATTGCTTCAACGTTGAACCTCGCAGCAATTTCCTGCAAAGACACAGAAGCCATTGTTTGAGAGAGAGAAAGAGAAAAGATCAAATCAACAAACCAGTTCCATTCCACTGTATCAAGAGGGCATAATACGATAGTTTGGGAAAAGTTGAAAGGGATAAATTTCTTTACTTGAACTTCATCAACGTCCACTTTCAGGAAAATGGCATGGTGGTTCTTCTTAGCCAAGTCTGCGAATATTGGAGCTATGAAGCGGCATGGTGGACACCAAGAAGCAGTAAAATCCACCACAATCTACCAAACAAAATTCTAGAAACATCAGGAACAACAGAGCTGAAACTATCTGTAACAAGGTGAAGTATTCCAAAGACTTGTTCTAAAAAGACACGAAACGAGTAACAGAGAAAATTTGAAGAGAATGGTAAAATCAAAACATTCGATTATTCGTCCTATTCGCAATTTCAACACTCCAAATGGAATATATAACTAGTCAAACTTGAAGAACTTAAAATAATAACTGACACAATCAAACATAGATATCATAAACCCCTAACGACGAATCAATCGCGAGTTTAGAAGAAACTCTAATAATAACCATAATAATGCAACAGAAATTGCTAAGATACGAAAGATGTTCCAATATACCTAAGCATCAAATCCAAAATTCCACCGAAATCACATACGAAAATGTATCGAACGGAAGTAGAAAGGGAGAGTACTAAAAAGCGAAAATCATACCACTTTACTCATTTCCTTTCCTATGCGTACTTGCGCGTCGAATTCCTCAACGCTGTGAATTGCAATCACTTCCCCTTCTTTAGCCATTGATTCTAACAAGAATCTGTGTTCTTCTGCAAAAGTTTACGCTGCGTTTGAAAAGGAATCGATAAAGAGAGACGAGAAGAGGGGGGAGGATTTATGTAGACCAATCAAAGAGGAATACACTTGGGGTGGCCGTGTGGACAGAATTGTCTATACGTGAGAGCATTTGGCAAAAATGTGAATGCAAATTATTTAAGTTTTTTTTTGGTAAAAATTAATTAAAATATACTTGAATAATTATTAAATATTCTAATTTATTTCAAAATAACTCGTTTTTTAAAAATTAAATATTTAAAAATATATTTCAAACATGTTCTTACTATAGTTTAAACAATATGTTATTTTTAAATATACTATAATAAACTAAAATATAACAAAATATCATTGTTTAATATAGTAATAAATACATATAATGTATATATCTTGTTCTATTACAATATCGTAAATAATTTGTGATATTTCAATATATCTATAAATAATTTTCAAAATTTTGTTATTTAAAATAGTATTATTTTGACAATCTAACAGTTAAATTTAGCATTATTAAAATCGTTTTACTAAAAATATAAAACAACACAATCATATAATACAGATTTGAGCACATTTGAAAATTTTTCCATAAAAACAAGTGATAGGCATACGGAATTATTATAGTTTACTAGCGATCATCAACAATTTTAAATGATATTTTATAATATTTATAAATAATTTGATTCATTTTTGCTATAAATATATAAATCATTTACTAAAAATATAATAAAATAAAATACATTTAACTTAACACAGTTATTAACAAGTAGAGGTTAGAAGTTTCATTTCTTTTGTCCATTTTCTTAGAAATTTTCAATTAAAAAAACTAAATTTTATAGGCCACTAGTAGATATATTCTTGGAGATGAGGTTTTTATTTATTGATGTCAAATGGGAATATCTATTAAATAATAATTTAAAAAGAAAACAAATATTTAAATGCCACTAATTATATCCATTGCACCTCTTGCTTTTAAACAATAATTGAAGATTGGAAGATGGAATATTCTATTCATTTGTGTATTTTAATTTATTTTGCTCAATATATTTTTAAATATTTATTTTGATTATTATATTTTTATGTTGATTTAGTTTAGTCAATATATTTTGAAAATGTAAATTTTGGTTATTGTATTTTTAATTTTAGTTTATTTTGATCTTCGATTTGAAAAAAAAAATCATTTTAGTATCTTAAAATGAAGGTAAGGTAATAGTTTTGCATGCAAAGTAATCATTATTATACAAGCATGTTTAGAAGAACATTAATCAATAGTTTCCTGTCAAAGAACTTCCAAGTGCTTTCCTACCTGCTTTTAGATTTTAAAACTACTTTTATTTGTTCACTAAAGTCTTTTCTCTCAAGAAAAAATAACATTTTTTATCACTATAAAAGCAATCAATAATGATTTTTAAAAAATACTTTTTAAAAGCCCCTTGGAAAATTAATCTAAATATGCTCTAAGAGCATCCTATAGAGATATTTTTTATATTTATTTTTAAGCCCCTTGAAAAATTAATCTAAATATGCTCTAAAAGCATTCTATAGAGATATTTTTTACATTTATTTTTAAGCCCCTTGGAAAATTAATCTAAATATGCTCTAACAGCATCCTATAGAGATATTTTTTACATTTTCTAATAACACTTTATGTTATTGCATAACGAAAATGAATAAAAACAAGAAACGAGAATAGTTCGCAAAAATGCTATAAAGAGCAAGAACAAGTTCCTTCATTATTTATAGAATAAAAGAGCATCAATCTATATTAGAGCATTTGGGACAACAAATAAATGAACCAAAATTCTCAAGGGTAACAAGAAACAACCAACTCCATGGATCATAATCAGTCCATAATATTAAAGATATAATCTAATACAACTTTAGGAACCTGAAAGGTAACAAACTAACCAGAAGAAAATATCGAGCCATAATCTGATAAAACATGGTAATAAAATAATAACTTGGTACTTTTAAATAACATTTTTTTTTACTACATAAGAAGTTTTTAATTGGATAACTAATGAACTATTATGGACATTCCTATAGCTAAGGCCACACCAAAAAAAATTTCATTATTTAATATAGATTCAACATCTTTTAGAAAAATTTTAAATTCAATAGGTAATAAAAAAAAATAAAAAAATAAAAAAACTTCTTGCAAGAATATTGAATCGTAAAAGTGAAAGGAAAGAGCTATAATGTATGGATACAAAAGATGCTTAGGAATAATTTATTCCATTACCCCACCTTCAAACTTTATCTTTTTTTTTCTAATTACTTTTATCTTTATTCCAAGAGAATGGAAAGTATGGGTGTACATGAATCAGTCGAACTTAAAAAAACATGATATCAATATAGAACAAAAGTCATATATGTATGAATAATATTAGAAAATTCAAGTTGAATTGGATCAACTCAAACATAAAGAAATCTAACTAAAAAACATAAAATTCATGTCAAACTAACTCAAAATTGGAACTCTAATCCAACCCAAACTGTTGGGTTGGGTGGTCAGCAGTGTTTAGATGGTCCATCGGACCACCTTGATGCAGACACCTATTAGTGCTTTTCCTCCTCTCTCATCCCATTTTCTCATACCGAAGGACCCCTAAATCTTGACCAGAAAACGCTAGTCCTCCAAAATTTTAGATCTAATCTATCCTGATTAAGCATAAAACATCACGTACAACCAAACACAAAACATGAGAATTTCAGGCAACCATAAAACTTACAAGTCTTACAACCATAAAGTCAAGGGTAAGAAGAGAAAGAAAAGCAAAAGTAGAGTGCTTTTTTAGATGTTCTTTCTCTTTCTTCTATCAACACAAAAGAAAGCATCTGTAAACTTTCAACCCACCACTTAACTCAAAAGCTCAAACAGCTAATTTATATATTAAATCTTATTATACATTTATTATTCTACAAACGTTCATTAAACAAGTACACATCTCAGACATATTGTCATGAAATCCATGAAAAAACTCGAAATTAGAATCAACAATGCACCATATTAATAAGAGGCAGAATGAGCTTCCAAGCTGACCATTTATGCAGTAGAGGTTGATGGAACTGGACCGCACAACTCAATTACCTTTTCCATCAGCCCATTTTTGTCAGCACCGACGATCCTGTGAGAGCTAACTTCCACCTCATCTCTCACGAAAGCAAAGGTCGGCATTGCTTCAACGTTGAACCTCACAGCAATTGGCTGCAAAGAAACAGGAGCCATTGTTTGTGGGAGAGAGAGAGAGAAAATATCAAATCAACAAACCAGTTCCATTCCACTGTATCAAGAGGGCATAAAATACGATAGTTTGGGAAAAGTTGAAAAGGGTATAAATTTCTTTACTTGAACTTCATCAACGTCCACTTTCAGGAAAATGGCATGGGGATTCTTCTTAGCCAACTCTGCGAATATTGGAGCTATGAAGCGGCATGGTGGACACCAAGAAGCAGTAAAATCCACCACAATCTACCAAACAAAATTCTAGAAACATCAGAACAACAGAGCTGAAACTATATATAACAAGGAGAAATATCTCAAAGACTTGTTCTAAAAAGGCACGAAACGAGTAAAAGAGAAAAATTGAAGAGAATGATCAAAACAAAACATTCGATTATTCGTCCTATTAGCAATTTCAACATTCCAAATGGAATATAACTAGTCAAAACTGAAGAAATTAAACTAATAACTAGACACAATCAAACATAAATATCAGAAACCCTAACGAATCAATCGCGAGTTTTCCCAAATCACCGAACAGAAGAAACTCTAACAATAACCATAATAATGCAACGGAAGAAACCCTAAAGATGTACCGATATGCCCACGCATCAAATCCAAGATTCCACCGAAATCACATACAAAAAAATGTATCTAACGGAAGTAGAAATGGAGAGTGGTAAAAAAGCGAAAATCATACCACTTTTCTCGCTTCCTTTCCTATGCGTACTTGCTCGTCGAATTCCTTAACATTGTGAATTCCAATCACTTGCCCTTCTTCAGCCATTGATATTCTAACAAGAATCTGTGTTCTTCGCAAAAAAGTCCACGCTGCGTTTGAAAAGGATGCGATGGAGAGGGACGAGATGGGGGAGGAGGATTTATATAGAGAAAGCAAAAGGGTATACACTTTTACCGAAATACCCTTATATTTAGCTTTTATTGCGGGGTGGCCGTGTGGACAGAATTGTCTATACGTGAGCGCATATGGCAAAAATGTGAAAGCATAATATGTCGTGTCTTCCAAATGCGAATAGGGAAATTAATAATTCAATAAAGCAAAGAGAATAAGAAAAAAAAAAACAAAGACTCCGTATTCAATTTTTATTTTTAGATCTCAGTTTTCAAATTTTCCTTCGCACGTGTCGGTGGATCATAATAAATGTACCTTTGGGTTTATTTGATAAAATATATATTTTTATTAATTAAAATATACTTAAAAAAATCCGTATTGAGTCTTGGTCAAATTACATTTAATAACATTTAATTTGGCTTTTATTAGAATGGTTTTTAAAAAAATATAAAATAATATAGTCATATATAACAAAATTGAGTGCATAAATTTTTTCCATAAGGACAAATGATAGGCGTGGAAAATAGGGGAATTATCATCTAGGGTTTTGAATTATGACGTGGGCTTATCCCACTTTTTCTAAAACTTTACAAAAAAAAAAAAAACTTTTTAAACAAAATATTTATAAATATAATAAAATTCATAATTTACTAACCTTCATCCCATTCATTCATTTTTAGCTAATGAACAATCTTGTCACTATAAGTTATTTACTAAAATTATAATAAAATAAAATACATCTAACTTAATAATAATTAACATATAGATTGAAACTAGAGGTTAGAAGTTTCATTTCTTATACCGAAACAAATAGAGATGTTACGCAATTTTTTGTCGTTGAGTAATAAAATAATCAATAAATAAAGATTGAAAAATTAATGGAATTTAAAAATTAAAAAAAAAAAACGAAACAAATTATTTATATTTGAAAAAACGCGAAAAGATGTCTAAATATTTTGTTCATTTATTAGAATTTTCCAAATAAAAAACTAAAATTTATGGCCACTAGTGTGTATATATATATATATATTCTTGGAGATGAGGTTTTTATTTATTGATGTCAAATGGGAATATCTATTAAATAATAATTTAAAAACAAATCTAATATTTAAATGCCACTAATTATATTCCATTTGCACCTCTTGCTTTTAAACAATAATAATTGACTCTCTAAGAAGATTGGAGGATGGAATATTCTCTCTCATTTGTGTACCAAAAAAACCCTTCTAGATGCATTTTAATTTGTTTTTGGTCAATATATTTTTAAATATTTATTTTGATTGTTATATTTTTACGTTGATTTAGTTTAGTCAATATATTTTTAAAATGTAAAATTTGGTCATTGTATTTTTAATTTAGTTTATTTTAATCTTCAATTTTAAAAAATAAATACATTTTAGTCTCTTTAAATGAAGTTAATTGTTTTGCCTGCAAAGTAATCATTATTATATAAGCATGCTTACAAGAATATTAATGGAAAATTGTATTAGATGACAAATTAGTTTAGGTAATTTGTAAAAATGACTTTAAGGTTTGTGATTTTGTAAATATAAAAAATAATCAAATCCATGATTTTATATCTGCGGGCTCGGCTTTATTTTTTGTCATTTTCACAAGTAATAAAGTATGTGTGCTATAGACTTAATTATTATAACTTGTTTTGCAACTTTTGCAAGTGACTCGATATTAATCATGAGGTTTCCTTTTAAAGAACTTTCAAGTGCTTTCCTATCTACTTTTAGATTTTAAAACCACTTTTATTTGTTGTCTAGAAAGTCGTTTTCCCCTCAAAAAATTTCATTTTTATCACGGTAGAATCAATAATGATTTTAAAAAGTAATTATTAAGGCAATTAGATTTAAAACTCAAAACAACTTCTTAAATTTTTACAAAAGGGCCTTTTTAACACGTTAGAAAATTAATCCAAATATGCTCTGAGAGCATTCTATAGAGATGCTATTGAGTTTTGCTAATAACATTATGTGGTACTATGGAACAAAAAATGAATGAGAACGGGAAACAAGAGTAGTTCACAAAAGTGCTTTAAACAGCAAGAACAAATTCTTTCGATATTTATAGAATAAAAGAGCACCAATATGTATTGGAGCATCTGAGACAGCAAATAAATGAACCAAAGTTCTCAAAGGAGTAACAAGAAACAACGAACTCCATAGATCATAATCAATCCATAATATTAAAGATATAATCTAATACAACTTTAAGAACCTGAAAGATAGCAATTTGATCAGAAGTCGAAAGAAAATAACAAGCCAGAACCTAATAAAACTCCGACCTCGATCAAAGTAAGAAGCCTCCAAAGATGATCCATGGAAGTTTTTGGACAACAGCAGAAAGATAATGACATAAAGAAGCTTTTAAAAACTACAATGTGATGTGATAACGACTCAAGGAGCCTCTTAGATTGAAGCTCTTTAGACTTCAAATATAGCTAAACGCTAGTAACAAAGTGGTAACAGAAATGGCAACCTTTATTCGTTTTATATATGAAGCCATTTCACAAAATCCAAACCTTAGAAAGAGCTCCAAGTACCAGATACAGAAGAACTCCTATTCTCAAGTACTTCTGTTTGTGTACCGTTCATCGTTCGCTGCCATGATGATATGAACTGTTAGTCTAAAACATGAAAAGTATACAGAGAGAACAAAGAAAAGGAAACACTTCTAACATATAGTTACTTCAATAATGCATTATTGAATAATGTTATTTTGCTAGAAGTTATGTTGTTATAGTTTATTTTATTCATACACATCTAGCTGTAAATGGGTGGGTGTTCAATAAGTGTACTAATTGTCCATCAGGTTAAAGTTCTCTTGAGTTCACCTTTTCACCATAATGTAAAGTTTTGTGGTAGGCTAATTATTTTTTTGTTGTTGTTTGAAGTATCTAGATTGAGACGAATAACAACATTTTGAAAGTATGGAGAGATCAAGTGAGGAAGTACGGGAGGGAGCTAGGTTTAATGCCTCGTCATGGGCACTGGTTAGTAAACTCTCTTGTATGCCCTTTTATTTCTTTCTTAACGAAAGTTTGAAGAAATAAATATTATAGCATAAACTAAGAGTCCAATACAAGAGCCTCCTCATAAATAGTAGAGAAAAACCAAATAGACAATATAGATGAAACTCTGGCAACTTTTCTTAAGAGAAGAAAGAAGAGAGATTACCGAGACGAATACCAAACGTCCTAAACTCCCCCGTCACACGGGTTGGACAAGGCAAGAGTTGTAATGTGTACATCCTAACATGTAATATATTTTTTCTCTCTAACATGCACTTATGCAAATGTGAATCAATTTTCAGAAGATGAAATTCGTTTGAAGGAAGAAAAACAACACTAAGATTGAAATCTTCACAACGAGCTAGATCTGACTAATTAGGAGAGTAAAAATATATTATCATCTCAAATACCGTATCAAAAGAACTAGAAAAAAGAACAAACCTTGAGGCATTGGTTCCTGTCATTATCACAAATGGGATAATCAAGGGGGCAACAATAACTACCATCCTTGCAACATACTGCAGCGCTCAATGCACAGCATTTCCATGATAAACAAAGGTCAAAGAATTTCTTTGCACAACAACAGGTTTCCCCAACACCACAACTAGTAATAGCACTACATTTTGTTGGACCTGGAGGAGGGTTAGGATTTGTTTTAGTTGGATATGAAGCAAGCTTGTTAATTCCACAAAGGCCTTCTGCATTGCCGCTGTTGCGCTGCATGTGCATGTAACCATCCATTCCCCAACTTCTACCCCATGAGTTCTTCACAATCCAATAATCAACTCCATTTTCTGAGCCATATCCTACGATCAACACACCATGATCCAAAGAAGTTGAACACGGACCGGAGAAAATTCCCTACCAAGCAAGTAAATACAACTCATGATTTTTAGTTATAATTTCTTATATGATGGAAACTCTTTCAACTAGAAGTTTCGAGTAGGACCAACCTTTGAGTATAACTGAAAGGCTCTATCACTGCCACATATGCTAACACTCACAGGTTGAGCTGCTACTGCTTGCAGTAATTTTCCCTCATCATTTGAAGGAATATAAGTATAACCATCAATGGTAACAACATTCCTCTTCAGCTGCAAGCTCAATAAACAAAAAATGCAAGTCAGCAAGCAATCTTTTCTCATCCCTAAGGGTCCCAAAAGAGCTCACTGGTAAAGAGTTAATCATAAACTTTCCATGCTTATTCCAAGTTTAAAACCCCCTTCATGGCATGATTTATTAATATTGTGAATGTATTACGAAAACATGAGGAAAAGATGGATTGTATCACCTTGTCCTTACGACACAATCCATCACGACCTTGATAAGGATAATCATCCTCGGTGTCAATCCCATGGTTACTGATCACAAATTGGTATGCACGAGCCATCGATCCTCCTCTGCAGCCCAAATTGTAAGATTTGTCACAATCAATTAATTCCTGTTCAGAGAGACTAATAAGAGACCCTGTCATAATCTGGTTGATCCCTTCCATGGCTCCTGTAGCCGAGAAAGACCAACAAGCGCCTGAAAGTGAAAATGAGGGGTATCAGTTTTTTTTCCAAATCTAATGATGATGAGTAAAGCTTCCAAATAACTTAATGCTTTTTCGTTTTCTTTCTAGAAAACAATTCGAGGCTTATCATGAAGAGATGAAAATGAAGACTGAATTTTGAAATCAACTTTGCTACCTTGGTGATCACTATCATGTTATATGATAAAATCATCGTGATCTAAACACTAGACTAAGATTATTAATTTAATACAATCTTAACACTCTTCTTTAAGTCAAATATCAATTTAAATCTTACAATACTACTTGCAATATGCTTAAAATAGAACGGAGAAATACAACATAATATCCTCAAATTTGAATTCACGTAACCCTCTCATCAAACAATCTTAAAACTATCACTAAACCAAAAAAAATAAGTTATGAGATTATAGTAAACCCAATCATTAACCACAAATTCTCAAACATTCCACAGGAGTAAGATTTGATATAAATTTTAGAGAGGAAAAAAAAAAGAGTGAAGAGTGAAAGGAAAAAAATAAAAAAGTTAGACAATGGCATCTAACAAACAAAATATATGCCAAATTTGGAAAACCCAAATGAACAAAAGTGAAAACAAGAAATCAATGCACAGTAAAAAGCAAATGCTTAAACACATATGACCAAATGTTCATGATTAAGAAAAAGAAGCACTTCTCCCCTTCTACTAACTTCTTCGTTTCTATTTGTAAGCGAACCATATATACAGAAGTTAAAATGATGACATTTAAGAAGAATCCCACTTGTAATGCATCGGTCGTCAAAATTAATCCTAAAGTTTTTGCTCAGATTCCCACATCCATAACAGACAACAGAGTAGTTCAATCAAATTCAAGATTATCACTAAACAAGAAAATTAAGAAGAAAAAAAACAGCATAAACATACCACAGCTTCCTTGATCCTTAACAGCAGTCACCGCCCCTTTCTTCCTCCAATCTACCGAATCAGGGACATCCCGTGGAAGAGAGGGTTCTTGCGGCAGAACCGGCCGGTAGTTCGGCAAAGCAGGGGAAAAACCCAAGCGAGAGACCTTAAACTCATGGTGGGTAAGATCAGCATAAGAATTTAGAGAAAGGGTATAAGAAGAATTGCCCAAATTGTTGTGATGGGTAACAAATTCATAGTTATCGGCAAACACACTGAGCCTGTAGAGCTTTGCTTCGGCGGAGGAATACGATTTTCCATGCTCTGTACACCAGATTTCGAAAAGCTCCGAAACATTCGAAGTAGCAGAAAGAGGTCGAAAGAGAAGGAGAAAGAGAGTAAGAAAATGGAAGATGAAGTTTCCCATGTCTTCCCTTGTCGAGATATTAGCGCACCGGTGCAACGACGGGCAACGGAGATGGGTGTGATTAAATAGGCAGGGGATGAACAAGAGTCCCAATCAATAGGCAATTGACAAAGAGCCCAATAATTAGCGGGAAAATGTGTTTAAATGGTGCGAATTTTACAAAAATACCAAAAAAAAATTACGATAAGCATATTGCCTACATTTTCAAATTTGCAAAAATAACAAATTTAAATCCATGTTACCGTCTGATTTGTCAAATTTGCAATATGCAAAAAAAAATAGAAGTCGTGAGTTGTTTTTTTCTAAATTTTTTTTATCATCTAATGCAATTTCTCAATTTTAATTATTTAATTTTTTATTTGTGATATATTCGAGAGTGATATTGAAATGTTTGTCTCATTTCTTAACGGGTTAGATCGAGAGAATTGAGGTGGGAATAAGGATGGAAATAGGTATGACATAACTAGGCCCTTATTTAGTAGAAAATTTTGTTGTTTAGGAATTAAATCATTTATGCTCGATTTTCTTCTTTCTCCACTATCGTCTTATCTTTTAATACATTTTTTTCTATTTTTTATTTTATATATCACTAAAATTAATTACATGCAAATTATATTTGTGGTTTAAAAAATTAAATTAGTATTTAACTACAATAATTTAATAAATTAATGTATAGATATACTCGTACTTATTTTTAAATAAATGATAAAAGAACTGATGTAATAAAATTATTAATTAATTAATTATATTTGTAGTTAGTTAATGATTGTTAAAGATTAATATAATATGAGATTATTCTTAATAATTTTATAATTAGTTTATCATTAATTAAGTATAATGTATTAAGTTTTCTTTTATTAATACATCGTATTTATATAGATTGGAATTCATCAAATTTATCCCATCAAACTATTCATTCTACAAATACTAGTAATTAATATTATTATTTGATTGTTAAATAATTAGTTTTTCTCAAAATTTCAAACTAGGTTTATTCTTTAATGTATTAATTTTTTATAAAGTTTTCATGATTAATTTTACAAATGAAATACAAAAAGGACTTATTTTCATGCATTTTAATATCATTCTCATGTCCAACTAAATACAGATATCATTGGTTTTCGTTAATCTTATTCTCATCTCAATTCCCCCAATCCAAACAGCCTCTAAAAGTTATATTTTGGAATTTAAATCGTTGAAAAAAGAATATATCTTTTTTTCTTTTGTAATATATTTTTAAGTGTCTACTTTAAACTACCATTTTAAATAACTTTTGAAATATGTTTTAATCAATTTTCATAAAAATTGTTTAAATAGAAATTAAATTTTAAAATAACATCTTTTTTTAAGTCAAACGAAATCTGATTAGTTAATAATGTCTATATATTTGAATCAATTGAACTATCATCACATTGATACAGCATAATCTTACTAACAATAGTTATGTTATGTGTAAGTTAAAACTAAACAAAGATTAATTGAGTGGTAATACCCAACACATATACTCTTTTGAAATCAAATTCCAAGAGTTAGTAGCATTAGAAAACAAAATTATGTGTAATAAATCTCCACCCACCGTGGACGTGGTTCACACTTCAATGGAAAACGAAAATGATGTATAATAAATTTCCATCCACCATGAACGTGATACACATTTCCGTCTAATAAATCTCCAAGCACCATATGCATATACGAGTTCACACTTCAATGGACCATTAAAGAAAATGATCACTATTGCATAAAGTGTAGTTTTTGTTTCTAATTATCTCTAACTTATAAATTTCACTAACGGACATCTAAATTAAATTATCGATTTTTAAATAATTAGTCGAATAAAAAAATAATAGTAAGTTAATAAGGTTGTTTGAATGTAACTCAATTGGTTAAGACATATATCTTTGACTAAGAGATCAGATGTTTGAATTCTCTCGCTCTCATTTATAGTTGAAAGAAAAACGTCGTTGGTAAATAAGTGTTATTTAATCAATTATTCATAATAAAAATATTATATTTGTTAATTATTTTAATTGTAAAATTAAAAATCATATTTAGATTTTCTTTGCTAATTGACCCAATTATATGAATGTACGGGTTGGACTTAATGGGCCTAACCTCTGGCCTTTTGGTGAAGAAAACAGAAAAGAAGTTTTGAATTTGAATGGGCTGAGTCCAATAAGTGTAGGACCTCGGCCCAGCAATGGAATCCATTTTGACTGCAACTGGAACAAAATTTTGGGGAACCTATGTATGTGATGATTATTCCATTTCTTTTGCCCATTTTGATTTTAGTTTTTAATTGGGTTTTCGTATCTCAAAATTTAAAATTTTAGATTTTAAATTTGATTTCAATTCAATCACAGTTTTAAAATATTATAATTTTATCAACTTCGTTCATAAATTTTAAGATTTCCATTTTAATTTTGATTTTTTTACTAAACACGTGTAATAATAATTTAAAATAGTTACCTAACAGAAATTTAAAATTTTAGTTTTAGATAAAGTAAAATCAATTTATTATAATCCTTTTAAATTAATTAAGAGATGCCAATACTAAAAATTAAATTCAAGATTAAATGAAGCCAAAATTGCAATAACACTTTATGTTACTACAGAACAAAAATGAAGGAGAACGAGAATAATTAAAAAAAAAAAAAATGCTTTAAACAGCAAGTACAATTCCTTCAATATTTACGGAATAAAAGAGCATCAAACTGTATTGGAGCGTTTGGAACAGCAAATAAATGAACCAAAGTTCTCAAAGGGGTAACAAAAAACAACCAACTTCATAGATTCCAATCAGTCCATAATATTAAAGATATAGTCTAATACAACTTTAAAACATGAAAGGTAGCAACCTGATCAGAAGTCTGATCAAACTCCGGCCTGGACCAAAGTAAGAAGCCTCCAAAGCTAATCCATGGAAGTTTTTGGACCATAGCAGAAAGATAATGACACGAGGAACCTCTTAAAAACTAGAATCTGGCATGATAACCACACAAAGGAACCTCTGATTGAACCTCTTTAGACTTCAGATATAGCTAAAAGTTGGTAACAAAGTGGTAACAGAAATGGCAGCCTTTATTTGTTCTGTAAATGAAGCCATTTCATAGAATAATCTTAGAAAGAGCTCCAAGTACCAGATGATCCAGAAGAACTCCTATTCTCAAGTATTTCTGTTCGTGTACCGTTCATCGTTCGCTGCCATAATGATGTGAACTGTTAGTCTAAAATATGAAAAGTATACAGAGAGAACAAGGAAAAGGAAACACTTATAACATATAGTTACTTCAATAATGCATTCTTGAATAATGTTATTTTGCTAGAAGATATGTTGCTGTAGTTTATTTTATTCATACACATGTTAGCTGTAGTTTCGTGGAAGGCTAATTATTTTCTTTTTTTGCTGTTTTTTGGAGTATCTAGATTGAGACAAAGAACAACATTTTTAAGGAATAAGGAGATCAAGTGAGAAAGTACGAAAAGGAGCTAGGTTTAATCCCTGTCATAGGCGTTGGTTAGTAAACTCTCTTGTATGCTCTTTTATTCTTTCTTAATGAAAATTTGAAGAAAAATGTTGTAGCATAAACTAACCATAGTCCTAAGAGCCTCCTCATAAATATTAGAGGAAAACCAAATCGGCAATATAGACGAAGTCCTAGAAACTTCTTCTGAGAAGCAAGAAGAAAGATTATAAAACGAATACCAAACTTCCTAAATTTCCCCATCGCACAGGCAGGACAAGGCAAGAGTTGTAATGTGTACATCCTGACATGTAATGTGTTTTCTCTCTCTAACATGTACTTATGCAAATGAATCAATTTCCAGATGATGAAATTTGTTTGAAAGGAGAAAAACAACATTAAGACAATCAGTCTTCAAAATGGACTAGATCTGACTAAGTGTAAAAATATATTTTCATCTAAAATACCATATCGAAAGAACTAGAAAAAAGAACAAACCTTGAGGCATAGGTTCCTGTCAGTATCACAAATGGGATAATCAAAGGGGCAACAATGACGACCATCCTTGCAACATACGGCAGAGCTCAATCCACAGCATTTCCATGATAAACAAAGGCCAAGGAATTTCTTTGCACAACAACATGTTTCTCCAGCAGCACAGCTAGTAAGAATACTACATTTTGTTGGACCTGGAGGAGGGGATGGAGGAGGGTTAGGATTTGTTTTAGTTGGATATGAAGCAAGTTTGTTGATTCCACAAACGCCTTCCGAATTGCCACTGTTGCGCTGCATGTGCATGTAACCATCCATTCCCCAACTTTTACCCCATGAGTTCTTCACAATCCAATAATCAACTCCATTTTCTGATCCATATCCTACAATCAACACAGCATGATCCAAAGAAGTTGAACACGGACCGGAGAAAATTCCCTACCAAGCAAGTAAATACAACTCATGATTTTCAGTTATAATTTCATATATGATGGAATCTCATCAAATAGCAGTTTCGAGTAGGACCAACCTTTGAGTATAATTGAAAGGCTCTCTCACTGCCACATATGCCAACACTCACAGGTTGAGCTGCTACTGCTTGCAGTAATTTTCCTTCATCATTTGAAGGAATATCGGTATAGCCATCAATGGTAACAACATTCCTCTGCAGCTGCAAGCTCAATAAACATAAAATGGAAGTCAGCAAGCAATCTTTTCCTATCCCTAAGGGTCTCAAATGAGCACCCTGGTAAACAATTATCATAAACTTTTTCATGCTTATTCCAAGTTTACAACCCCGTTCATGCCCTGCTTTATTAATACTGTGAATGTATTAGGAAAACATGAGGGACAGATGGATTGTATCACCTTGTCCTTACGACATGATCCATCACGAGCTTGATAAGGATAATCATTCTCGGTGTCAATCCCATGGTTACTGATCACAAATTGGTATGCATAATCCATCAATCCTCCTCCACAGCCAGAATTATAAGATCTGTCACAATCAATTAATTCTTGTTCAGAGAGACTAATAAGAGACCCTGTCATAATCTGGTTGATCCCTTCCATGGCTCCTGTAGCTGAGAAAGACCAACAAGCGCCTGAAAAGTGAAAATGAGAGGTATCAATTTTTTTCCAAATATGATGATGGTGATGATGAGTAAAACTTCCAAATAACTTGAGGCTTTTTTCCTTTTTCTATCTTTTCATAAAAAAGGAAAAAAAATTCAAGGCTTGTCATGAAGAGATGAAAATGAAGACAGGACTTTGAAATCAACTCTGCTACCTTGGTGATCACTATCATGTTATATGATAAAATTGTCGTGAGATCCAAAACTAAACACTAGACTAACATTATTAATCTTGTACAGTCTTAACACTCTTCTTAAAATGTTAGGTCAAATGTCAATTTAAATCTTGCAATACTCCTTGCAGATACTTAAAATAGAATGGAGAAGATACCACATAACATCGTAGAATTTGAATTCACATAACCCGCTCATCAAACAATCTTAAAACTATCACTAAACCAAAAAAAAAGTTATGAGATTATAGTAAACCCAGTCACTAACACAAATTCTCAAACATTCCACAGGAGTAAAATTTGATATCAATTTTAGGGAGGAAAAAAGTGAAGAGTGAAAGGAAGAAAATAATAAAGTCAGACAATGACATATATGCCAAAGTTGGAAAACCCAAATGAACAAAAGTGAAAGAAAGAAAACAATGCATAGTAAAAAGCAAATGCTTAAACGCATATGACAAAATGTTCTGGATTAAGAAATTAACAGAAGCACTTCTCCCCTTCTATTAGCTTCTTCGTTTCTATTTGTAAGAGACAACCATAAATACAGAAGTTAAAATGATGACATTTAAGAAGAATCCCATTTGTAATGGTCAAAATTAACCCTCAAGTTTTTGCTCAGATACCCGCATCCATGGCAGACAACAGAGTAGTTCAATCAAATTCAATATTATCAATAAACAAGAAAATTATTTTTTTTTAAAAAAGGCATAAACATACCACAGCTTCCTTGATCCTTAACAGCAGTCACCGCCCCTTTCTTCCTCCAATCTAACGAATCAGGAACATCCCGTGGACGAGAGGGTTCTTGCGGCAGAACCGGCCGGAAGTTCCGCAAAGCAGGGGAAAAACCCAAGCGAGAGACCTTAAACTCATGGTGGGTGAGATCAGCATAAGAATTTAAAGAAAGGGTATAAGAAGAATTGTCCAAATTGTTGTGATGGGTAACAAATTCATAGTTATCGGCAAACACACCGAGTCTGTAGAGCTTTTCTTCGGCGGAGGAATACGACTTCCCATGCTCTGTACACCAGATTTCGAAAAGCTCCGAAACATTCGAAGTAGCAGAAAGAAGTCGAAAAAGAAGGAGAAAGAGAGTCAGAAAATGGAAGGCGAAGTTGCCCATATCTTCCCTTTGTCGAGATATTAGCGCACCGGTGTTGGGTTAGTTGGCATCCCAACGACGGGCGTCGGAGATGAATGTGATGAAGTCGGGAGGGGATTGGTTACTTGATCTTGGATGAACAGAAGTCCGAACCAATTGGAAATCGACAAGAGTCCCAATCGTGAACAAGAACATGTTTTAAATCGTGCGAATTTTAATGCCTTTGGTTTCTTTTATTTTTGGATATTTTCCAGAATGATCTTCAAGCGTTTGTCCGCAATTCCTAATCATACATTCTTCTAAATCATCTAAAACTTTCCTTTTTGGAATTTAAATCGTTTGGTAAAAACAACATCATCTTTTTTTTACTTTAAACAACTACTTGAATTAACTTTTTAAATATATTTTAATCTATTTTCATAAAATTAGTTGTAAAAAAATATATAGTTTTTAAAAGTAAGATCGACTCTTATTTATTGATAATATCTATATATTTGAATCAATTGAACTATCATAATAGAATCGTTAAATCAAATTCAAGAGTTGGTAGCATTAGAAAACAATAATTATATGTAGTAGATTTTCACCCACCATGAACGTGGTTCTCTAATCTCCAAGCATTATTTGCATATCATAAGAAAGTGACATTGTTTTCAAATTACTTAAAACGAAGTCATTGTCGCATGAAGTGTATTTTTTTTCTTTTTCTAATTATTGTCTCAGCTTATAAATTTTGGTCATCAAAGTTAAATTATCGATTGTGTAAATAATTAGTCGGCTAAAAAATAACAATAAACTAACAATGTGAACTTGAATATAACTCAATTGGTTAAGACATATATCTTTGACTAAGAGGTCAGATGTTTGAATTCTCTCACTCTTATTTATAATTAAAATAATAATAATTAATAATATATGCTTAAATAAGTGTTATCTATTCAATTATTTATAATAATAATATTTTATTTGTTAATTATTCTAATTGTAAAAGTAAAAACCATATTTAGATTTTCTTTGCTAATTGACCCAATTATATGAATTTACGGGTTGAAATTAATGGGCTTGACGTCTAGCCTTTTGGTGAAGAAAACGGAAACGGAGTTTTGAATTTGAATGGGCCAAGAGTCCAATAAGTGTAGGGCCTCAGTCCATCACTGGAGTCCATTTTGACTTCAAGTGGGACAGAATTATGAGGAACCTATGTTCTTGATGATTTTTCAGTTTCTTTTGCTCATTTTGATTGAAGTTTTTAATTGGATTTTTGGATCTCAAAATTCGGTTTTAAATTTGATTTCAATTCAATTACAGTTTCAAAATACTACAACGTAGGATTTGAGTTTCGTTTCAGGTTTCATTCCTAAGTTAAAAAACTGTTTGTACACTTATTTTGAAAAACAATTTCCAAAAAACAACGCTTGATTAGCTCACTTTCAATTTAGTTTTCAAATATTACAATATATAAGTCTACGTTTACCATTTACAACCAAACATAAATTTTATTTTTAGTTCAAATTTCAAAATTTCAAAACTAAACTAAACTAAACTTGTTTTCAAACACCATCAAAAAAGAAAATATCGTTTTTAGTTTCTACTAAATTCTATTTTTGAATCACAAATCAAACGGAACCTAAATGAGTAAGAAGATTGTTTTTTCTATCTCATATTTAGACAAATTTATTTTATTTTGATTTATTAATTATTTTCTATTTTATAAAATACCTTTAGATGGTAAAAAATATATAATACACATAACGTAGATAAGTGCCGACTCAGCATCTCGTAGTTTTATCCATGGTGGATTGCAATCATGAGAAGATGTCTACATTATCTAACAAAGGGTTGGAGTTCAATCCAAGATTCAAAATCAAAATTTTATAACTATTTTTTCTCACATATCTCCACGTGTGCAACTTCTTTCAAAACATTCCTTCATGCATATCTTTTCTAATTGCAACTTTACAGCTAAAGTTAATTTCACAAACTTAAGAAATTCCAACCAATAACTTTATCTTTCTTATTTTTAGATTTAAAGGAGTTAGTTAATATGGATTAGGTTACAAATAATATGATTTTAGTTTTCGGTAATGAATTGAAATTGAGAAAAGGAAAAATATGGAAAGATAAAGAGTAGCCGAAAAGTGAGGGGAAGGTTGGTGGTGACAAAGCAGAGTACGTCTTTCTTATCTATTGCCATACCCTCTTCTATATCTATTTCCAATTTTCTTGTTCTTTTCCCTACGCTTTTATGATTTATCCCCCCAAGGACCCTTTTATGTTCCTTCCCCACTTTCCTTTTTCTTTTTTCCTTTTCAATTCCCCATTTATACTTATTTTATTCCATTTTTTCACACACATATATATATTTTTTAAACATACTAAAATACAATTTAGACTGAAATGTCATAAATATCAGTTGAGTTCAACAATAAATCTTTTTACTCCAGAATCTATATTCACTCTTTAAATTTTGGGTCCAAATTACAAGGATTACTCTTTTTTTTTTTTTTTTTTTCTCTAGGGAGTTATAATGATTACTTTGAATTACTACATTTCAAGTTCCAAGTATAATATTCCTGTAGAGAAAGAAGATAAAAGACAATGGATAAACTTTTTAATAAGCTAACTAACATTTTATTCCGTATAAAGTATAACAAATATAATATTTTTAACCGAACGATCACTGAAACTTCTCACCTCTTAAAAGGGAAAAAGACTAAAAAATGAAAATATGTTTTAAAATATTAATACGATATTTAGGCATAATAATTAATAAATGTTGCATTATATAGAGTGAATGATTTAGATATTGAAACTAAATGCATGAATAAATATTGTAGTCTAAAAAGCCAATGTATTAGATATAGAAAGAAATAATGTGTTTAATTAAATTGTTTTTGTCTTATGTAGGTTCATGCATGCATGTTTATATTCAAAGGAAATGGATAATAATTACAAAAGTGAATTAATGGAATGTAATTGCAAATTAAAGTCATAACAAAACAAAAAATAAACAATAATGATAATAATAAAAAAATGTTCATGAACACAAAAAGATTAATTGTATTATACCTTCAAGGAACTTCAAAATTTGTTTCCCTTATTTTTGGAGTTCTCTCTTCGATTCACTTTGCGGTGATCAGAAATTTTGTTCTTTGTATTCATGAAGGATAATATCCTCGTGACAATTATTTATTAATTGTTATCCAAATACAATCATTTCACATCTTATAAATAATGTTAATAAAAAAATTACATCAAATAACAAAGAAAAAAATAACTCACGACAAAAATATTTTACATATTGCAAATATAACGACGATAATAATTGATGACTATTCTAATATGAGTTCTAATATCATAATTTTGTTTTGCTATTTTTGTAAAAGTTTCTAAAGAATATTCGATATAACTATGAATATATACATAGTTCAGTCAAAAGATTAAATTCAAAACCTCTTTTTGTTGGATAATAATTTCATTTTCTATTTTTTTTTTAGTTTTTAAAATACATCATAATTTTTTAAATCAATAGTAAAAAGTAAATAACAATGAAAAGAAAGTCTGATGGAAAAGTAGTTTTTATATATACTTAATTTTTAAAAATAAAAACAAAAACAAAAAATACTTACAAAACGAAGCCTTAATAATTAAAAAATATATAAATATCGACCAAATTATTAATTCTATAAAATATTTAAATATAACAAAGGTAGATAACAAAACATTGAATTTTGGACTTTAGAATGTAAATTTCATATAAATGACTAAATTAGAGCATGCATCAGTTCCAAAATCTTCATTAGAAAATAAACTTAATATCAATAAAATTCTATACAATCTTAAGTGTAAATTAAAACATCTTAAAAAAATTTAGTTAGAGCGAATATGATTTAGTAAAGGTTTATAGACACGTTTGGAAAGAAAAAATAAAAATTAGTTCAAGTGAATATAGATTTACATAAAATCATTAACATCCATAATCGCATTGAAATGGTATATAATATAATAAAAATTTAATGTTTGAATTTAACCATCGTTATTATAAAATTTATAGGTTCCATATAATTTTTCATTAAATCTTTTTTTATCGTTTTCATCTCTAAAATCACATTTTTGTTTCGTCTTCAATTTGACACATATTTTAGTACTTATAACCTTGATTACATACCACTCTCCATACATTCATAGTTTACAAGAAATACACTTAAAAAGCCAATTTGAACAAATTTTCATTTAGTAGTGATTGACTCTTACAAAAATGTGCTACTTTAATATTGTTACCATTACCTGTTCAATGTTTTTGGGATAGAAAGTCTAAATACACAAACAAAAGGAAAACGAGAAAAAAAAATTGGAGAATGCAATCTGGAATTTTGGTAATCCTAAAATGCAGCCATGTGTGTACAGATACACAATCCCAGAAGGACCTTCTCATCCTATGGACACGATTTCTTATGTTCTTCTTGCCAAGTATCATCTTTTCTTCTCTTCAAGCCACGTTTCATTCCCTTAATTCCCCCAATTCTAAATTCTCTTCCATTTTTAATACCCCCCTCAATGTAATTCCCAATAATAATCCCAATTTTTTTTAAAAAAAATGTTGAAATCTTGCTCATCCAACAACAAGAACAACAAAAAGGCATCCTCAAGAAAGGGTTGTATGAGAGGAAAAGGAGGCCCTGAAAATGCTTTATGTACTTTTAAAGGTGTTCGTCAAAGAACTTGGGGCAAATGGGTTGCTGAAATTCGAGAACCAAATCGTGGTGCTCGACTTTGGCTTGGTACTTTTGATACTTCCCATGATGCTGCTTTAGCTTATGACAATGCTGCTCGTCGTCTTTATGGCTCTGATGCTAAACTCAATCTCCCTCTAATTTCTTCTTCTATTTCTGTTTCTGTGTCTTCTTCATCTTCTTCTACTACTACTTCTGATAATAATAATAACAACAGTGTTGTTGCTACTGCTAATACTTATAATAATAATGTCAATCCTATGGTGGAAGATGTTGCTTCTTCATCCTCTCTCTCTAATAACAAGAGATTTAGGGAGGATGAAGAGGAACAAATTGGAGGGCTCTGGAGAGCTATGAGTATTAGTTTAGATGATTCCATTTGGGTTGAAGCAGCTATGTCTTTGGATTTTCCACTTATGGAACAGCAAACCTTTTTTTCTCCTAATTTGGTTGATGTCATAATATTTCATACAAAAGTTGATTGTATATTGCAAATGGGGTTTCTGATAACTGATTCTTTTCTTTCAGTATCAGACTTTTCAGTTCTGTTTTTATTTGGTTCTGTGATTTATTTGTACTTTCTCCAAATCAGATGGAGGGAAAAAAAAGAAAAGAAAAAAAGAGGAGAATCTGCCAAATGGACACCACCCCAAATCACATCCCAAAGGAACTTAATTAATTAGATAAACAAACAAAGCTCATGATTACAGCAAATTCAGCCATAAAAAAGCTCAATCCTACTCCCTTTTTTATTTTTTTTACACATCATCAATGAAAAAGCTAAAGATTGTTTCAGGCAGCTGCTGATGAAAGGTGAGTCATTATGGAAGATTGTGGCAATTTAGTTGATATCCATTCTCGATTATGCAGCCACAAAGAATCAGTTTCTACGGCATATTCGTCTTGGTTCCGATGCCAAGCAAAGTAGGCATGAGTTCTGTTCTTTATGTCTAATGTGCCATGTCCAAAGCTGGCTTCACGATAAGCCGAGTATTTTGGCTGTGGTTTAGTCATTCTAGCATAGTTGAAAAGGCATAGTTAATTTCGGAAAAGAATAGAGTATGTTTGAAATAGAGTTTTTTAGGGGTTTCGATGGCTTACTCAGTTACTAATCCTTCAGAGTTTCCGCCATCTCCAATGGTTATATAAACTGGAGCATCTATATTACGAACTGGAGAACATAACCCATTTACAACATTGTATTCGATGTTTGATATTCGTTCCTGTTATGCAAATCAAAATATTCATATGAATGGTTACTTAAGTTTAACAAAGGATTCCCTTCATTTTACATCAAGAAGAAATAGTGTACGATTTTGGAAGGGAAAGAAATGATAATGAGCAAAAGGAACTTACAGATCGTTCGTAGGCATGAACATGACCGGCGAAGACTACATCAACTTTATATTTGACGAACCACGGCTCGAAGGCCACTCTCATGCTTTCTCCTTCCATGTAATGGTGGATATAACTGCTGTACATTGGAGTATGCATAAGAACTATGAGCCATGGTGTCTCGTCCCTGTTTACCTGCAGTAGCTCATTAGCTAGCCATTTATATTGAGGGCTGCTTTTCACTGCCAAAAGTTGCCAGAAACACAAGTTTGAGCTTATTCATCATAAGCATACAATAAATTTAATCATAAGGAATTGCCTCACGAAATACAAACGAGATGGTTATGATATAACAGATCACCATTCAATTGAGGTATAAAATCAATATAAACTATGACAAGATGAACCAAACCAAGTATAGAATCAATATAGACAGAATTATAAGACAAACCATATAACAGAATTGAGTCAGATATTTGAGATTTGAGATATTCGATGTTTTCCTAATTAATTCACCAAAAGCACTGCTTTCCTTTTCCTCACATGTAGCTAAGGGCTAATGTACCCTTAAATACTTCAATTATTGTCCAATAGTATTCCAATCAAAAACTTACATTGGGAGATGGGAGAAGACGTGAACATAGTTAAATGAAATAAATTTAGGATGCTAATTATCTTGGATACAAGATGAAGAGGATACAAAGTACGTACCAAATGATGAGTAAGAGGACAAGACGATTATATGAGCTGAAGCTCTTTTAATGGAGTACCAAAGGTGAGAGGAGCCAGCTGATGCATTGTGTGGAACATGGTAACGATGGAAATAAGGCTTAAATGGTTCACTTTCACCCTGAAATATGGTTATCCAAAAATGCTATTCATACCATGCTCTAAAGGTTTAAACCAATCAAATCAACAATAACAAAAAGAAAAAAGGAAGTATACAATTTCAGGAGCATAATCAAGTTCATGGTTCCCTGCAGTCCAAATCCAAGGTTGATAAGCAGCACTTCTTTCCACAAACCTCCCCCATGTGTCCCATCTAGTGTTATCATGGAATGGATAACGGTCTGCATAAGATAAATCCCCAAGGAACAACACGGTCTGTCCTTTTGTTGGGTTCAATTCATAGTGTGTAAGTGTTCTATTAGAATCATGTGTTTGACCAAGATCCCCTGCTCAAGATAAATGAAAAAAGGATCAAAGTTCATATCCAAACCCATGTTTAAGAAACTTATATCCTATGAAAAGCAATATGAAGGTTGTTACCTATAAGACCAAAAGTATAAGGCACATCAGGGCCAACTTTAGGAGGGGTTGTAAACCAAAACCTTCTTGATAGACTTCCAAATCCAATCATGTAGAAGTATTTAGTATCATACTGAAACAAACCAGGTATTGTTTCTCAAATTTAGGATTGAATTTAAGAATGTAAAAGGAGGCTAATCAATTATAGAGCACAAACCTCTAAGTTTTCAATGGTGCAGTGGTGAATATAACCAGATGTATAGTTGAAATACTTGTAGGAAGTAAAATAGCCTTCAGCATGATTTCTAATGCCACTGTTTTCAGCCCAATAAACTACTCTGTTTGAACCTGGTTTATCTGGTGTAACCCAAGAGATTATCACACTCTTTCCCTCAGAATCCCCCTGTGTTATATGAACCTTCAATCAACATGAAAAGAAAACCATCAATCTCTGCTCAGAATATCACTTTTTCCAAGTTCACTAGATCATAAATGGTAATACTTTGTCCCGAACCTCGCGACTTTTCAAATCACAACGTATTTCTAATGAATTTCGTTATTTTTTAATAAAGATCATACACAGTTCTTATTCTTTCAAATATCCAATTTTAACGTTATGCATAAGACATCATTTTGTTGTTTGAATTCAATGAACCAATCATAACTATAAAGTTATATAAGTAAACATTTTTACTTTACTACATCTTCCTTTACTTCATAATAGCTTTCAAGCTTGCTATCAACCAATTTCTGCTCATATTAAAAGAAAATCACTTCATCTTTTCAAATTATAACCAACTTATATTTAGAAATATCCAATTTTAACGATTTGCATACGGCACTGATTCAGTTGTTTGAATTCAATTAACCGATCATAATTAAGACTATATGAATAAACTCATTAACTTTCATTTTTTCGGTACCTTAAAAAATAATTTAATTTAGTTCATCACAAAAGTTAGTAGTTCCATACTAACGACGTATAAGTAAACTAAAATCACCATTAATGAATCCTTCAATATCAGTCAGTAACGATGAAGAATTATATCAAAATAACACAAAGAAAGAATCACTCTAATAATCACAGATAAAGCTCAAGTTACATGAAATGCAATATGAAAAGCCTCAGAAGAACAAGAATCACCTGTTGGGGGGCATTTTTACCAGGAGGAGGCCTAAAGACATCGCTATCAAGCGGCATATCCGACGAAGCGTCATCATCCCGAACAAACCCACTCGTAATTCCACCATTACAAACACCCAAATCACAGAGCACAAAATCAAAAACTAAAAGAACAGAAAACCCAAGACGAAACGCGGGAACTCCCATGGTTTCGAAAAATCGATCTTGTGGGTGATTAGAAATGGGATTCAGCAAATGGGTTTATGTAATGGAGTGAGATAATGGATATGGGTGTGATGAAATTGCAAAATCACACGTGAAGAAGGAATGGGAATACTTTGGCTGATTCGATGATATGCAGAGTAAAGGGGATCAGGGAGAGAGAAGCCATGTGGGAAGATACGGTTGCGGGTGAGAAATTTTGAGAGAATGGATCATTGCCATTTCATTGTGACAGTTGGATATGGTAGAACAGCTGAATGCAAACTTTGAAGAACATCGAAAATTGTTCCATATCTTGTGGAAGGGAATATGCACTTGTTAAAAGAATATGCGCCTTCTTTTAGTAATTACATGTTGTAGAATAATGACTAAATTGTAAGTAGATTTATTGAGATACAAATCACGCCACCTTAACATTTTGTAAGTTTAGACTTTCACGTCACCTTGACATTTTGTAACTTTAGACCTTTCAACTTTTAAATTATTCATAAACTTGTGCTTATAGGCCGGTTTATCAAGGGTCGGAATACGTCAAATTACAATATATATTAAATATATTTTTATTTTAAATAAAATATATTTGTAGTATAATGATTGTGCCCCAAGTTTTAATATTTGAATAATATAAAATTTATGAATCCGTCACTGTTTATGCTCCATATTAATTATCATCTCAAAAAATATTTATAAAATATTATCGTCTATCTATTATAAAAGTAATATATTACTATCTTTATCACATCATGATAAATACAAAATAGTAGTCTATTTTCGTGTTGGTCTATCATCATTATATTCATAAATTTTATCGTTTAAAATAATTTACCTTTGATACATGTAAATACGAAATTTAAAAGTAAAATATAATAACATTACCTCAAAAAAGGTTTGAATGTAATTATTTCAGCAAAAATAGATTTATGTCAATACATTTTCTAAATTGTAAAAGTAGCAAATTTAAAAGTGAATAGTCCTTTGATAACTCTGTCACATATCTAATTATTTGTCATATTTACAATATGCAAAAAATAAATGCTATGAACGGCTTTTTTTATTAAAAAAATTGTCTATCTCATATAATTTTCCATTAATTTATATCTTTATTAATTTTAAATAGTCTCTTAAAATTAATAATAAATAAGTTCTTCAACTCTGACAAGTTTTCAAATTCAAACATAGACTGGTAGGTATATGATTAAATATCATCTCAAAGTTTTGATGGTTTGATCTTCATTTTATGTATACTTAACTAAAAGATAATAATACCAAATTAAGTTTTAATTGTGTTCTTTTTTATGTTTATTAATTTAAACAACATGCTCTTCAATTCAAGTATAAATTAGTAGATAATCTCAAAGTTCGAATTATTGTTATTTTTTAACCTAAAAAAAGGTACTATAATAACTACCAAAGTTTTGAATTTATTATATATTTTGATTTTTCCTACATAAAATTATAAAGTCGGTGACATAGATCCAAAACTTAGTAGAAATGTCAAATACGTCTAAAGTTAAAGTTCTTTCACTTAGAAAATCATTTCATTTTTTGAACTACTACTTCCCCCTCCTATATATATATATATATATATATATATATATATATATATATATATATTTTGTTGTTATTCATTTTCTTTTAATATCTTAAAACTAAACAAAAACAGTCCTTAAAATTTGATTAAAAATTCAAATGTTCTTTTTTTAATAAATAGAGTAAACTACACTAATAAAGAAATTAGGGACAAATTTCTAAATTGATAATATCAAACACAACTCGATAACTTAATGAGTAAATAATCAAAACATTCATTCAACAACAAAAAGGCATATTTTATATATAATGGCGGTTTTGGACTCTGTGGCCCCACAACAGTTTTAAAATGACATTCATAACCCTGGCCTCACCATCTACTCTTTTTTTTTTTTTTTTTCTTAGTTTTTAAACACAAAAAATATTTTATATAAAAAAAAAACTCTCCTAATTAAGTAAAGTAAGCGTGCGAATATTCAACCAAAAAGTAAAAAAGAAAAAGAAATAAACACACACTGAACTGAACTGAATTTTGACATATGTAGGGAGGACACGTGTCTTGAGTGAGTCAAAAGTTGAGTGTTTTACTCAAAGCAAGTCAAACATTTTCAGCCGTAGGATGGAGTAGTGGCTGGGTAATGGACGGTTTGATCTGGCCACTTATTCTGCTGCTACCATGGTCCGGTGCGCTCTGGATCATTGATCTTTCCAATAAGATTTTCTTTTCTTCGCTCTTTCCCCACAGCACAAGGTACAATCCCGTTATAATAAGCACCGCCCCTATGATCCTGTACATCCAACCCCACGCTTAATCAATGTGTCTCCCCAATACTTTTCTTACAAATATATATATATATATAGACAGTGGACTATCTTGTCAAAGATAAGAATGGATAGTTCTTGTGTCCAAACATCTCTGTTGAAGGAAAGTCTAAATGGGTCCTATCAATATTTATGATTAAATAAGAGTCGTGTCGTTGGAGTTTGTTTATTGTTCATCTAAAATAATAAATACAAATTTAGGATAGTAACAAAACTTAACTAAACTATAAATTCAGTGTCCCAATTTTCAACTCTATCTTAATTAATTCACAAAATTGAGTCTCTCAGTTTCTTAATTTCGTGTCAAATTAGTCTTTAAATCATAAATTATACGTAGGTGCAATGAAAAGTTTATTATTCTATTAAAATTTTAATTTGAACGTATATTAAAAGCTTAGTAAAAAGAAAAATGAAAGTTCGTACATATAATTAAAAAAATAAAAAAATATATACTTTAGAAAAAGGGTGGATTCCATGAGTAGATCTGATTAAGGGTGAAGATTGAATGAAAAAGAGAGATCAGGACGTACCCTCCCAAGTAGAACTCCTCGCCCAAAGCGAAGGAAGCCATGAGAGCAACGACGAAGGTCTGAACAGGTTGGTAGACAGCAACGAAGACAGGGCCACCTCTGTCAATGCACCATATCTGTACAGCAAATGCTATCCCCGAAGCCACCACCCCCTTCATCATCCACATTCATTTCATTTTAAATTTGAACAAAATCCCACCAACCAATAAAACTCAATCTATATAATTCTTGTTTTTTAATTTTAAAACTAAACCTTTAGTTTCACACCCCTATACAATATTTAATTAGTTTGTGAAACACTTTAGTCTAATAGTAAGAACTTAAATCTTTATTACTTTATATAAACATTTTTTATTTTTAATCAGTACTGATTAAAAATAAAAATTGTTTAGGACAATTAAATGTAGAAGATTTTTCTTCATCAATTTTGTTGTTCTATTAAATAAATTAAATTATTACAAAAATTATAAAACAAATACCTACATATATTAAAAATTAAAGCTTCATTTTGTCAATAAGAACTTAGCTCGGCTGGTACCAACGTATGTCAAAAACCAAGAAAGTCTTTTGTATCCAAATTCCTCTACTTTTTTGTACTAATAAAAAAAGAATAAAGGCCCTTTTAAAACATCAAACGAAAAAAGAAAAATAAATAAATAATAGGTAAACTATAATATAGGTTTTAATTAGTTATTAAATTTTGAGATGTCTATTTATATCTTCAATTTTAAATCTAATTTTTTATGTCTAATAAATCTATAAAAAAATTGAAATATTTTAAATATAAAATTTAATTTTCAATTTTATATTTTAACCCTAAAAATTATTGGAAATTCAATAACCACGATGGATCTTAATTAAATATAAACACTAACAAGTAACAAAAGTAGTTTTCCAAAAATAAGTTTTTGAAATTTGTCTTGTAAATTTAGTTCGGAAATTAATATGAAAACCATAGGGGTCTAAATTTATAATTATGAAATTCAAAGAACCAAAAATGAAGATTAAAAAAAAACACTTCAACTCACAGCATAAACAATGCTAAAGGCTTCAGCGCTGGAGTGAAAGAGCCAAGCCTGAGCGTCGCGCTCGAAGGCGACGGCGATGATGAGGAATTGGATGAGGCCAAAGAAGCAAGTGAAGGAGGTGACGGAGAGGCGAGCCGGATACTTTTTCAGCACCGGTGCTTGAAGGACTAGCCACGCCGACCACGACAAGCAGTGGCCGATCAAGTACACGCACCCTAACGTCCAGCTTTTCCCCTTTGCGTCGCCTAGCGACGGGAACATTCCCGGCCCTTGCAGGGTCATTGCCGCTGTCGTCTCTGCCATACCCTGCAACGTCACCGTTGTTGTTGAGGGGCTGTAGATGGTGGGCCCTTTGTATAATGTGATCACCGTCGCTCCGGCCACGCAACATATTGTACCCATCACCTTTGCTATCCCATCTTTCCGGTTCAGTCGTACTTGCTCAATTCTGATGTGAAAGGGAGAAGAAATTAGTATTAACTAATGTTGTTAATTTTAAGATTAAACTATACAAAATCTTCTTAATTTTACGTCACTGAGCAATTTAAACCTTCTATACTTTCATTTGACGTAAATTTAATATTGCCCTCACTTCACTTGTGAGCTTACACATGTTTGGAGCACAGCTAAAACAAGTTAATATAATATTTTTTTTAATGTATATTTTAAGTTTTTGAGTTGATTAGTGATTTAATATGATATCAAAATTAGTAATTATTTTAGGATCAATCTCTTCTAAAATTAATATTGATTATGGATTACAAGTTTTCAAAAACACGTAAGAAAGAAAGTGTTGAATTATTGTATTGATATATTAACCCTTTCCATCTAGTTTTAGCTAGAAATTAGTTGTGATTTAACCATTATTTTAAAGTTCCTTAATAAATAAGAAATTTAAAGGCTGGATTTGGCCACTCAAACAAAAAGTATGCATAATAATGAGCTAATAATTAGCTGCATTTTATGTATACATTTAATTAATTTTACCCATAATAATATTTAGGTATTTGGAAAATTATCTTCCAAAGATTCTATAAACTAAAAAACTAACTAGAGATAGATGATGTGGGCATGCAGTATTGTATAACTTAGGGATCCAAATATTGTTAATATTATTATTACCTGAGAAGTGCAGCCATGAGGAAAGTAATGGCAGGGACAGAATTTTGAATACAAGAAGCAAAGGTTGGGGAAGTATTATCCAAACCCAGCAAGTAAAACCCTTGATTGGCTGTAATTCTGCCCACATTAAGAAAAAACATAAATCAATTTAATTAATTCCAGAAAATTAAAAGAAAAATTGTTGTAACAAAAGTTCAGTATTCTTTTAATTTTAATTTTAGTACCCAACGAGAGCCAGCAGGAAGAACTGAAGGACAAAGTTGAGAGTGAGAGCAGGTCTATCCTTCCTGTACGCACCAAAAAGCAAATCCACATATCGTAATAATCGTTAGATATAAATTTAAATTATGTTAATACTTCTATAATTATATTGTGGATGATCACAAGCCATATATTGTATTGATAGTCTCTATTGGAATCTTGAATTAAACAACTTTTCATTTTGAGTTGTTGTGTCGACCCACCATGATATTTCAGGTCACAACTTTCATCCAAAACCCTACTCTAAGTGTAGTTTTTAACAAAATGTTGGGTGTTTGCTATCACAATTTTTTAAATGAAAGACACAAAACAGGATATTTTATATAGTCACGGGTATAAAATTAACATTCATGTTTATAATCTTACTTTTCGATGAAATATGCAAAGGGAAGGAGGAGGAGCAAAGCGATGACATTTCGGTAAACAGGGAAGACGAGTTTACTAATGCCCATGTTGAGGGCAGCTCTAGAGACGACATGGAAACCGGCATAGCCGAATTGCAAGGCCAACATGGCGGCATGGAGTTGGAACCTCTCAGGGATAGAGCACGACATTCTCTTGTCAGAGGCAGAGCCCGAGTCCGCCATTGATGGCGAGGTTAAAGAGAAGGGAAGAAGAAAGAAGAAGAGGGTACGGTGGTGGTGATGGTTTAGGGAGAAGAAGGGGAGATTGAAGAGGTATAAATAATATGGGTAGAGGAAATTAGAATTTTTGAGGGGTCCCATTTGGGGAATAAAAAAGATGATGGGGTCTTTTAATACTGTTTGTAAGGTTGAATTTTGTTTTGGGGTTGTCTCCCACATTCTAATGAACTCTAACATTATGCTCTCCTTTATTTATTTTATGTTTATCAGCTTGGAAAAGACAACCTCCCATGGCAATCTACAGTGCTTTCCTACGACATTATATCATCATATTCTCTCTCTTTTTTTTTTTAAAGTTCAATAGTTGTAGAGATAAAAAAATCTAATTTTATAGCACAATTTGGTGTATTACTAAGGTATGTTGAATCGATGAAATAAATTCACAAATAAATACATTATTTATTTTCTTCCTTTATATATTGTGAATGTATATAACATAAAAATCAATAAAATATGTTTGAATTTGTTTAGATGTTAATGAGACAATATATGAGTTACTTAACTCAATTGATTTGGCAATGAAAGAACCTCATACATTCTAATTGACTTTTTAAAATATATTTTTTTCAAACTTAAAAATATTTTCTTAAGCACTTTTGTCAATTAAAAATAGATCTAAAATATTAATTATATTAACATTTTAAGAGCTTTAGTACTCTACTATTAATATTAATATGGAAAGCTAAAAATATTTTACTGTTGTTTTCAAATGTAACAAAATGAATAAAAGAATTTACATATATGGTAAAATATGTAGACACTAAGACAAACTATTATCATATTTATCAATCACATATGGTTGTTATATAGAAATTAATATATGTTTATTGCTATAAAATTTTACTATTTTTCTGTAAATATTTTCAACAATTTTTTTTTATTTAAAACAATTTCAATAATAATAATAATAATAATAAAAAGAGTGTGTTGTGTGCTGTGAAGGGTGGAACTAAAAAGTAATAATAAAATAAAAAAAAAAGAGTAAAATATAGAGATCGAAAAGAGCTGTGCGCACGAGCGGTGGTGGTGGGCAATCCCATGCATGCCCTTAGTAAACCCCTTTCTCCCCAACACATTCAAAATAAATAATTCTTTTCCAATAATTCTAATAGTTTTTAATGTGCAATTATAAACTTTGGTCTCTCTTTTATTTTTGGTATATTTTCTATTACATTTCTATATAGTTTTAGCTCTGACATTCAAAAGAGTAAATATTTTTTTTAAAAAAAATTGAAATTTAATATAAATTTATAACATTTTTAATTCACTTTATGATCAAATTTAATCACTCTCTTTAAAAAACTATAATAGATATTCACTTTATAAAGAAAAATAAAAGATATTAACCAATTGGGCATGCTGAGTACTAACTTACTATAGAAAATGGGCACTTTCACCAAACAATAATCCTCATTTCAAGGAATTTATCTTTGCATCTTTTTCCTTTCCTTTTCTCATTTAAAATAAGTCTACTTTTAAAGAGAGAAAAATGCTACACTTCTATTGTTTAAAATTAATATATTTAGAAAATATTAAATTTTCTAATAACCTTACTTCTATACTATTTTTTTTTTTTTTTTGGAATTTAAGGAATTTTTTTTTCAATAACTATATTTTTATTTATTTTCCTTTAAAGAAAAAGTGTTTCCACCCATTATTTTTCCTAATATATTAACCCATCGCTTTAACAGACAAAGTTGCACCCCCTCAATACAGACCATCATCATTTCAAGCATAACAATGATAATAATAATAAACATATTAATAATAATATATTATAGATTTTCATGATTAAAAATTAGCTTTTTTTTTTCTTCTAGAAATTATTTATTATTTCAGTTTATCTGACAGCCATATTATTTTGTGTGAAATTAGAAAAGACTGAATATTTGGTATTGGGAGCGCATGAACCGGTCGGATACCGGCCCGACCAAGCCAGTTGTTAATCGTAGTCTTCTTATCTTCTCTTTGACTCGGATTGTTGAGTCCGGTCTCACACACACGCCCGACAGCTATAATGATTTATTATTATTAGTATTTCTAAAAATAATTAATTTAGAAGATAGACCTTTTTCTTTTCTTTTCTTTCCAAAATTTCTTAGAGAAAATACACTTAATTTTAGTTGATTTGAATTCATTCACTTTTAAATTATATACATTGAAGTTCATATATATATTTCAATAGTCTATTTACTCATCATTTTCGTCCTTGGTTCACTTAATTTTAGTTAATTTGAATTCATACATTTTTAATTTATATTTATTGAAGTTCATATATATATTTCAATCGTCTACTTATTTTTTACGATCATTTTCATTCGATTTTGAAAATAAGCTTAATTTGAGCTCATTTAAATTCATGTATTTTTAATTTATATTTATTGAAGTCTATATATATGTTTCAATATCTATTTAGGATTATTTTTGTTCTCTATTTTCAAAATTTCAGATTTCGTTTAACATGAATCTATGACTATATGTTTAGAGATTTAGTGAATGAAGTGTCACGTTAAAATCGAAATAAATTAGATAAAAGTTTGAAAATAAAGAAATTACCAAAATGGTTTTCTTTTGATTGATTCTCTCTAAACCATGGAGTGGTTACAATAACACCTAAAAGAAAAAAAAGTTGAGCAATTAAGTTGGGAGCATTCACTATACAAATTAATTGAACGTTTTAATAAAAATTTTATTTGAACATCAAATTTTCTTTAAAAATTAGACTATAACATTTTAAACCTTGAATTTTAATGTATAATATTTCATGAATTAATTAAGTTTAAGCTTTCTAACTTTTATTTTATGTGATCTTTTGAAAAGATCCTTAGTTTGAAAGTGGGTGAGGAATAATAATGGATATCCTGTCTCGTAGGTGGATTTTTCAAGGATTTATTTGTCATAGCAAAGAAATTAACATAACACATTCATGCTATTTTAAATTTTACTTTTAATCTTAACACACATTATATATTTTTTAAAATTAAAAAAAATATATCAACAACATTCCATCACACTCCAAAGTTTTTAAATACAACAAAATAAACAAAAATTATTTATAAAACTAACAAAATATCACATATAGATATTGATACATCGATAGATTTTTATCAATATTTGCTATATTTATAAATATTATCGACGTTTTTCCCATTTAAAACAAATTTATTAATTAAATTAAAATTAGAAACCAATGTAGCTTGCAGTGAAATAAATCTTTTATTTAAAAAAAAAAGCATACATATCAATTAGTTGGTATTAAGTATGTGTTGACAATGAAACCCTTTTCATTTATATTCAATGAATATATATAAAACATATATGTTATACTAAAAAATAATTTACAAAAATTACAAGAGAGTTGGTTTTTTGTTTAAAAAAGCTTTACTATCCAATATAAACGTAATAGAGACTTAATTTTGAACAAGATTTTGATGGAATGATAGATGAAGTCTTAATTTCTTTACATTATTTCTCAAACAATATTGAATCAATTAATGTAATTAATTAAAAAGTCTGGTTTGCTAAATTTCTCATTATAAAAAATTAATTAAAAGGTGTGAAGTTGAAAAAGTTTATTGTGCAAAAAGTACACATGCAACATGTTGAGTGGAATCGTGGTTGAAATTAATACAGCAACTAAATTTTTTTGATAAACTTTTTAATTTTTAGTATACTTTTGATGCTCGATCTCTTTGTTTACTTTACGATATACATTTTTTTCATAAATAATGATTAGATTTATACATATTTGATTAAGTTGTGAATTTCTTAAATAAAAGGAAAAAAGAAAAACAAAGAAGAAAGAAAAAAACTTCAAATTTTCTTACAAACTTTGTTGTCCCAATTTTGTTAGCCTTTGTGAAATTATATAGACATAGTAATAAACTTGTCTTGAAAAAAAATGACAACCTTTTACAACCTTTTCCAAAAAGGTTACTTTTTTTTTTCTTTTACAAATTCAAAAAGTTATTTCACTCTTTGTTTTAGGACGACGTCATTACGACCTTTACCTTGTCCATAGATCAAATTCTAATCTCCTACTTTTAGTGTATGAAAGATTTTTACGTTTATTTTCTTTATTTCGCTTTTGAAAAAAAAGAGGTTGAAAGATAATAGAATATAATGATTATACGATTTTATTTTTATTTAAAAAAATATATCGAATGGCATGACCTAACCATCCCCTCATAACAATATAATGAATTTTGTTTAATTTCACAACAGAGGTAAAATACCCTAATATAAACCTAAATCTATGCTTATATATATATTTTTTTAGGATCATTGTAGTTTTTCACAAGCTTTCGATCTGAAGAGAAAGAGACATGTTAATTATCGTGTTAAGAAATGTTTATTTTGATAAAAAAATAAAACTTCAATATTTTTAAATTTGGTTTTATAATAATGTTTATTTTGTAATCAATCAATTAAAAACAAACACATTTCAACTCTTCATTCAATTTTAAGATTTAATTTTATCCCTTTAACATATTTCATAGAAACTTAATTTCATTCTTATAATACTAAAAAAGTATTTTAAGATTTATTTTTTTTAGGTTAATTAACCATGTGAAAAAAAAAAACAATAAAAAAAACGTGAAAGTTCACTTTTCTCCCCCTCTTTTGTGATTATAATATTCACAAAATTTGATGAACAAGATCTTGTACTCAAAATGTTATTAGAGTTTAATTAAATGATCAATGTTATATAGTTTTTCATTATTGACCGTTAATTTTACTTTAAAAGGAGAGAGAGAGAGAGAAAAAAAAAAGATAATGGGATGGTAATAATGATTAAAAATTGAAAGTAAAATATAATTTAATTTGCAATAATAATTATGTTTTAATTATAAGAGAATATCACAGACATTGGCATTGATTAATTAAATTTGCATGCTGATTTCTACATTTTAGGGAACAAAATCAATAACCAAATTGAATGCTAATAGATATAATTTCTTTTCATCTTCTCCAAACCCCTTTAATTTATATGTTTAACATTTGGGTGACAATATATTCTAACTTTTTTTTTCTCTTCTCTCCCCAATCACATTTCTGCTCCCTACATTTACCTTTATTTTTATCTTCAAGGAAAATAGATGACATGAGATATTCAACCAATTTAATTAAATTAAATACACTTTTAATTATAACAAAATGAAGTTTATATTAGTTATAGAATATAAAATTTTATTGTATTTATAAATATTTTCAAATACGTACCATCTACAATAATTTTCTTCAAATTAATGCATTTATTTTAATTTGTTCGATAATTAAAAGTGTTTCATTAAATTCAATTTAGTTGGTATTAAATGTGGTAAAAAAAGAGGAAAGAAATTGGTTGGGTGTAGCTATCAAATTATCAATATTGATATACAAATTTCTTTGGACAAATCAAAAAAGGATCCTTAAAGTATGGTGTTAGTTACAATTATATCCTCATTTCAATAATAAAAGAATTGAACCTACAAACTTATATATGTGTTAAAATTGGACACTCAAACTTACGTAATTATATAAAGTGTAAGAATTGTATAAGTTTGAACGTTCAGTTTTTATCATTTGAGAATTTAGTTTTTATGGCTATTGTAAGTTTGAGAGTCCAATTTTACAATGGGTTTTTGCAAAAATAGTAAAAAAAAAAAAATGATAATAGATTCCATGTCACAACATTTTCTAAATTTGTAAAAGTAACAAATTTAAAAGTGATGACCTTTAATAGTCTTATGATTACCGTCTGATATCATTAATTTTTTCATATTTGTAATATGCAAAAAATTGGTGACATAAGTTATTTTTTTCTAAATGTTTTTATCATTTGATTCAATTTTCTTTTTACAACTACAACTATCACCATACTTGAAACCCATAATCCAAATTAAAAAAAAAAGCTCAAAATTTAAAGAAAAAACTCAAAGTTTAAAAAACTCAATGAATAAATTAAAATCATATTAAAATCAAATATTAGGGACGAAAAACATATTATATTTTCCCTAAATTTTAACTTCCATAATTTGGTTGTATAAGTGTGATTAATTAGTTGTGTGTTCCCAATTCACAAATATTGTAAAGGGTTAATTAATTAAGTGTGTGTAAGAAATATTAATGTGAAAAAGGGGCTTAACAAAGTTGGCCCTTAAAACTTAGTGCAAAATAGTATTGGCAAAGTGGTCCAATATAAATATAAGCCGATCGAGTCAGCAAGCATTGGGCTAGGTTTCATTGGCCGACAAATTTAAGGGCAGATGGTCCTAAAAAAGAAAGGTTACTAAAAAATGTGGAACAACATGTTTAAAACTTATATATGTGTTAGACCTAAATGAGAGACCACATTATCAATTTTTTAGACTTTTTGGTCTCTCTTTATATTGATTATTGGAATAATATGTTAATATATTATACATAACAAACTTTATTTTACTATACATAAAAACATTTTTAAACACGTAAATAGTTAAAATATCGTTCTAACATTTTGTATGTTAGTTATTTTCTAATGTTGTGCATAGTAATATCTCACTAGTTAGTAAAAACATTTTCATCAGAAAAAAGTCATATCCAATAATTTTAATCTTCACGACAAATTATGAGAGTTAAAAGAATATGATGATTAGAAAAAAATCAACCAATCCAACCTAACTGATCATGCGGTTTGAGTTGGGTTAAGTTTAAATAAATTAAAATATTATGGATTGGGTTGGTTCATGAGTTCCTCCAAAATAACCAAAACCAACCCAAACTTTATTCTTAGCTTTAAAAAATATATTTTTTAACTTACAACACAATAATACATACAAATATTTATTTATTTATTTATTTCATTATTTTTTAAAATAATTTATTCTTCAACAACTCCTAAATATAATTTTTTTTAACACTTTGAAAAGAAATATCCATTATATAGATCGAAACTATCTTGTTGTTCTTAATTCAACATACAAAAATAATTAAATAGGACATTTTAAAAATAATAAAATAAATTGAAATATTTACAAGTTATAACAAAATTTTGAATTCTATCAATGATAAAAATCGATAGATTTCTATGTCTATCAATGTCACTGATAAAAGGATATCAATATCTACTATTGATAAAATCTGAAAATTTTGTTATATGTCGTAGATATTTTGTTAAATTTGCTGTTGTTGACAATTCCCTTAATCAAATCAAATTCTTACGTATTAACATTTAACTTTTTCTTAAAACAAATATATATATATATAAATCATTTGAGTAACCTAAACCAACACAACGTAGTAAAAAAACGTTTTCTGGTTGAGTCGGATCTTAAAAATTCTTTAATCTAATTCAATCCCATCCACACGAATACACGAATATCCCTAATCAAAACAGAAATATCCGTTTCTTTTTTCTTAGAAAAATTGGACTAATGGTGGATGATACATCATTGCAGCTGATATTTATTTTCAACTCAACTTTTTGACTGCAAAAAATTTGTCATGAAAGATTATAGCATTAAGAAAATATCTCAAAGTGTATTATCTAAACCTAAACCAACCAATTAAGTTTACTTGTTGTCTTATGATTTTGACCTTTTTGATTTTTGAACTAATTAAATAAATTAAAACATGATATTAATTAAGCTCACAAACCACTATGGTCTAATCACTTCAAATTTAAGCATTACGAAACAAAATTTTGGGTAGCTAGCTTTGTGTTGTGGGATTTGCCTCTTGTCATAATCATCTTTGTATAGTGGAAGAAAAACAAAAGGCTTTGTCTAACCAACCCAAGTGTGGCAACTATATATCTCTGCAATTAATCCAAACCATAATTGACTAAAAAAATTATGGTTTTTCTTTTCCTTTGAGATACAAGAATAATTATGATTTTATGTATTGAGTTTGTATAAGTTTTAGGAAAAAAATACATTTAATTGGTGGTTCTACAAATATTCTACTCTCTAAGGTAGTATCTCTGGACAAGTCGATCACCAGATTAATTAGGGTCATGTTATTAAATTATTTTTTTAATAAATATTAATTAATTAACATCACGAAGTTAAATCCAAACACTAGGAATATATTTATAAAATTTTGGCTTAAAAATATATACTATACTTTCAAGATTAGGTTGATTTTGATAATTGTGCTTGCAACTTAAGTTCATTATCAGTATTTGTTCTTTTTAAATGCATATCAATTTTAGTCTCTTACAGATAAAATAGAATTAATGAAGGGGACAGCCAAAATGGTAACTAAGATAGCTATTTAAAAGTATATATATATATATTAAAATAGACATTTTGAAAATGTAAAAACTAAAATTAAAAAATAATTGAAAGTAGTTGAGATGAAAATTAAATATAAACATGTTTGAAACTAAATTAAATACATTATTTTTTTCTTTTGCACTTATAAGCATTTATTTAAATAATTATAAGTAAGACATAAAACCATTAAACATATATTCTAAATTTGTAATTAATTAATTTAGTTTTTCATGTAGATCAATATTCCACGTTCATGGGAGTGATCAACAGAAAACCCATTTCTCCAAATTAAATTCACATCATTACTCAAGAAGAAATTAAAAGAAGAGATAGGAAAAGGCAATTGCCTATAAACCATTCGACGAAATGCCAATAAGCTTAGAATTGTCAAATAATTACATCATTGCATGCCTTGAGAAGATGGCAAATGGAATATATATTTATTTAAGCAAACAAAATTAAGAAAAACTTCCATTGTTACTCGTAGTTGGTCCCTTTCAACAGTGCCCTTAATTAGGCAATTGGGGTAAGTGGAAGAATTGGAATATTCTTAATTTGAAATATCATAATGCAAGTGGAGAATGGGCACATCAATGGCCATTCATCACCATAATATTAAACTAAAGGCCCTTTCTATGCATTATATAATGCAGTATTCAAACACCCACTTGATGATAGTCTCTCAAACGTTTAATTAGTCTCTTTTTGATTTTTAGAAATGATTTAAAGTTTGAAAGGGGTTTTATCGTGGGGAAAAGCCATGCAAATAACATATATAGAGTGTGTGTGTTTTCTAATGGAGGATAAAATTAGGGTTTGTAATGTGATGCCATGTGAAAATGACGAATCTTTGGTAATGGACGAGCTGAGTTTTACGTGTCGTTAAAATAAACATTAGAGTGACATGTCCATCTATATATATAAATATCTATATTCTAACCTAGAGTTAAAATCTCTCTTTTTTTTTTTATCAAACTTTTAAAACCACTTTTAGTTTATAAATGTTTTTTTAATTCAAAATCAATTTTGATGATATAAAAATTACACTTAAAAGTGTAAAAATTAAATATAAAATTGATTTTAAATGGTTAAATGAACATGTTCGAGAGTGATCTTGAGTGTTATAGATGTGATTTTAACCCTTTCAAAAATCATCTACCCAAAACATAAATAATAATATTGCTTTATATAATAGTTTTATATATAAAAAAGAGAGAAGTAATAAAAAGTTTCTTTAAAAGAAAAATTAATAAATTAAATGGTTTAGTTACACATAAATAATATTGCTTTATAAACCAATAAATCCTAGCTTAGGTAAAAAAGAGTAATAAATAGTTTAGTTTCCATTAAATCATAGCTTAGGAAGATAACTTAAATTAGTATTTTTATTTTAATTACAATTTGTGGGGTAAGTTTAACCCTAAACATTAAACCCAACCCATAATTCCTTTTATAATTCCTCAAAAGAAAAAGAAAGATCGAAAAAAAGAAAAAACCAAACATATAAATAAATATGAGCACAATAACCAAAACTAATCATTCATCTGTTCCGATAAATATCTCATAGTTGAAAGAAACTAATAAATAGATAAAATTTGATCATTACGTATTTGAATCTTTTCGTTTTCAATAGTCTTCATCAATTATATTCAGCTGTTTCTGTTCCATTCAATAGAACAATATGCACCACTCCTCCTTCTAGTCGAATATGAATTATTTGTCCAATGTACTTATTATATAATATCTAAATACACATTATGAAAAAAGTCTCCATCCCGAAGGGGGAAAATCTTATCATGAAAATGTATGAGATAGGCATGGTTTTTAAAAGCATGAAATGGAATAGAGTAAAATGCGCAAAATGATGAGAAATGACGACTAAGGGCACAAAAAAGGCATAATATATATTGAATTTTAATGTGTGATTGCTTTGTTACTTAAGTGGCCGGCCGCTTGCTTTAACTAACACCTTCCATTCTCTAAACAACAACTACTACATATTTTCCTTGAGCATGAGTTTTTTTCTAATGAATGAAAGAAATCACGAAAGGTTTTATTACTTACCACTTTCCATTCAATAATTGTATTAATTTAGAATTTATACTTGTATGAGTAGAATAAATTTAGATAATTTATTTAATAAAATTTGATTTTTGTTTTTTTTTTTTAAATGTTTGATTAAGTACAACTTCAAGTGTGAAAGATTTTTAAAATTAATAATACAATCATCTTACACACATGCAGAAAACTTCTTTAAATTTTAGTTTTCTATAATTTTATTTTCTCATCGGATATGAATCCAATTTTTTTTGTCCTCAAATGTATACAAGTAGTGGTTGATCAACTAGAATTACATAATATGGTAGGATTTTGAGAAGTGAATCAATTTATTTAGATAATTTTTTAATCTTTTAAGGAAGATTTTCAAAAATAGTAAATTTTACCAAATATTTATCACTTATAGTAAATTCTATCACTGAAAGTACCAGTAAAATAATTGAATGTTAGAAATGAATGGAACTTTGTAGATGATGAGAGTGCGAAGAGATCAAGTAGAAGGTTTGTGTTGACAGGTGTTTGGTGCGAGACTGCGAGTGTTTTCCCTAAATGGGCTTTGGCTTCGGTCAATAAGGATATTTGTGTAATTCCCCGCCCAAGAGGGTTGATAAAGTTGATTTTTTTTATTTCAAACAAAATCACCTCATGTATGTTTGAGAAGAAAAATTTATAATGAAAGGATAATACATGATGTTGATTATTTGACACGTTAGTTGAGCTTAGCTTATGTTAGTATGTTGTTGAAACTTCTTTTTGATTAATTTAGATGAGGATGTTAGGTATTACACTAAGAGTGTGTTTGATAGTGATTTTGAGATGATGTAAATGGTTTGGTTTTGGGAATTTGTATTGGATGACAAATTAGTTTAGCTATTTTGCAAAAATGTCTTTAAGGTTTGTGATTTTACAAATATAGCAAAAATAATCAAATTCAAACTTTTATATGTGTGTGTTGAGCTTTATTTTTTGCTATTTTCGTAAATAATAAAGTATTTGTACTATAAATTTAATTATTATAACTTGTTTTACCATTTTCGCAAGTGTTCCAATGGTTTTTTCTATTACCAAAGTCACTTTTTCTTCAAAGGATAAGGTTTGACACAAACTAAAATTATTTTAAATTGATTTGGAGATGATAGGTGATTCTGGTTGATCATTCCCACAAATGGATGTCTAAGTCACTTTTTTTTTTTTTTTTTTTTTTTTTTTTTTTTGTAAAATAGTGTTGATTAGCTATTTGCCAGATTGTTTATTTAAAAGATGATATGTTATTAAATTATTAATAAAACAAATGATTATATATGTTTTTTATTTTCTTTGTCAGTAAATAAATATATATCAACCATGCACATAAAAATCTAACAATAAAAAGAAAAATAGATCTTTACCATAATAAACTAGATAAATAATTATTTCTCTAATAAAAAATACAATTACTAATTAAATAACTCTAAATTTATAACTTTTAGAACAAAACATAAAGATGGGAAATCAATTATAAATGTTTAAAAATCAATTTTACTAAATCATTTATATCTAATTTTTTTTCTTCTAAAATTATTATCCCAACTATATATCACTCTCAAAACACATTCTAGATTTACGTTTACTTATCAACTTAAGCTTTTGGATCATCTGGTAATCTAAGATGATATCTCGAAGGGTTTCCCACATATTATATTAAGTTTATCTTTTGACTTAAATTTTGGTTAGATGGTGATTTAAGATATGGAAACATCTATTGATGCTGCTTAGAGAAACCAGAAAAATATATAATTGGTGTGTATTTACAATTATATATATAAGAATTTGCACATACGTTGAGTCAAAACGATAACGTGTGTGACCAACTTATCTACGTCCTATTCTGTTTGATTACATTCTATTATTTATTAAAGTTTAATATTTTATAGTATTAATTTCTTTTTAAAAAATAAAATCTTATAGTATTAAATTAATTACTTGGACGTCAGCAAGAATGACTACAAAAAAATATATATGATAATTAAGACTCTAGAACATTTTTATTCATTTTTTCTGAATAGAACCGATAAAGTTGAAGATAACATAGTTGAAATATCTTTAAACAAAATAGAAAAAATATATAATAAGGTTTAGTAGGGTCAATTTCATTTACTTTCCTAAATATAAATGATAAAGTTGACTGATAAAATAAATTAAAATAACAAAGTTGAAATATATATTGAATTATAAGTTTTTACTCATCACTCAGGAGAAATACAAGAAACTTCTTTTTTTCAACTTATATATATTATGGTCACTCATAAAACACAAGATATATATGTGCTAAACTTGAAAATTCTAAGTTGTGATGTGACAAACCATTTCTTTATTAATATGTGTGTTTTGCATTGGTTATATAATATTAGAGAAAAATAGGATACACATAGTTTATATGTTGGCTGTGAGAAATATTCACGTGTTTATGTTGTTATTATGGGCCTTTTATAGACTTTGTCCACCAACTAGCTTTTTGCATGGTACGGTGTCAAATTTACCAAACTCCAACGTTTAAATTAGTAGAATAAGTGTATAGTTTGTTTAAGCACACAAAAGTAAGGTCAAATATATTTTTTAGGAGATCAATTACTTACTCTTTTCGCATATATAGGTAAGTTGTCAAATGAGAGTTGGATCATGTGTTATGTTCTTCCTTTCTAACATGTGTCTACATTTTAGAGTAACACCCAATAGGCAACAATAATGTTAGGGTAGTTCATTTTTGGTGCTTGAGGCTTTAGGGTAAACTTTTTACTAGCTTGGCTCGAGACTCTGACTTTTCCATTTTTAACATGCATTTTTCTACGTCATTTTTTTTAATTTTTTTTGGATTTAGGTCTAATCGTAAATTTTGGATCTTATCTAGAACAAACCCTCGATAATTTATATTCATAACTAATTCAACCAAATGAGATTTGAGCTTGTATCGATTTTGGCTAGGAAGTAGAATATAACAAAAAATTTCCAAGTTGTGATTTGTATGCCACTTTGATAAATTATTGGAACTGCAACATCGATATTCCTAACAATTTACTTTTGCATATATTTTTTGAAATTTGAAGATAATGCTTCCTAATAGTAATTTAAATGAACTAAATAATACTTAAAACACAATTTGTAACTTCTGGTTTAGATATTTGTTGAAGTGAAATCACTTACTTCTTTCAATATATTGTTACTCGTTCCCAGGAGAATAAAGTCTCGATTTGTTGAACAATTCATGTGGTTTCTTGTTTCGAAAATTTCAAAAACATTTCTAATTAAAAATTGAAAACTATCAAGCTCCATTTTTTATTTTTATATTTAAACATTCCATTATGTGATGTGCGGAAGACGTGCAATGCAATCCAATCTAAGGTCCTCACTTTGATTTTCAAATGACACGGTCGTGATCTTCTATTTCTCAATTTATTTTTCTTAATTCTCTTTAATACGCGTTATGAAAAAATACGATAAACCACAAATAATAGTCAAACAAAGTTTAGTTTTTTGTTTCCTTTTTCAGAATAGAAGTATTTAAAAAAACACATTTTTATTTCTAGTTCTTTTAACACACGCAATTAGTAAATTACTTACATATCTATGTGTCTATTGTTATCTTAACGAGTGATAAAGATGTTTTCAAATAATTTAATGCATTAATTAGATTAGTACATTGTTCGAGAAATTATATGAAGTTGCTTTTCCGGACGGATTCTAGTGTTATATGGGAATTGTTGTGTGTGTGTGTTGTTGAAAACTAAAATTAGTTGAAACCCTTCAAGAAGAATCATAGTTGGGAATAAAGGTAATTGTAAAAAATGAAAGAGAAATCCATTTATTGGAGGGATTTTTTTGGAAGAATCGTTGTGATGGTTGGGATATGGAGTCGTATAGTATGTGGTGCAGATGAGATCAAACAGACGAGCGTTGTGAATGTGGGAGTGATTCTTAGTTCAAGTAGTTGGGTTGGGAAGATGGGTTTAAGTTGTATCAATCTCTCCCTATCCGATTTCTATTCTTCTAATCCTCATTACAACACCAAAATCCTTCTTCATATCAATGACTCTAAGGATGATCCTCTGCTCGCGGCTTCTCAAGGTCTAACATCGTTCATATTTTCGTTCTATGTATTCTGAGGTTTTCATTTCATTTAATATGAGTAACTGTATAGTACATCCAAAATGGAATATGTGTCTTACTTTTTAAAAATTCATGTTTATGAGACCTTTTATGTTTGCGTCGTAGGGGAATGGAAATAATCAAAACGGTGTCACTGTGCGTTCATGTTGAACAAAAAGTGGGAGTGAGGAGGAATATGTAAACACCTAAAATTCAAAAGAGTGAGACGCACAATTTTTATTTTGATTATTTATGACATTAACATAAGGTTAAAAAATTAGGTCAGATATCACATTCTAAATTGAGTCATCCGTATGAAAATTCATTATTTCATGTATCTATGTTCTGTCTAACAACCATATGGTCTTTCTACAAATCTAATAATCAACATCATACAATTTATAAACATAATCCAAACACGTTGTAAGAATTAAACTTTTCTCTATCAATCTTAACGATCATCTTTCTCTTTATCTTATAAGAATTAAATGAGCGAATCGAATCTTAAGTTTTATGTGAGATGAACTATATTTATTTTAGCTTTATCACATGGTGATACATATTGAGTTATATTATTGATGAATATATTTTTTTTCTTGTTTTGTTTATGTTCTTGGTAAATCTCAGCATTGGAGCTAATAGAGAAGAGTGAAGTGAAAGCCATCTTAGGGCCAGAAAGTTCGTTCCAGGCTCCTTACATAATCCAACTAAGTGAAAAATTTAAGGTGCCATTAATCTCGTTTGCACCACCACCACCAGCCTCCACTTCCTCTAACCTAAATTCTCCATATTTGTTACGAGTCTACAACCATTTCTCACAAATTTATGCCATTGGTGACATCATTAAAACTTTTGAATGGAAGCAAGTTGTTACCATTTATCAAGATGATGAATTTGGACAGTCGATTGTTCTAGATCTGATCCACGCTTTACAGGTCAAATTCCTCTAATTAATTGGTTTCTTTTCTAAATGTTGTTTAAGAATAAGAAATATTAAAAAAATTTCAGCCGTGCCATCCACAAACTCGTATCTATCTATGTCTCTATCTATACAAAAATAATTCTCTCTCTAAAATAAATATGTTTCTAAGAAGAATGTTGGTGAATGACAGGAAGAGGAAGTAAACACTCATGTTTACCGAATCAACCCAGGAGCTTCGATGGACGAAATTAGAGAAGAGCTTGAAATGTTGAAGAATAAGGAGCAGGCAACAATTTTCATTGTACACATGGATCACAGCTTGGCCTCTCATGTATTCACCACAGCCAATGAAATTGGGATTACCGGCAAAGGCTATGCTTGGATTCTCACTGACGCAATTACAAGTTCTTTAAATTCTACACATTATTCAACTCTCAGATCAATGCAGGGATTTTTAGGAGTAAAAACCTTTGTCCCCAAGACAATCAAACTCGACAACTTCACCATTAGATGGAGAAAGAAATTTCTACAAGAAAATCCAAACCTAATCCAATATTACCCAAACCCAGATGTTTTCGGGCTGTGGGCTTACGATTCCACTTGGGCTCTAGCCATGGCGGCCGAAAGTAACTTCATTTCTGGGAAGACAATCATGGAGTCCCTGTTAATAGCAATGTTCCAAGGTCTGAGTGGGAAGTTTAGTTTTGGTCAATCTAAAGCCCAACCACCATATTATCAGTCACAGGATTTGCAAATAGTAAATGTAATTGGAGATGGAGATATTAGTACGGTGGGATATTGGACTCCTAAAATGAACCTCACCGGAGAATTTAATCGGAATGTTACATTAAGACCCATTATTTGGCCTGGATACTCCATTCAACAGCCTACTGGATGGATTCCATTTAATCCAACGAACAGACTGAAGATAGGAGTTCCAATGTTGAGAAGGGATAAGAGTTATATGGCTAATTCCCTCATGAGTAACCACAGCATCGTTGCTTACTGTTTAAAAATCTTCGAGGTGACTGCTAACAAGCTTCCATATAATATTACATATGATTTTCTTTACTTCGAAGGCGCATACGACGACTTGATACTATCAGTGTACAGACGGGTGGGTAATCTATACCCTATTGGATTACTATTTTTAGGTATTTTCGAATATTATTGAATAATGAATCAAAGTAGCAAAATCTCATATTATTATATCAATTAGATAACATTGATAGAAGTATATAGGCATCTATGCTTGAAATAATTTGAAATTTTATTATAATTTTATAAATTTGAAGTTCCAAGTATAGCTATATTTTTTAAGTCTCATTATTACATTGTTTTACATTATAGTTTTCATCGTTCACAGTCTATTTTTTGTTTTTTTTATAAATATGCATATATTTATTCTTAATCTAAATATTTCAATTAATATGATGACGTGTATATATGTGGGTAGAAATATGATGCAGCTGTTGGAGACATAACAATATTAGCAAACAGATCTTCGTTTGTAGACTTTTCTCTGCCATTTACCGAAGCTGGGATTGCCATGATCGTTCCTGTAAGAGACGACTCGGTGGATCATGGATGGTTCTTCATAAAGCCCTTAAGTTTGAATCTTTGGATCACAAGCTTCAGTTTCTTCGTTTTCTTGGGCTTCGTGGTTTGGATTTTAGAACATCCAAACAGTAGTGAAGACTTTCGTCGCGGCCCTATATTGCATCAAATCGCCACTAGTCTCTGGTTCTCCTTTAGCATCATGGTCTTTGCCCAAGGTAATTATTAAACCTCTTCACCAATAACTATTATATTTTTTAAGGTTTTATTTTCCTAAAGATTTTGTTTTAGGTTAATTATAGGGTTTTTTTTTCAATAATAATGAGTTTGTTCGTTTTAATTTAACGGTTTAATTAATTAAATTTTTTTTGTTGTTGTCTAAAATTCATACCCTAGGGGAGAAACTAACGAGCAATTTATCAAGGATGGTGGTGGTGATATGGTTCTTCGTGGTGTTCGTCCTAGCACAGAGCTACACAGCAAGCTTAACGTCGTGGTTAACAGTGCAACAGCTCCAACCAGCTACCGACATTAATCAGATTATAAAAAACAATTGGTCTGTTGGATATCAAAATGGCTCCTTTATTTATGGCTCATTAAAGATTTTAGGCATACAACACTTGAAACCCTATGACACATTAGAGCAGCTCAATGAACTCTTAACTAAAGGAAGCCGAAACGGCGGTGTTGATGCTGTCATTGATGAGATCCCTTACATGAAGCTTTTTCTTGCAATATATGGTGGTAAGGATAACTATAACTATACCATGGCCGTTTTTCACTACAGTACTGGTGGTTTTGGATTTGTAAGTCCTTTTCTCTCTATTTCTCTTTTATATCTTAGCAAATAATAATAATGGAATTTAAGTTTTGCTTAAGGTTAAAGTTTCACTCAATAATTGTAATTTGAGGTTCAAATTATCATACCCAACTTGTTTGTTTTAAGAAGAATATACATATATAAGTTGTTTAAAGTTGCAGGTATATGGTTGTTTAACAATTTCAAACAAGTTTAGGTTTTTATGATGTGATTAAAGAAAATGTCATGGTGTGTTTGTTAGGTATGTATTTTATCTTTTATATGTGTGTGTTTGGGAGCGGACTTATCAATTTAATACAATACTATCAAATGAAGCAAAACATAATAATGTTTTAACTACAGGTGTTCCCACCAGGTTCAACTTTGAGAAATGATATATCGACGGCATTGCTGAATGTGACTCAGAGTAGCAAAGAAATAAATGAAATAGACGAGGGCTGGTTTGGAAAAATTGACAAACTTAATAGCAGTCATGGCTCAAATATTAATGCTTTTTCTTCACGCATTGACCTTAGTTACTTTAAGAGCTTATTCATCATTACTGCTTCTGCAGCTATTTTGGCCCTCACTCTTTATTTATTTCGTTACTCCTTTGACTCGACCACCATATGGACAAGGATTATCGCCGCCGTAACTTACCAAATTAAAGTAATGAAAGACAAATGCAAGATCAATAATGTGAAACCACCGGTAGCGGCAATAGAAGAGGAGGAGGAGGAGGCCTCTCCGAGTACCGAATAACAATTTTCATACATGCATTTTAGATATCATGATTAGTTAATGTAACTGGCCCTCTGAACAAGAGGTTGCTTGTGTTTTATATTAATGGTTGGACTGTGGTAGTTTAATTTGTGTGGAATCTCATTATATTCAGTTCGAGTTTTCTTCTTGAGAAAAGATGAATTGCTTTATAAGATGCTCCATTGTTCTTCAACTAAGAAAAAATGCGGCCTTGCTTAAGTAATAGAAGTTAAAAATAATTTACACACATATATATTTGGTAAGAAAGTTCATTTAAAAATTGAACAAAAAAAAAAACAAAGAGATATCCATATGATTTGTACTTTTAAAACTTGTTCAAACTCAAGAAAACTCTTCAATAAAATTTATCATTATACTAACGTGAGTAATTCTAAACTTTATTTTTTAAACAAGAATACTAATGCATAGTTTAAAAGTGTAAAAACATTTTTGAAACACGCACTAACAATAAGTGTTGAACTAACGACAAAGATTAAAACATCATACTCAAACTTCGAACATTTTCTACAACAAAGTTGAGGTTCTAATAACTTCAACGTTAGTATTCATTATCAGGTTTTATTCTTACCCTTACAAATTTGGTGGTATAATTCAAATTAAAGCTGAGAAATTGTTAAAAATAACAAATTTGATAAAATATTTACAATACATATAACAAAAAATTTCAGATTCTATCAATAATAAAAGTTTATTGATTTATATAATCGATAGAATTCAAAATTTTCTTATAACTTATAAATATTTTAATTTATTTTTTTATTTAAAAAACGTCAATAGAGTTTTTATCTCATTAATTTATCAAAAAAGAAAAAAAAACTAAGAAAGAGAAAGTTACTGTGTAGAGCAACAATCAGAAGCGGTCGGTCGCACCACAAATCAGTGTGTTACGTCAGAAGGAAGTCAATACTCGATTGAGAGATCAACTCTATAGTCTATACTCTCGTTTTAGAAGACAGATTACATCACATGTACGATAATCTTCTGCTACTGATTGCGTAATATCAAACCTCCCTTTGATTTCCGACCACCGCCTTCCACTTCTTTAGGGTCCACTCCTTTTCCGTCCACGGACTTCCACACCACCGTCGTCTCCAGAAAAGAAAAAAAATAGGAACAAAGTTGCAGTAAATCCGCCGTTGAAAATTCAGAAGAGAGAGAGAGAGAGTGATTTTGTAAGTTACTAGATATGGAAGATGAGCACGGCAGCGGCGGTAGTAGCAGTAACTTGGATACAGGCAAGGCGGATAGATCAGTGTGGCTGATGAAGTGTCCTTTGCTAGTCGCTAAGTCGTGGCAGGCTCATCCTCCATCTGATTCTCTTCCTCTCGCTAAGGTCATTCTTTCTCTCGATCCTCTTCAATCCGACGAGTCTTCTTCTCTCCAGGTAACCTACAATTCGACATCTGTAATTGATGTTTATGTAGCGAAGTAATTAGACTTGTTTTCTTAGTAGGTTTACTTGTTTTCTTGGGCTTTAAATCTTGTGAATTTTGTTGTTTCGAATTGTGACTTTGATCGATGCTTGAATGAATGTGGAAGCAGAACCCTAGATTTTGATTGCGTTTTAATTTTGATTCCTTGGGAGGAGCAGCTTGATTTTGTGATATGTATTGCCAAAGTTCGACAATTTTGTTGTTGTAATGTCTTAAATCTGTTGTTTGGCCTATTGAATGAGAAGCATAGGGCAGGGAGGCCCAGGTCTCGAAATTCCCCCAAACCATGTCAATCTCTTTATTATTTTCTTCTTAGTCTCTATTCTGTACTTGTCGATTTTGATTTTGTCATAACATTCGTTCTAGATATGGGGAATGATATTAGTTTATTTATGTAAGTTCTGAGCTTTGGCCTCAAATTATGCAAGACGATTGAAGTCCTCTTTTGGATCATTTGTTATGGAACTGAAATATAGTTATGAAATGTTGTAAAAGATATGACTACTTGGATAATGTCTCCATTGGTGTGTGCTGTGAAACCTTGTCTATAGATTTGGTTTAGGCGTGTACTCCCCTCCCTTGAAACTAAAATTGGAAGATTGAGTATCCTAGAAGAGTTAAAATCTTCACTTGGGAGCTCACTCACGGTTATATCAATTATCAACACTCTCGATAAAATTAAAGTCAGAACACTCTATTTATTTATTAATTAATTAAAATAAGAAACTAAGTCTTCCAATGATGATACGCAAAATACATAGGGAATTAGAAAAAGGCACTTCAAGTTGTCTTAGTTACAATAGAAATTATGTCTGAGCTGGTTAACAAACACATGTTTCAGTTGGGAAGTTAATTGGACTTGAATGATTTCTTTAGCAGCTTAAGCAGAAAGGTAGCAATGTTATCATATATTTTTGTATTGTTCGGTTGTATTTATCAATTGTCTTAATGAAAATTTGGTTTCATCACAAAAACAATCATCATCGTTGCTGTTTTTTGTGCTGGCTATTTCTTAACTTTGATAAGTCTTTGTTAGACCATACATACTCATATGTACACATACATGCAGACGTGTATATGCACATATATAAATATAGGAAGCAAATAATTTATTTATACATATCCAGCAATAATGAGTGTTTCGTGTGGCTCATTGTTTATCCTTTTATTTTTGTCTAACTACTGTATTCCCTTGCATGCTTTAAAATGAACCTCAGTTCAAGATGGAGATGGCTGGAACTGAGACTGGAAACGTGCCAAAAAGTTTTTCCTTAAATATGTTTAAAGACTTTGTTCCTATGTGTGTCTTTTCAGAGGCAAGTCAAGGTGAGCAACATGATCCTTATCTTTTGTCCATTCTTTCTTTGACTATGCTGTCAGCCTGAATGTAATATGTGAATATTTCTGCCATCTAGAAGTGCTTCTTCCTCTATTCTGGATATTGTTTCCTCTGTTATGAACACCAATTTGCACAGATTTATTTTTATTTTATTGTAATTACATTTGTGTATTTTTTTTACATAAGGAACAAGGATGTTCATTGAAATAAAAAGGGATAGAACTTAGATGAGGTTTTCCTTTCACCCTTTGCTAAGGAGGTTATAAAAAATCTCCCAATTTTGAACTTATCAAGAATCGGCTGTGGTTACTTATGAAGGATAGACACTTCATGTTGTGCAGAGAATCGGTATCAGAAACGTTCCAATACTAATATGTCCAAATATGTATGAGATATGTGGGAGATGTGTGATTCTGTGATTCCCAAACCCTATGCCTCAAGTTGAGTATGGGAGAGCAATCAATTTCCACTTATCCAAATGGGACTGCCTTGAGTGAAATTATCTTTTCCTAAGTGAAATCTCTCTCACTTTTTGCAAACGTTGCCTGGGTTTTAAATAGAGAGAAATAATAGGTTGGGTTGATGGAGACAATCACTAAACTGAAATATTTAATCTACAGTCCAAATGTTGCCTCACATACGAGAATATTAGTTTGGGTTGATGGACATGACCACCCCCTTAAGCAAAAAATTTAATCTACTGTCCTTTGAGGTTGGGTTATTATTCAAATTTGCAAGATTTTATATTTTTATCTGTAGGGAGGCTAAGGAAAGATTAGGGCAATCAATAATACTCACAATCATAGAAGGAAAAAGTAATATTGTCGTCAGTATAATGAATTTGTGAAATATGGATCTGTTGATCATCTTCCCCGAAGCGTTCAACAGGATCTTAAAACATTGGCATGGCTGCAGAGTTAACAACTAAAGCAGACACTAGATAGGAAGCAGGAGAGGGTTCCCCGTGACAAATTCCTCTTGAAGTGTGGATCTTGCTTTCTAGGGCCTTGTGGACTAGTAGTTGACCGAAGAGAGCTATTACCTGATCTAACTTCTCCCTTTGTTACAAAATCCTTTTTTGTTTATGATAGCATTCAATCAGTTCCTTTCACTCTTTTGTTATTAGCCTTCATCAAGTTTTAGAACAAAACCTATTTTTTCCATTCACCTCTTATTTATAGTAACATGGACTTTCATCAGAGAGAATCTCCCAATAAAGGCTATTTTGGAATGCGTGAAGTGAATCAATCTGTGTTTTTTTAGCTTTTTGTTGCAAGTTTTATGTTTCTTTTGATGCAGTTTATATTCTCTGTGGCATTTTCCGATTTTGGAATGCTTTTTGTAATCTCCAGAACAACTTTTCTCAACCTCTTAGTTGGACCCCCTCCCTGTGGAGGGCCCTTTTTTTAATCCACTATTTCCATAAATGACTTCCGCCTGGAGAAGTCTTGAGTTCTTGTCTCCTCTTTTCAGCTAGTCAGCTCTTAAATTTATAAACCACAAAAAATTATAATTGTTGTTCTGCATATTTCTTGCCGTTCTAATAACCCAACAAGAAAATTTGTTTGTGGAATTTAAGTATTGTTTTTGTTTAACTTCTTCCTTCTTTTGAGTTCAGTAATGCTAGGGTGGACATTCGAACATCTGTTGAGGATAAAGCCTCTACCAATTGAGATATGCTTGGATTTGTCCTGCAATTTTAGTTTCTTGACTTGATCTTCATTTAAAACTATGAACTAACTTAACAAGCATCGTTAGCTCCTGTTTTCAACTTTTTTTTTTTAATTAGGTGGGGAGGGTTCCCTCTCTTGAGAACTATTTCTGTCAAGTATGGATGAAAATGCACGTATCATAATCCAGCTAATGTTGTCGGTGTTTGTTATAGATTTTTTCTCTTTGTAAATTCTTTTGTAGGCAAGGTGTCAATGGAAGGGAAAGTGGAACATAAATTTGATATGAAGCCTCACAGTGAAAATCTTGAAATGTATGGGAAATTGTGCCGTGAAAGGACAAACAAGTCCATGGTTAAGAATAGACAAATTCAAGTACATCATCAAGAGCCCTTTTTCTTTTCCCTAATACTTTACTTTCCTTAGGTTCCACTACTCCATGTTTGCGATTGATTTTACATTTCACAATTTTCTCATGTATTGATAAGGTGATAGACAATGACCGCGGTGTGCATATGAGGCCTATGCCTGGCATGGTTGGTTTGATCAGTTCAACTTCAAAGGTATATCTTTTCTCATCGTTTTCTTCCATCATTCTTAAATCTTGTGGTAGTATGATTTTATAATCATTCATTTATTGCAGGAAAAGAAGAAGGTGGCGCCAGTTAAACAATCAGACGTGAAAAGAACTAGAAGAGATCGTGGGGAACTAGAAGATATAATGTTCAAGCTATTTGAAAGACAACCGAATTGGGCCCTGAAGCAGCTAGTCCAAGAGACTGATCAACCTGCTGTATGTCTACTGATCGTTTCCTCATTTATCAATGATTTTTGAAAATATTACTTTTGTTTTCTGTTTCTGTGAAACTGTTGCCAGAGAAGATATAATTTATAAAACCCTCCTGACAGACACAACACTAGACACTATACAGCCTTCCCTTCCCCATAACTCAAAAGTTCATCACAGATCCATACACCCTAGAGATCATTAATTGTTTTGGCCGTCTGTCGCCCGTGTACATAATACTTATTTTTGGTTTGATTTCTGTTCCTTATCTTTGCAGCAATTCTTGAAAGAGATACTAAATGAGCTCTGTGTCTACAACAAAAGAGGGACTAATCAAGGAACGTACGAGCTTAAGCCCGAATACAAGAAATCTGTTGAGGACACTGGCGGAGAATAGGTTAGTTTTTGACTGTATCATTATATAGATTCCCTTTTCTTGGGGTAAGGAAATGGTCAGAAATAAATCTGCTAATTTAAGAGGGGAAAAAATATTTTGCTTTTCCTTTAGTTATATTTTCTTGGGAGGGGAGAGATGGGAGGTTGAAAGAAGTTGGTTTAAATTAATTGCTATAGGTAGCTTTATACTGAAGTAAAACCAAATATGAAATGAAAGTTGGGGGGAGGGGGGAGGGGGGGAGTTTTTCTTATGGCAATTACGTGCAAGGTCGTCGGAAGTTACAAGATGAATTTGTATAATGAATTTTATGACCATACGAAAATGATGGAAAACAGATTTCACAAACTTGATTTCTCATTGACTTTTCATTTTGCCTAGTGTTATTCTAATTACTAGTCAAGGAAATTGTTTTGGTCGTGTCTTGCCGTAGTTTGCAGTGGCGAGATGATCCGGTTTTCGTTTTGATTATCTCGTAGATACTACTTGTATGAAATATTTAGAGTGAGAGAGATTGGCGATTACAAGTGATATTTGAAACTGAAACTAAAGAATTAATCACACAGGTATGCTTGGCGATGGATAATGTTTAGTGTCAATAGGAAGAAATTAATGGACAATGAGTTCTTTCATGATGGCTACGTACTTCGGATTTTTATTAGTATGAGGTTGATGTATAGGGGTAGTAATTATACACTGTTAATTTGTCTGCATTAAGGGTTGATAAGTTGTATTAACACTTTTGAACTTTCAAAGGTATAAGAAATATCTTGAAGAAAAAGGTAAGAAAATAAGTAAAATAAATTTCAAATAAGAATGGAAATGGCCAATGGGGCAACGTGGCAGCACAGTTGCGGTTCACTCTGACGCGATACCTCATTTATTTTTACTCGATCAGTCTGCCCAAATAATATCTCGCATCTCCCGTTCACTCTTAGGTTTTGGATCATTTTTAATTTTATATTTTGGTTACGTTTTCCTTGATTTTAATTTAATTTCTTCTATCTCAACTTTAACATTTTGTTTTGGTTTCAATTTGGTTTTAAGATTAAAGATTTACTTTTAATTTTGAGTTTACTGAATAATCATTACTGATGCATATATATTTCTTTTTAAAATGTCCCATAGGATTGAATTGATATTAATTTAAAAATTGAGCTCCGTGTGATTACATTTAAGTCTGGATTATTTCTACATTCGTACTACGTTAGTACGAATTCATAATCAAATAGAGTATAATTGATCCAATTGCGTTAAAAAATTATATCATATATTTACTATTGTTATTGTTATTATGATTTCGCATGTGATTACTTTAAGTCTTGGTTATTTCTACATTCGTACTAACGTTCAAATTCATAATCAATAGAGTATAATTGATCCAATTGCATTTGAAAATTATATCATATATTTACTATTATTATTGTCATTTGTCCGTCAAAGATAAATGTAATAATAAATTTGACCAAATACATAGTTTTAGTTAAACACGATAAAAAAAAAAACAATACAATTACAAATTTCATTCCATTATGCATTTGATAGACATGAGTTAGCAAAATTTTAATTAATTAAATTTCATTATTTTTTATTACTATTAAAATTAATTAAAAAAGTTTTCACATCAGAGTTATTTTAAATCAATTAAAAGGTTTCTTCGTGCAATAAATCTGACTATATTCAATCCTTCCAAAACAGCTCCTAAGAATAACTAAAACTAATTTCCATTTCGATTAACCTTCTCTATTTTATAACTAAACATCGACGTTACAGTTTCTTCGACGCTCACGGAACTGGCCCAATCCGGAACTGAAACGTGGCAGTACCGTTGCCGTTCACTCCATCGCGATATTTCTCTATTTATTTATACTCAATTCATTACCGCCCAAACATATCTCATATCTCCGGTTCCCTCTCTCACTGTCTCAATGGAGCGCTTCAACGCAATCCCTCTCTTCTTCGCTATTCTACTATCGGCGACGGTAGCCTACGGTGTGTCTTCCGATCAAATCAACGGCGCCGTTAGCGACGAGGAAGATATTTTGATTCGTCAAGTCGTCTCCGGTGCTGATGATCGTCCTTTGACAGCGGAACAACATTTCCAGAACTTCAAACTCAAGTTCGGAAAGACTTACGCCACTCATGAGGAGAACGATTACAGGTTTCGTGTCTTTAAGGCTAACCTCCGCAAAGCGAAGCGCCACCAGAAGCTCGATCCCGACGCTGTCCATGGCGTCACTCGGTTTTCCGATCTCACCGAGTCAGAATTCCGTGAGAATTTCGTCGGATTGAATCGGCTCCGTCTTCCTGTTGATGCTCATCAGGCTCCGATCCTTCCGACTGATAACCTCGCCTCCGATTTCGATTGGCGTGATCAAGGTGCCGTAACGCCGGTCAAAGATCAGGTATGAGTTACTTCGGAACGAAATTATTCAAGCCTATCGAGTATTTGAGCTTGCGATTTCGGTTTCTTATTTTCTGAGAGGTGTGTTTTTGTTCTGAATCTGCTAGGGTTCTTGTGGCTCGTGCTGGTCTTTTAGTGCTGTTGGAGCTCTGGAGGGAGCTAATTTCTTGTCAACTGGAAAGCTTATTAGTCTGAGTGAGCAACAGCTTGTGGATTGTGATCATGAGGTTCTTTTCCTTCCTTCTCTTTCTTGGATTTATTGCATTTTGTTTCTATTTGCAATTGTTCATCTGATCCTCTCTCCTCTTAACCTGTTACTGCAAAAGTCAATTCAGATAAAACAAATTGAGGTTCCGTTTATATATAACCCGTAGCTTTTGGAAACCATGCTCTGTTTGCACTTTCTAATATACTGTTTACTTCTTTTCAAATCATTTTCATCCTATTCAAAATCAATTTTAATATTTGAGTCACCTTTTCCATTCGCGATCAAAATTTGTCTTAAATTGACTAGTAAATAGGATTTCAAGTAATTTTATGTGATAAGAGTGATTTTAACTCAACTATGTCCTTCATTTACTATTGAAATTTAAGTAGATTTCAAAAGATATTTGGAAAATAAATAAGTAAAGAAAATAGTTGTATGATTGTTCCGAAAAAAGGAGAGAGTGTATGCAAAACAGTAAAATATGAAGTGTCGTATTCTTTTCTGGAATCCGTTGAACAAATTTAATTTGTTTATTTTTCTCACTGAGCACAGCATGATGCACCTACCGATTCAGATCATGTTGAATTTTTTTTGTGCCTTGCTTAACTAAGCTATTATTTTCAGTCTATTTCTTATACTCTGTTTTCAGTCTATTTCTAGCGGTTAAAAAATGTTAATAGAATTCGATAAGAATTCGGAGGGAAATTTTTGTTCATATTTTTATGAACCGTATATTATTTTTGTAGAACAAATTGGAAATAGTTTATCATTGTTATCTTTTTCTAAAAAAACGAAAGAATGATTTGTTTTCGAAAAAAGAACTTCTCAAATGACATTATTGGACGATTTAATGTGAGAAACAAAATTGAGTGTAAGACGAATTATTTTGTATGTATATATGTGTGTTATACATATATTGAATTCATATATTTTAAAAATATGATTGGCACGTTCCGTAAACGAAAACAACTAATATTAATTAGAGTTTTTCTTTCTTAGTTTAAGCTTTTTAAGATTAATCTTGAAGTTTTAACTATGTATTAAATATAAAAAAAATACATATATGGATAATTTCATTGGGTCAAGCTTCTAAAAAAGTTAAATTAAATCTCTTAATCGAGAGAATGCTTGAAACAATCAGGCTATGTTTATACTTAAATTGGCTTGTAATTAAGAGCTACCGAAGACTTTTTATGAATTGTAAGAAAATGGTGAACAGTTGCTTCAAAAAGTATAGATATACGGGGGATGAAATGGATTAAACTGAAAAAGACTTAAGTAGACGATTGATTTCAAATTGGTTATTCAAAACAAATTAAATGCGAACCAATCAATAGTCATGTTGATGTAGTTAAGCTTTTTTAATGTACCTTCGATAATTCTTATTTTAATCCCACGTAGTTAAGCTTTGTTGAAATTGGTTGAATAGTGATGATTCTTTTCATGTTGTGAAAATATAATATATGGATATGCTTTTAAAATTAAGTGTGAAAATGCTAATAATAAGTTTTTAAATGAATCAAAATCAACAATCAACATTATTAATAGACCAATTAATCTTGAAAGTATAGATTGAAAATTCAACATTTAAACTAGAATCAAATAAATTTCAAATTTAATAATCTTTATTTAGTTAAGGAGAATAGTTTCATATTGATTGAATAGTTAGAATGAATTCTATACCAGGATTAGTCTTTATTTTTATTTTAATTGTAAAAGTTAACTCTCTTCCTAATTCTCACTCCAATATTTTCTTTAAAATGATAGTTTCTATTGTTATTTTTTATAAAATTAGTTTTAGGTTATCTTCTCGTAATTTTCACCCTTGAATGTCTTGAATTTATATCCTATGAGCATCTAATTGAATCTGCATCCAACGATATCATGAGTAGGTCCATAATTTAGCATAGGATCCATTACAAATAATGAGACCTATTCAAATAGAAGTAATAGTTATATATCTTATGTATTTTCTTTTATGCTTACAAGAAGTGAAGCCAGCTGATTTATGATGACATATAGCTGAGTCGATATACAATTACATTTTTAAAGACTTATTTTCATCTTGATTGAAAATTACCATAGACGAGAATTGATAATAAGAGTGTGTGATAATTAAAGTTATAAATTATTTGGCAGTGTGATCCGGAGGAAGTTGGTGCATGCGACGCAGGGTGCAACGGGGGACTAATGACTTCAGCTTTTGAGTATATTGTGAAAGCAGGTGGGTTAGAGAGAGAGGAGGATTATCCTTACACCGGCACGGATCGTGGCTCTTGCAATTTCCAAAATAGCAAAATTGCTGCCTCTGCAGCCAACTTCAGTGTCATTTCAAACGATGCCGATCAAATTGCAGCCAACTTGGTCAAGAATGGCCCTCTAGCAAGTAATCTAATTCTTCTCCCTTTTATTCTCTTCATCGCTTTTTTATATGCGTTATATCATTTCTCACCCCCTGATTTTAAAACCCATTCTGTCTGTGACGAACGGAAGCTATTGGGTTTTAAGCTTATTAACTATTTCAAATACGTTTGATAATTGTTTTTGGAAACTAAAAAAACAGTTCTTCAAAATTTGTTTTTAATTTTAGAATTTAACTCTAAATTCAAATATGAAAAAGCCCCGACAATCAAGTGGTAGGAAAATAAGTATAGTTTTTAGAAACAAAAAAACAAGTACTAAAACGACTTTCTTTTTTATTTTTTTTAGATTGGGATTAGTTTTTCACAATTCATTACCATAGTTTTTTTAAAATCTTGCCTTACAAAACCAAATGACAAAAAAATAAAAATAAAATTAAAAACTATTTTTATAACATAGGTTGGGTTTGAAAATATCCTTTAAGTAAATTCGAATGAAAAACTTTACTTTGGCTACTAATCTTTATGACCAACACGATCTAAATATACTTGAACACTCCGACACTTGTTTGATACATATTTGACACTTCCTAGTACCATAATGTATTAGATACTAGTTGTAAAGATTCAATATAGGTCCAATGTGTATTAGACACAAACTTCTTAAGGTATATTAAATACAAATTCGTTGAATTCTATACTTCTAAGAGTGATACCACTTGTGTCTTTTAGTATTTGAGTCTATACTTCTAAGAGTGATCTGAACTCTAATTTTAAAAAATAAATAATATTATTTAAATACTTTCGTATTTAGTTTTCTAACATTCGTCTTTTCTTATTCTTTCTACAGTTGGAATCAATGCAGTTTTCATGCAAACATACATAAAGGGAATTTCATGTCCATACATATGCTCTAAACGAAATTTAGATCATGGAGTTCTCCTTGTAGGATATGGAGCTGCAGGCTTTGCTCCGATACGGTTCAAAGAGAAACCCTATTGGATCATTAAAAACTCGTGGGGCGAAAATTGGGGAGAAAATGGATATTACTTTATTTGCAAGGGCAAGAATATCTGTGGATCCGAGTCGATGGTCTCTTCCGTCGCTGCCATCTCAAAATGAGCCATCGCCTAGTGCCGTTCTATTAAGGTAACTTTGTAATTATATGTCTATATATTATATGGGGAATGCATGGGTTATTTATTATTACTCCAAGTGCTATGGAATTATTGTTCATTCTCTAATTGGCTGATAGCTATTGTTGTATAATTTGTATGTTGAAATAATGTTGCAGTCTATAGGGAATTTGGGTACTAGAGATGCATGCACTCACATTCTTATCCTGTGTGATTGTTATGTATTGTGTTGCATTGGCTTGTGGTTAATTTTAGTGTTAGTGTTGTACTTTCAGTTTCAAGTATATATATATATATATATAACATATATAATTGAATTTTCTAAGGCGTCATTTGATATTTATTTTCTTTTCTTTTTCGTTTTTAAAATTTATGTTTGTTATCTTTTAAATTTCTGTTCATAGCTTTCACATTTATTAAAAATATATATATTTGAATTTTTAGTTCAAAGTAAATTTATTGTAAATAAAAAATAAAAAGTATTTATAAAATATAGTAAAATTTTAGATTCTATTCCGTTTCTATTAATTAGATGAAATTTTGTTATATTTGAAAATATACTTTATTTTTTTTTTTTAGTTTTAGAAATTGAAAATAAAAAAACCAAAAAATTATTGAACGAAAACCTTGATGATGCAGTTTAAATTTGTTAGGATTTGTTCCGTGTGACATTTTGATAAGATTTTTTCCTCTTCTTTTTGGTAGAAGATAATACTACGTGATAAAACCAAATATATTTATAAACTAGACAGACTGAATAGATGAAAATAATAAAATCCATCTAACATGGATTTCCTACCTTCCGTACACCGTTGGATTTTCATTCTGGATATTAATCACTTATTAGATTCAACTATATTACTTACGGCTAATAAATTTCAAATAATACAATTTCGACTAGTATTTTATGTTATTTATACATTTAATACAAAATTTTACTATCAATCATTAGTTTTGTAATTAATTTATATTTATTTAACTATTTTTAGTAATTAAATTAAATCTAGTTAATTAACTTCTAATATAAAAATACTAATTTATTTTTAAAAAAACTATTATAGATGGTACAATATTGAAAATATTTATCAAATAAAATAAAATTTTAGTATAGTTTATAAATATTTTAGTTTATTTTACTATACTTGAATTTTCACTTCTTGATATAACCTAATTGATAAATAGAACTAAATTCTCTCCAAATCAAATGCACCAAATTTGAACTTAAACCTTATTGAATCCTTCAAAAACAAATAAACTTGATTTTGGCTAAACTTCTCTTAATTTACTTATTTATTTTAGCACGAATTTTACTCATTTATCAATAACCCTTACATCTACGAGGACGACTCAGTAATGAAGGTAGCAATCCCACCGTCACGACAACTATCTTTTGTACTTCAGTTAAAAGCAATTTGCAACATATGTAAAACTTTGCGGGTGAGTTTATTCTCAAATTTATGTACCTTAGCCAATAACCTAAAGTCAAACTTAAACCACGTAAATCTAAATTAAAACATCTTTATAAGCAATTCTCATTTACATGTGTATTTTATATATTAACGTTCGTGTGTGTATATGTGGACAAACACACTTCAGGTATATATATTAAAAAAGAGAAGGTAATAATATCAACAAAATTTGTAAATTATATAGAAACCAAAACAGTTGGCAATATGGAAGGCAACTAACCTCTTTGAGTTTTGTGTCACTCATCCTCCTCCGGGAGCAACGAAAAGGAGAAAGGGGAAAATTTGAATCCATCTCCAGCGTAGAATTTGTTCTGAAACTCCACCCAGTGGAGCCTCAAGGCGTGTAGGAATGCGCTTAGAGTTTCCATAATTAGTAGAACTCCCACAGTTGCAAAAATGAAAACAGCCATTCCTACTATTCGGATGATCAAACTATCGAACCTGCAGATATAGATTCTTCAGTTGCAATTTTTCCTTTTTTTTTTTTGTTGTTTCGAAATAGGGAGAAGAAAAGGTGTGGTAGAGCAGAACTAACCCCCAAGCTAAGAGTAGAACCTTGTCATAAAATACACTCGACAACTCTGAATGTGCTAGACTGAGTGGAAGAAAAAAGAAAGGTTAAATGTCGGATGGCAAGAAACATAGAAATTTGGACCTAAAAAATTCCTTTGAATATTCGCAAACTACATGAATGTTTAAAGCCATTTTATAAACACCAGTGTAATTTGTACTTATAACCTCTTTAAGCAAAGAATAGTTCATATTTGAATTCCCTTTTAAAGATTTACGTCTACAAATCTGACATTTCAAATACTAAGCTAAAACTTTGATAACTTTTTTGCTTTTAAAAATTAAAGTTTAAAAACATCAAAGTTCTTTGACGTTTTAGAAAACGAACCTAAATCTTGAAAATAAATAGTTTTAAAAAATTTTGTATTTATTTTTAGAATTGAACGTAACTAAGATAAAAAAGAAATGTGAGAATCGTCATATGGAATTTAGAAGAAAAAAAATCTAAATTCAAAAGATAGAAAACTAAAAACAATATTGTTACAGCTAATTTAGTAATTTTAAATCTAAGTAGTTGTAACTGGTTGTCTGGTAAAGACCAACCAACAAAAGAAATCGACAGATTCCTATAATAAAAGTTAATGCATCTAAATATAACATGTCAATTTAGGGTAAAGAATGATAAAATGTTGTGTGTTTAATTACCTGAGGGCCCATAGACGAAGATAGGATGCTGTGTTCGAGACTGCACCAAGAACAAACTCTATGGTATGTATAAGTTGGTGTACAAAAACCTCACTGAAATCAAACTCCTCATGGCCATGGGAACCGTGGTGTCGTTCTACTTCGTGATTGTCATCTGTACAGTCAAGTACGGAGTAGGATTGTCCTTGGTGCCTCTGGAAAAGATGAGATCAGAAATTGGGATGAATGACAAGGAAAAGTACAATAAAATAAGATAGAGAAGCTTCTATAAGAGACTTTAGAAAATATAATATCACCTACTTCTTCATTTTGTTTCTTCAAAAGAAGAGGCTTGGGAAATAACATCCATGGCACGGCAGTGAGGGCAGACAGAAGTAACAGAAGCTGGTAGTGTAGAAATGTAGTTATTTAGAGTTGATTCCAGTTCAAATAATACGAAACCTTTTTTTAAGGGCATGAAACATCAAGAGAATTGCCTGAAGGAACTTCTGTCCTGGGAAAAGCTGATTTTCACCTAGATCATCAGTAGGACTCAAGAACATATATATCATTACGTGATACAGATCAGCTTGAGATCCAGAGTACCACTTTACAATGATGAGAAGTGAGAGGTAACCAAATAAGCTGTTCAAAAATATCATCTGGGGAACAAATTGGTACCTGAAACAATGAAACAAAATTTACAGTTGTAAAGAAAATGGAATCTTCACACTTGAAATAAAACGCCGGATTCTTGTATTAAGATATTATAAAGTGTGCTAATTGATTAACAGTTCAATAGAGAAATGATTTGTCCGATTGATACAAATGGGATCCATATTAATGCAACTCACCAGATGTTAATGCTTTCTCCAAAGAATTCTGCATTGAAGTAGCTCAGTACAATTCCTAGATTCATTTGAGCTACTCCCAGTAGGATAGACATCTTCATCTTCAAAGAGTTGAGAAAAGGTAACTCACTTCGCGTGCCATGCCACTTAGGATCCACACCAAATGGATATGTATCACGAACCTTTATTAAACCAATGGAAGTAGCATCCCTGAAAAACGTGGGATGTAAATCGTTTGCACGAAGAAAAATAGCTCAAAAGAAGTTGACTTACACTGTTTAGTACCTGCATGAAGTATCACGACAACCGTATGCAGAAGGCCCAAAAAGTTCAAATGGGACAGAAAAGAATTCATTGTAAATCAGTCCTGTGTAGATCGAAAAAAGTGCCATCATCATGATAACATAACGACCCCCAAAAGTCATTTCAACGATATCTCCAAGTTTCTGTAGTTAACAATGTCAAATAAGCTTGCATTGGGAGATAAAGGACAAGAAATCCACACTACAAGACATGGGGGTAATTACCTGGCCGGAGAATTTCTTCTCCCTTATTATAAAATATAATGTTGCCAGCAACAGGCATATTCCATGGCCCCAATCACCAAACATTACAGCAAATAGGAAAGGGAAGGTGACAATAGTGTAGACTCCAGGATTTGCTTCCTGATACTTAGCAACCCTGCAATTCAGTATTTACCTTAGGCATCTGCACAATAAATACATTTAGGGATATGAAAGAACTGAAAGAACTAAATCGATCAATGAGCACATTAGGTAATCTCCAGGACAAAAAGGATGTCCTCTTTCAGCCAATTCACATGGAGAACTTAAAGCGAAATAATTGAAACATTCAGCATGGCAATATTTTCTGCACATGATTATTGCTACATTCAGCATGCCAATTCAAAGGAATGATTGGAAATGTTGCCTAATCCTTAGCCTTTGTTTTTCCAAACTCTTATATAATTCTTTTGCGTCGTTAAAAAAAATGTATGCAGTCAGACTTCTGAAAGAAAAGAAAGACAACTAAACTCGAATGAAAAAACTCACCCATATGCATCCACGATTTCTTGGAACGAAGAAGTAAATTTGTTTGTGCAGAAATATGTTGGTGGCGCTTCCTTTGTATCCAAAACATGAAAGATAGCCTCGATTTGTGATTTGCTGTCTTGGGTTGCCTTCTGCATCACACTTTGAATCTGCTAGGAATCGGCCAAGTTAACTAAAAAGTATCTCTAGTACATTTTGCTTGCACCTTCTACCATAATGATCTAGAAGAGCATGTTGATTCCAGAAACTATAACACAGAAAACAAACCTGAATTGTTGCAAAAACGGGGCACCATCCTTCACCTACAAGGCATTTCTTTGTAACATCAACACTGAGCATATTCAAAGTGTGGTAAACAGATTTTTCCTTCTTTACCTACAAAGTCAAAGTCAAAGTAAAAAATTCAGTAAGAATGCAGAAATCTACAAGCATGCAGACAGGCTACAAAAATACTTACATGAGCAAAATGAAAAATCTAAGTCTGTGTAATAAATATTATAAAATAAACAATGTTTTTCAAAGCTCACTAAATTTCAAGGATGATTTTTGAAACAAACCAGAAGATTCCACAGCTCATATTGATGGCCAATCGTCTGCAAGAGTTGACTTCGGTGCAGTTGCCCCATATCAATGGTAATCTTCAATTCGGAGAGCTTTCTAGACACCTAAACTCATCAGAACATAAAACAATGATTAGGCGCAGCAAAAAATTAGCAACGGGATCTTAAGTTTAAAAGTCCAAGGATGTATTTGAATAAAAATCATAATTAATAGCCAAACATTGATGTATTTTCCCAAAAAAATTTGTTTACTAACTTCTAACTATGCACATCAATTGTTAAATGTGGCGTCGTTAGATTTGTAGTACTCTAAGCGGCTAGGTACCAAGTGTGGCCTAAGGGTAGCTCAAATTTGGACGATAACTCTAGTGAACTAATGATTGAAGCAGTTGAAATCTACACTGAGTTCGAGTATGTTTCTTGTGCTATAATTGCCTCCTGCTCACTGATATTTCAATCATTAAAATATTAGCAATCTAGCCTTTTAGCTCATTTTTCAAGGATTCAGAACGTGCAGTCCCATCAGCTAGCTACCTTTGATTTTGAGAAGACTTTGTGAGTTGTTGGAATGAACCAATCCCAACAGTCAGAAGTCAGGATGACATGTACACAGCGAACAAAATCTTGTGACTATCTATGTTGATGAATCCATTGCAGAAGCTCAGATGACCAGTTATTAAGTGTTAAACCTTGGTCAGCAGCTATCATGCTGCTTCCTTAGTTACCTCATGGTTAACCCATAAGTTTTACAGTAATATCCTTGGTTCCTTATTTCTAAAGAGTGATTGTTTAGTCGCCAAAGAGTTCCACAACTTTCTTAGTTTATTTTCTATAATTCATCACGTATGCTCATCTTTAGGTTTCTCGTATACTAGTCCAAGACTGACTTTCTACCAAGACTGATGAATTCTTTAAAGCCTCAATTCAATTCATTCCCCAAAATATCATATGCAGTAAATAATTAGAACAGAAATGAACATTTAAAAGCAGAATAGATAGCCGGAGACAGGGAAAGCAAGAAAAAAGACTGCAAAAAGTCCTCAAAAGCGTGTAGAATTGTAGCCTCTTCACCTCGATGTTCCACAAAATACATCATCCTGCACTTTCAATTTTATACACCATCCACCACTTCAAATTCGAACGCACTACCAACCAGACAGTGGGGGTAGAAAGAAAATTCGAACGCACTACCAACCAGACAGTGGGGGTAGAAAGAGAGAAGAAATTATGAGGGGAAAAAAATACAGTAACAAACGCAGTTACCTCTGTGATCATCTGAAATTGTTTGCCCAAGTCATCAGTGAATGGGTAACGATTTGCACCAAAAGTTTCGCATATTTTTCGAATTTTTTCCTTTGCTCTTTCTCCAGAATAAAATATGACAAACACATTTTTCTCAACCTGGAATTCAGATATGAGTTTCACAACGGCAAGGCCATAAAGAACAATTTGGGGCAACAAACTAATTCAGGAACAATGGAAAGGAAAAAAACCAATCAGGGAAAAGGCAAATGTTCTTCCAACTACATATTTGTTGACTGTAATCCAACGTAGTAAGAGAAAACAAATAGAATTCATCCTTTTGTAAAGCTAACTTCTGTAGCTAAGGGATTCCCGTTGCTAACCTTATCCCCAGATACAGGATCAGTAACGGAACCATCAATCACAGCTTGTCTCAGATACACATTGCCCCTAGTTGAACGAAACAAAATCCTTTCAAAAGCCATTGACTTTTCCCTCGGAACTAGACCACTGATATATCCTAGTTTAACTTGTTTCGTTGGATCGGTTGTCATTTCCTACAAGACACAACAAAGTCCCAGCTACTACTCAAAAGAACACAAAAAATGTCCACATGATACCAAGACAACAAAAACATACTTGTTCCAATAATAAGGGAGTGTCAATAGATCCTTCCCCGTTTTGCTGCACTTCCAGTTCTCTTTGATGAGCTGCAGCTGTGCTTTGAGCTAGATGAAAAAACTCACCAACCTGAAATCATAAAATAGTTATAAGCCATCTTCTGCAGGCTGCAAATCACATAAATTCAAGTAATTGCCAACAAATTGACAAAATCCAAGCAGCTTTATTTATCACAATCATAAACGACTTCAATGTAGAAGTAAACAACATTACTAAAGAGTAAGGACTGACAGAAGTTTAGTAACTTTTTATCAATAGAAACATTCCACACCTTCTGGAGCACTAGCTTGTATTCCAATAGCTCACTATAATTGCGTTGTAACTTCTCGTTGTTGTCCTTTATCTCTAACAACTCTACTTCAAATTCTCCAAGTTTAACCTACCAAGGTCGAGGAAAGGCTACTGGATTTAAATCGTTAGAGAGAGAGAGAGATGGAAAAAATAAGAAGAAGAAAAAGAATCCAACTACCTCCAAATTATCCAGATCAAAATCAGGAGTCCCTAAAGAATGTGATGATGGCGACAAACCAGCCCTTGTCATTTGCTCCCTGAAAAATCGTAGCTTCCGAGCCATTTCCCCACATCTTTTAATCTGCTTAGTAAAAGTAGCAGGCAAACAAACACCATCAAACCATGCTTACGATATTTTGTTTACAGAGACTGCACATAACTGCTGTCAATTAAATATTAACCTAAAAGAGGAAACAAGAAACGAGACCAAAAGCATGGATACACCGCACTACACTTGCTACATCAAGGTCGTCCTACTCATTACATTGTGAAGTATAAAAGTTTCATCTCACAGTATAACTGATTAGGGAAGCAGGACGCTAATTCAGAAAACTGATGGTATTTCTGCTAAAAATTTTGAAGTTCTCTAAGCCATAGGAAAGATCTCCTCAACAGATGAACGTAATGGTACTACATAAAATCTTAAATTAAGCTCCTTTCATCTTTATGCCACAAATAGAGCTGCAACTACTATACATCGGTAAAACCCGTTATCAACTATGGGATGAAGTCTTGTGTAGCAACTAACCTGTAGGAAACTTGTCTTATAAGGTATGACACTAGCAGCACAAGTATAGGCAATTCAAGTGCCATCAAGAGCAAAGAGAAGACAGAATCAAGCAGAATCCAGAGCCACACTTATGTCCACGAAAAAGTTAGGAAAGGCACAAAGAAAAATGAAAAATACTAAAATGTTATGTTCACACACTACTTGTAAGCATGCTGAGAATCTATAGAACTTATTTTAATATTCATAACGATTAGACCAAGCGTAATTCAATCATTCTAGCTAGAAATTTATCAGATTCAAGTTCAAGCCTCTCCAGAATAGTCTGCATTCTTCAATTATAAAAGCTTGCACAACCATCTAATTTCTTATTTTCCAAGCAAAGGGCAGTGGCAGTGCAATGATGAAAGTTAAAACTTACTGTCCACTGACTTACAGTTTTCATGTCATGTCTAGGAATATACATACACAAACATCATAAGACCAACGGTGTTGAGTAAGAGTAAGGCAGACCACTGGGTTCCCAGTAAAGAATGGAAATGTACTTTCCAAAAAATTCTATCAATGTTATATACCTCACTCGGATCGAATACAAATTGAAAAATTGTCATGTAAGTTATTGAGCCAACCATGACTGGAAATTACTTTGGTATCAAAGTACTCAGAGTGGAATGTAACCTGAGTCTCCAGGCAATTCATTCTAGCATCTGCCATATTACCAAACCCCTAATAGGCAAGTAGTACTGTCCATTTACGGCAATTATGTGCTGGTGCTGTTATTTGTTAGTATCAGAACTTTCAATTTAGAAATAAAATCCTTAAGCAGGCTAAAATCAAGATTCCAAGATGAAACGAAGCCTTAAGCATAAATCATAGATATAGTAATCACACCTGAGCAGCATACGTCCGTTGGAATGGGCTTTTAGATGCATTGAGCTAAAAAGGGAAAGTTAAAGATCAGATGCTACAAACAAGAACAGACAAGAAGCAAGCATTAAGGCCTAATACGATGATGTGAATAAGACAAATTCTCAATGTTGTCTGGCAATGTAGAATATACAAAATAAATCTGCATCGATTCAAGTGAGAAAATATATTTAACAAATTAGAATCCACTTAATATATTTTAATAGCTAAGGTACAGTCCAGAAATTATCATCAAAATACAAGTTCAAAATTCAAAAATCACGTACCGAAAATCAATTCAAGTAAAAAACTCAGAACTACAATGACATTGCGATTTCAAACAAAGAAACTGAACCTAGCATGATAACCAAGAAGAACCACTAGCGAATGATGTAAGCATACGTTTTGTACGCAAAATGAAATCCAAATACGAATTCTAATTCCTAAAGTATATTCAAGAATAGTCATGAAATGGACAAAAAAATAGGATCAAAGATTTGTACAGAACTTCAGGAAGCTACATTAGCCTTAAAGAGAATTATATTCAAGTAGTGAACTCCGGATCATAAGGACATTGACAATTACGAATAAAGAAACGTAATCTGACAAAATGTGATCCAGGATATGTAAATATACCTTTTGTTCAAAAAATGAAATCAACTTGCGAATGCTTAATTGATAAAGTATAATCCAGGAATTATCATCGATATAAAAAAAAAAAGTATTCAGATCACAGAAAACTTCAGAAATCTACATTAGCGTTTACAAAAATGAAAATCAAATCACAAACTCAGAATTACAATGATAATAACAATTAAGAACAGAGAAACGAAACCTAACATAATAGACAAGAAGAACGAAAACCAGAAGATAACATTTCCAATGCAATGTGACTCACATCGTTGAATTGAAATAGACCGAGGTCACCAAGGTAGGAAATCGTCCGTCGTGCCGATTCATTAGGAATGATCAGCTGCACCAATTGCATCGGCTCCGATCGCAGCAGATCCATGGAAAAACAGTCAATATCTTCTTCGATAATCGTAAAAACTCAATGCAGAGAAAATGGGAGCCTCGAGATAAATGTCCTGCGATCAAGGTAGATCGTAATGAAATGTTCGCGGGAGATCACGAACTGAAATTGCAGTAAAGAATCAGATAATTCGTCGTTTTGCTAGCGACCGTTGGCTCATTTCGCTCCCTTTTTCAACGACGTTTCGTTATGCCTTATTTGTTTGGCTATGGCCTGTAATTTGATTCCTCAACGACTAAAATTTCTGATTTTTGCGCGGTCTCTGTCCTTGCCTTAAACGCACCGGTTTAACTCCACAAATTGCAATCGCTTAATAACAACCACATAGTAAAAATAAAAAGAGAATTATAAAAAAAAAAATAGTAAATTTCACCAAATATTTGCAACATATACTAAAATTTTCAAATTCTATCAATAATAGATATTGATAGTCATTTATATGTCATTAATAGACTATAATAGAAGTCTATCAATAGTTATAGTTGATAGAATATAAATTTTTACTACAACTAATAAATATTTTAATTTATTTAAATATTTTTAAAAAATGTTCAAAAATAACATTAAAATAATATCTTTAATTACGAATTTAAACAATATATCATTAGCATTTTATTTATAAAAACACCAAATAATATGATGTTATTAAAACGAATAAAGTAAGATATATTAACCTTGAAGTTAAAAGTTAAATGTATGTTAGATAAGGAGATACAAGATTCGTTTGATTTAATTAAGAAAAAAATGTTTTTTAAGAAACTCATTTTTGTAATTTAAATTCAGTGACTTCCAAACACTTTAATCTTTTTTTAAAATAACGTATTTTCTAAATTAAACACTTGAAAATGTAATCAAAACACATCAATAGTTTAAAACTTGTAAAGATTTAGTTCCACGTAAAAAAATTTTATTTTCCATTTTTTAAAAATAAAATAACCCTAACTTCTTTCTATATAGTTCACACCCAAAATGATAATTTAATCTTACAAATCCTTCCGAAAGGGTGAAAATGTGGAAAATATTTAAAAATATAACAAAATATTTTTGTGTTTATTGGAATAGAAAGTAAACTTTTTCATTTATTTATAAGCAGCCATTTAATTATTAATTAATAATCCTTAAACGGTACAATTAATTATAATTACGCCTACGAGGACCAATCATTAATGGAAGGTAGCTATCCCAAGTCGACAACTTTCTTTTTTTACTTCATTTGAAAGCAATTTACAAATTAAGAAATCACATTGATTTATGTATATATGATTTTGTAATCAGTTCAAAATCTTTAGATACTTTTAGTAATTTCAGCTTTTAATTTGGATAATCGTTTATGGGCTAAATATAGCTTCTTGTCACAGAAGTAACAATCTCAAGAACGATGCTTATTATATCCTTTCACTTCCTTTGAAAGCAAATCACGTATTAAACTAACTAACTTTTTAAGTATCAAAATCTAATTCTAATCATTCTCATCTTTTATTTCACATTATCCTTTATACTACACCCTCTTAAAGGAGAGAAGTGACAACAAACTAATCTTTTCTACTTAATTTGAAAGCAAACTATATATTAAAACTTGGCCTACTAGATTGCAATAATTTTATCTAATCATCAAATTTCTTTTTTCTATTATTAAAAAAAGATTTCGTAATAATTATTCAACATTCGGAGAAATTTTGTACTATCAAAGAAAGCTGCGAAATGAACCAGATCATTTATAGAATATAGCAAAATTTTAGAATTTATCAATGATGTCATGAATTTTTTATTTTGTATTTTTGAATCTGTCAATAACGTCTCTAGACATACTTTAAAAAGTTTATTATAGAACAATGGATTTGCAAATTTGTATTTTTTTTTTTATATAGGTATTTGAATGTTAAAAATGTGTATAATATAAGTTTTTAGAACTATAAGTATTTGACCTATTCAACATTTATTTTAGACAAATAAATTGACGAATCCAATTGGAGACATAATATATCTTATTTGATACCCCATTTAATTTTGTCGATTAAATTCATTCATTTTTTTAAAAAATGTTGAAAATGTTCTCAAAACCATACAATACACACAAAATTGAATGCTTCAGAATTTATTAAATACTTTTCAAAATGAGCTTAACTCGATAATAACTGATGTGACTTTTAATCATGAGGTTGAAAGTTTGATCTCATCCCATAGTTATATCTTTATATCCTAATAAGAAAGTTTCGAGAACAAAATTTATAATTAATTTATTAAAATACTTTTTAAAATGAGCTTAACCGTGACTTTTAGTCATGAGGTTGAAAGTTTGATCTCATCCCATAGTTATATCTTTATATTCCTTATAAGAAAGTTCGGAGAACAAAATTTCTAATTTCATACCGTTTTTAGAACGCTTCAAATCTTATTCTCAATTAATTATATGTATGGTATGGTACGTATAATAATCCTTACTCTTCTACAACAACTACACCTTTCTATGCTTCATTTGAAAGCTAACCAAAAAAAACTTTGGGAAAGCTACATAAAACCATGAAACATTAAAAAGACATCAAAATCATATGGTTGCAATGTCACAATCCTCCACAAACTGGCAGTTTCTTGTAGAATATGTTACCATTTAATATTGGGCGTAACTAACTTCAGAGTTAGAGTTTGGTGAATATATTTAAATGCAAGATTACAAATATGAGAGACATTGCTTGGTCGTAGGGTGCTACCAAATAATAATCGAGGTTGCTGCAAACAAAAGAATGATATATATATATATATATATATACACGTAAAATAATCAGCATGTGATGCATGAAAATCAAGGACCACGGTTTTTGGACTTACATGCGAGACGTCGTTCTGAGGGTGAGATATGTTCTTAAGCAAATTTATTGAGATTAATTATTTTCATTTATGTCACACATTACCAAAAAAAAAAAAAAACTTTGTTAGATCCCTATGTTTAACAATGATACTAATTTTTCATTCACTAGATTTTAAGTATTTTATTAAATAATAATATTAATAAAATTTGAAATATGGTGTAAAAATGAGGCACACGTCTCGACTTTTTCAAATATCACGGATTTCTCTTCAATGTGTGTAAGTTGTATTTTTCTTTAACGTTTCTTTAATATATCTTATATTAATAAAATATAGTAAACTTTAAAATTTTTTTTAATCGTGTCTATTAATGCACTTACAAATATCGATAAAAATCTATATTAATATTCATTGTAGATATATTCTAACATTTTGCTATATTTTGTAAATATTTTAACTGATTTACTATTTATAAAAAATTTTGTATTTTTATATCATGAGTTCCATGGCATAGATTACATAGTTATATGCATGTAAATATTGTAGAGGACCAAATAAATTGCTTCTCACTTTTTACATTTTAAACTTCATTAAATTTAGGTTAAATTAGTTTAATAACCTATTCCTTTCTAATAAATCTTTAAACTTGAAGATGCATTTAGATTTATAATTTATAAAAAAAAATTCGTCTAATAGAACTTTAAAGCTTAAAAGTGTGTAAGAGTCCGTTTAAATTGAATTAGAAACAAAATGTTTTTCAATAATACATTTCCTTTTAAACGCTTTTTTAGAAATGAGTTTAAAATTTAAATTTTTGTTTGGTTAGAATTTTTTATAAGTGTTTATGTATGAATTTGGTTTTTAAAGATTTCTCCAAAATAGATTATTTTATAAATGGTTTTTTAAAAAATGTATTATTTTAATTTATCAAACACTACCATTTTTTTTAAAATAGTTTTTTTTTTTTTGGCAAAATTAAACATTTTAGAACCCTAAATAAAATCTTGTGCCTATTAATTTTGTGTTTACTACATTCATTTTTTTTTTAAATGTCTAACAAATCTGGGATTTTCTTAATGCATGAATCATAGTTCTAAAAAATTATTCGATACAAAATTAAATGTTAGGTTAGGCACTAAATTTATAATTCAATCTTAAATTTACTCAAAAATGATTAAACATAACGTATTTTTAATTCATCCACACGATAGATCCAACTAAAGATAAACTTTTCAAATTACTTTAAGAACGTCAAAATTAGCATAAGAAAGATTGATCAAGTAAAGTAAAACTTTTCAAATTACTTTAAACATCAAAATTAGCATAAGAACTTACTTGTTCAATCTCTCTAACTACCGAAACATCCCTAACCTGTAACCTAAGCAATATAGCTCAATAGGTTAAATAATGTGTAAACTCAAATCAAGGCAAAATTGAGCAAATGCTTGAATCTCTCAACTTCTTAAATGATTAATTATGCTACGAAAAAAAAAAGAGTACACTTGAGTGTGGCCCACACTACACTCATCTCTATGCATCTTCTTCGATCACAAAAAAAAAACAACATTTTAAAAAAAAATTGATCACATGACAACTTGTGATTGAGCATTTGGATTGGATTTACAAAGATGGATGTGATTTGAGATAGAGTAATATTTTTCAATGTAAGAAAAAATGACGGATGTCTAGGACCCAATTTGGAGTTAGTAGAATGGATTATTATAATTCACTTCATGTTTAGGGTTACGAATATAATAGTGGTGTTTATTTATAGTCTACCATATTAAATACAATAAATACTATTTCAAAATTTTCTCATTAATTTACCACTCTCCACTTTTCCTCTCTCATTCTTTGTTATAGTGTTGGTTATTTTCTAACCTAACTAAAATTAATCTACCCCAAACACAAATTTATATTCTAACTCATATTAAAATACCCTTCACCACATATGCATACTATTATATGGAATTTACAAATTATATATTATAACCACACATATTGTTATAATCAACTTAGCAATCTCAGGCAACACTTAATAAAAATGTTGCCTTTATTGAGTAGGAAAAGAAATAGGAGCATTAAATAAAAAGGGGAAATGTGAAAGAGAGTGGGGTATTTTCCTAAATCTAAAATTCTAGGCATTAGGAGACAAGAAGTAGCATTTATGGTGGGGGGGAAGAAGGAAGTAGAATAGGTAAAGAGATTGACAGACAGACAGACAGACACATACACAAAACACAAAAGAGAAAGAGAGAAAGATAGGAATCAATAATCAATTGGTGCAGGCAGATGATCAGTGATAGGGCAAATAATAAACAATAATGAAAGAGTTTCACCAAATCAAGCATAAAAGTGATGAAGAATGTACTGTTTCCGAAGACCCCCAATATTGGCCTCATTGGGCAATAGGCATTGCCATTTTTTCAAAAAAAATGGCCGCCCCATGCCATGCAAATTGCCAGTGCATGCGGTAAATTTGGACCACCCTTCCATTTTGTAGTACTCTCCGCCCGCGTAATATATAATATAGAGATCAGCCAAACATAGCAAAAGAGATATAATTAAGCTCTTCAGCTCGGGCAGCTGGCTGGCTCTTTTGCATGCGCATGAGGTCTCCCCATCCCCTATACACACACTATATATATATATATAAATGCTATTAAACTTAACCAAGAAAAAAAATATACTCTTTTCTCCCTCCCTCTCTCACAAATCCCTAAAACCCCTACTACATCCCTTGAATCTCGATCTTGACTCGATTCATCGTTTAAGAAAATTATTCAATGTTGATTTGTTACTATTGTTATACATGTAGTTAAGAGAGATTTAATAATATTGTCAAGGCCAATAATAATAATAATAGACGACTCTCTACTTATCTCTATATTACTTAATTACATTGGAAATTGTGTATTCATATGAGAACTTTGAAGGTCGGAAAATATCTTGGTGGCATTAGTAAATATGTTTGAAATTAGACATAACCTCTCTATATTAGTTTTATATATATGGAAAGGGTTGATAGAAGAAATGTGCCAGACGTGTAAATAGAGAAGAGAACATGATGTACGTCCTCCCTTAATCCAAAGGAAACTATTGATTGTTCCTTTCAATTCTTAAAAGACTCCAAATGACATAGTCACCATCTATCACAGTAAACGAGAGAGGGGTGCTTTTGTAAATTGACGTTGATGAATCCCATTCCGGAGAGCAAGGTTGATGCGAACGTGGTAAAAAGGAAACGTTCCAAACTGAGGAAGCAACCATAGCTTTAGAATTTTTTTTTTTTTTCTTAATGAAGAAGTACTAGAGGATAGAGGAGTTGGATCCAATGCATTAAGTTATCATAAATAAGTTGACACAAACATAGCATCATCGATAGATTTAGTATAGACTCAAGGGCTCGAACACCCTTTATTTTATACTTTTAATATATATATCATTATCATTAATTAACTCAATGGTAAAATTATCTTTCAGACTCTCTAGACCTAAGTTCAAGCTTAAATTTTACATTTTTTGTCAGATTAGCCACTCCATAGCATCATTACCATTCAAAAAAAGTATAAAGTTATATAATATATATGTATGTATAATGTGAGCTAGCTAGAGATATGGTACTCATATAAAGATGTTATCCTCCACTTATATTCTTGCAGCCTTCTTTTTCATTTTTTTTAGCTAATACGATACAGTGATATATAATTATCGGTCTCAAATTGGCTAGAAGAGTAGTAGTGTGGATGCTTGATGATGTTCCTGAAATAAATTTAAAGTTGTGCAAGGGTAGATTGTAAAATGATCGATGGGTAAAAAAATAGCTAATTATATTGTAGCAATCGTTTTCAAGAATTGTTTAACTAAAAAAATATAAGGCCGCCCATCAATATAATTTTTGCTTTTAACTATACATCAAAGTTGAAGTCAAATTAAATTACTAATTAGTAAAGCTTATTTAGACGTCGTCGATGAAAGAATGTCATGTCAATCTCTAATGAGTTAAACTCGTTTCGATAAAGATCGATGGAAGTTGTCATAACAAATAACAAAAACCAAATATTTCCCGGTGACCTTACTCTAATAATTGAATGGACCAAAAAAATATGGTGCGATCTTAGACCAATCAAAGGCAATTTTGTAAGGTTGAATGATAGATAGGTTATTTTTACTATACATATTTTAAGAATCAATGAGAATTAATGAGGCATATATCTTGGTGACCACTCCCAATAATTTCTCTTAATAACAGAAAAACTTCCCAATCGTAGACCGATTGGAAGTAGTCTTTTTGGGGCCGAAGGCTACCAATAGAGCTTTTATTTATATATATATTTTTAAAAATTTATAATTCTTGATTTTTCATAAACATCTCAAAATAATTTCTTGAAACAAAAAATTGATACGAGTGTTGGAAGAAAATTGTGATCTAGTGTACGGTGGTAGCTCTCATATAAGTTAATTGAAACCTAAATATTATCGCAATTAAATTAATTTTTCAAGTGTTTATAGGTTAAAAAAAATGTTCAAACAATACGTTATCACACATTCCAAATCACCATCCTATATACTTTTCCATGTATCAATTTATATCTTAAAACTCCACAATTTTTTATCTTTACTCTAAGGTTAAGTTTTGAAACATATACTAGATATTATTGACATCTTTTCAAAGAATATGTTCATTTTAAAATAAAATTAAAAAAAGGAAAAATTTTAGGGATTTTTTTTTCTTTTTTTGGTAATTATATATCAAATATTAGAAAATTGGAACATGGGTATTTTGATGTCAATAAAAGAAACTGTTGTATTCAAAGTTTTGACTAGAAGATTGAATTAATTGGGTGATGGTGATGATTCAGAGACAATATATAATAATTCACCCTAATTGAATTTTGGAGTGAAGGATGGCAATTTTGGATCCTCCTGAATTATATAAATGTCTTCGGGAAACAGCTAGGAATAAGTTATTTGAATCATAACTCATGCCATGTCTCAACCTTTAATAATTGTACATATAAATTAATATGTTCAATTTTTTAAAATATTAAATGCTTTTTCTAATAATTCTTTTATTTTCCCTTATTTCTCAAAAAAATAATTTTTCCACAATTAAATTTCGCCATCTCTTTATTTTTCAAATACTCAGCATTATTTTCTAAAAAAATAGAAAATAAATTTATCTTCAATTTTTTATTTGTTACTTTTAAACGTAAAATAATTGTTGATTCCATTTTTTTAAAAATAATTATTGTCTTAGTTATATGTTTATAATGAGGTTGCCAATACATTTTTTTTTGTTGTTGTAAAATTACCTACCCTATCTCATTAGGTCATTCATGATAAAATTCTTCGGGATGCTAAAGTGTTAGTTTCATAAATAGCCATAATAACGATGTATATTTTGGGGAGGAATTGACATTTTAGCTTTGCACTCTAATTCTTTTAAAATAAATACATTGTGAATTTTCATATCTCAATTTTTTCGAATTGCGTAGAATAATAATCATCGAATTAAATAGTAAAAATAGTGCCTATATGATGTTATTTTTTTCCCTTTTTTTTTCTTTAGAAGCTGTAATTTGGGTCTCTTTATTAGTGAAAAATTAAAACATGAGATGTATATTTTTAAGTCAGTTGATGATTTGCACTTCAATGTAATTGAGAAAATTGAAAATTTTGAAAAAATGACACCACATATCAAATTATTATATATGGGTTAAATTACCATTTTAGTTTCATATTAAAAGAAACAGCAAAAAAAAAATTTAATTTAGTGAAATTGAACGTCGTCTCCCCTAACCTTTCAAACTTGTGTTTATTACATTCGTAAATATTTTAAACACGATATTGGAGTCTTAAAATAAGTTTGTAAGTTATTTGACACAAAATTCAAAATTAATAAGTCATTTAATCACTTTTAAAGTTTTAAGTATTGAATTGATACAACTTGAACTTTAGAAGACTAAACTTCAATTTAACATTATATATTTATGATATTTAATACAATACTATCGTGAATTTTCATGTTTAATTTTCTTTGGCTGTATTTTATATATGTTTATGTTTTAATTCTAAAACTTTAAATGAAAATGATTTAAGTCCTTAATTATTCTTTCTTTGATGGATAAAAAATTTATTTCCTCTAAAATATTAAACAATGATTTATTATATATTTTAACGTAAATTGCTTTTATTCATTTTGTTGATAATGAGTTGATGATGAGTTTAACTCAATAATAATTGACATGATCTTTCTTCCTCAAAATCATCAATACAAAATCACATACAATATGTCAAAATGTAAAGTTCGAACACAACTCTAAACTTATGGTTACATGTTTAATATATTTAGGTTTCAGAATCTAGATTTTTTATAAAGAGTAGTATAATATGGAAAAGGACAAACAACATTTATATAAATATTTTAGAATTAAAAAAAGAGAGTATTTGACATTAACGTACCAAAAACCAAATTAAAATGTAGGAAAAAAGTAAAATAAGATTGAAACCATATATATATATATATTTGGGCTAAAGACAAATCCAAGTGGGATTGTAAATGAATTTAGACGTCCCCCACCACATGCCCATTTGCACTAGAACTAGGAAGAGAATCCAATTTCAAATCTTGATAATAGGAAGAGAGAGAGACTAGGAATACAGCCCTAGAGAGATAAATTTTCTTTATATATATATATAGATGAGTTTATAAAGTGAGAGATTTAATAAGTATATAAATATATATATTTTAATATGGGTCTAAAAGAATACAAATGTAACATCAAATGGAGGGAAGTGATGGATTAGGTATATTCAAAGGGGGTTTTATTAATGCATTTAATTTGGGGTAGAGAGAGTCCATTTCATTTGAAAGAGACAGCACATTCACATACCAAATAATTCCTCACTCCTTCCTTAACACCCTTCCCATCCCTAAAAATATACTTTTTTTAAATAAAAAATAACGTTCCTTCATTGTCACGTTAGGTTTCTAAAACAAACATAATTTAATTGACATCTGACTATATATCATAAGATTATGAGAAATTCGATAATTCTTCTCCCTCTCCTCAATGTTATGGTCAAATTTAAGAAGAAGAAAAATCTCTACCACTTTTTTCTCTATTTCAATTAGATTACGTCATGAAAATACTGTTGAAATTTGTTAAATGTTTTAGAACTTTTTACAAAAGTTGTAATATTACTTCTAACATTTGGTAATGTTGTCAAATTATTTTTAAGATAAATAGTAATTAGAGTTTTAAGACGAAAATTGATATTATTTTAGTTGTTTAGCTTCTTGTAGTTTTTTTACAACATAAGAATTGGAGGGTTCCTCTTATTTTTTGGCAAAGAGTTTATGCATAAACCATTTTTCAAAAAGTAAAACCTGGACTACCAAACCATAGTTAGGTTGACATTTCAAGTTTTATTTTGCAACAATACTCACACTCAAATTATTATATTTTATTTGTATATACAATGTTATTCCTTTGTGAATTATTTAATACAAACTTTGACGTTATGTATCTTCCCTAAGGTGATGTATATGTAGCCTTCTATATACTCATTTTTTAAAATTTGAAAGTCTAAAATGTCAAGCTTTTAAATATATCATCGAAATTCAAACTCAAGATAAAAATTTTAAAAAATTTCACAATCAATCTTGATAGATCATGATAGATTACTATATGTATCTATCGTCATATATTGTGATATTTGAAGGTTTATGTCTCGTGAAATGAACTTATTTTTAATTATAAAAATATGAACAGCCGATGGATATTTGCTTAGACATTTATTTTTTAACTTTTTTTTCTTTTTTTTTTTTATTTTAGAATTATTTTTCAGCATTATTGCAACTCACATGCAAAGTTATAAATATGAACCACAGCCAACACTCATGAATGACGTGGTAATGTATACTTTTTTTAGGAAATTGTTTTTTTTAGAAAAATAGGTCAAATAAATTGTGAATTGAAAATAAATAAAAAGAAATCATATAAAGCTCTTTTTCGAAATACTCCCATATATGTACATAGCTGCATAGTTTTCGAAAACAAACTTTTTTTTTCAATTTTAAATTTGATCAAGTTTTCAAAAATATAGCAAGAGAAAATTGAAAAAAAAAAAAAAAGAATCTTATTTTAGAAAACTTCAATTATTATCATCAAACAAAAGTGTCGTTGCAAAAAGTTTATTGCATATAAATGTGTATTTATATTCCTTTTGTCATCTTTAAGTAATTTGATAATCTATCATTATTACGTAAATTCATTCTAATTCTATACGATGGAAACAACCAAAACATGTTGAATAATGGTGCTACCAATTTAGCTGAAGTTTTCTTAGGTTAAGTATATAGGGTGATGAATGGGAGGTTGTCTCTTTCTTTCATGTATATCGAGGTCAAAATTTGTTGATGCCCGGTGTTGCAAGAAAAGCTTTAGAGGATCTTGTATCTTTTACTACGTTTTCTTCTTATTATGAGTGGTTTATTTTATCTATGTTACGTGATTTTCTAGTATAGTTGTTTGCTTGTATTGTTTCTTCTAAAAGAACAAAATTAATATATAGCTCAACCCTTATTATATATATTATATATATTATGTCCATTAAACAAATTTAATTACACTATAATTAATAATTATTATAAAAAGTATAAGAAGCATGTAGAATTCTTTTTAAAAAAATAAGATTGATCTATATTTGTATTTATCAAAACTGCTAGTTATCTTACAAATAAATCTACTAGGGGACTAAGAAAACGAATTACAACAACTCATGATTGATTTTCAATTATTAAGCATATATGTTAAAGGATTAAGAAAATGATAAACAAATCAATAATTAAACCTAAGAACCAAAAACTAATTTTGAACTTTTTGTTCCTAACCATATAATGAGAGTGGGAATCGAATTTTGAATTTAAAGTGATCGATATAGCACATGCCTTATGTGTTAACTGTAAAGTTGGAAGCCAAATATGTTTGACAATTTATTGAATTCTCAAATTTATTGTTTTCTTTTTTATAAATCCATATGTCCATATAAAAATAATTCAGACAAGCATAAGAAAATTATTAGCCAATATTTAAAGTGTAGCTGTAAATTTATATATATTGATCAAATAATGAATATAACACATTTATAAATTATTGTTTTTTTTCCCTTTAAAAAGGATTGCTGCAATTATATTTTCGTGAAAATTGTAATGAGTACTGGTTGTCTTTGATTTTAAAGACATGACTTCCTTTTTACAATGATATATCCTATGTTTATTATTTTAATTTATTTTATTTAACCATAATTTTAAATTTGAGTAAAAAGTTCTTTTTTTTTTTTTTTTTAATAGCTTTGTTTTATACATTATACTATATCTTGAAATTTGCATTTGTATATATAAGTTATTACTTCCCAAGAGAATTGAAAAAGAAAATTGGTTCAATCAAGATTGAGATGGAAACAGTTAAAAAGAAACTGGAACTGACAAATCTAACAGTACATACTTTGTATATTTTCATATTTAAAATAGACCCATTTCTTGGACTACATATATATCATAAAAAACACACACAAACAAACATATTTTTTAAAAAAAAAAGCCTAACACATGATAAATTGTATATGACAATTGGATTGGTGGTACAAAAATAAGTGTATATGTATATATATCATGTGACAAATTAGATTGTAGGCCTTACGATTAGATGGGTATATATTAAAATGAACATAGGTTATGATAGCTTCAAAATATTTTGTATCCATCTAAATATAATAGAGTTTTCTTTTTTAATTATTACTTTTTTCTTTTTTTTTTTCTTTTTTGCTTTTTATTTTGATTTAACAACATAGTTTAACTTTCAATTTTATATTTTAAAAGCGAAGTCAATCTTTAATAAACAAGGTTTCATTTTATGCTTTCAATCTTTGAGTGGTTCTTGATCAAGCTTGCATGCAACATTTTTTTTTTCTTGTTTTTTGCCTTTTTAACTTGGGGGCAAAGATCTTGACACACATGAGGGATTTTTCAATTTCCATTGGACACTTAATTAGTTTTTTCGCTTGTGTGATTATATGAATTTTGTTAACTATTTTTTAAAATATTCTAAAGCAAAATGGATGATCAAGTACATAGGTGTTTCGAGACATTTTAACTAAATTAGCACTTCTCAACACCTTCATCACACACTAGACCAAAAGAAATTTATTTCTAGCGGAGAAAAGAATACACCTGTGAACTAAAAGGAAGTCGATAGTTGGAAAGAACGAAACAATACATATGAAGATTAAACAAATTTTGATAACTATTTTCATTTTTCCTTTTTCTCACACATATATTATTTCTCTATATATAGATGCAGTAAAATGTATCGATAATAATAACTATAACAATAATAATAATTTGTTGAACTCCAACACCTTGAGTATCTCACAATATTAGAAAAAATTAAAAGACCTCTTATTGTCGATTATTATTCGATAAAACTTCATGTTATATAATATATCGTATGATAGTCCATTAAGCCCAGACAAGATTCAATCGAAAAACAAAATTTGGTGAAACCAAATAGGCGTCATCATGTCTCATTGACAAGCTCACATTAAAAAAAGCCTCGCAATATTTATTACATATTTGAGTTTCTCTTCTCATTGTCAATTGATTTTGAAATAAATTTTTTTATTATATCTGACGAAATGAGAATTCGTAAATTTTATTTTTATTGAGATGTTCTAATGCACGTACTAATTCATCTTAGTTTTATGAATATTTTAAAAAATATACATTTTTTTTATTTATGTATTTTTTTTTCTTTGGTTGACCCCAATGAGTTAATGAATGACATTTAATTGTAATAAGTGAGTTGAATTATATGCAAAATTTTACCTAATTATAAAGCGATAAAGAACCCTTAATGTCAGCTTCACTAATGCAACCAACTCTATATGCTGGCTGTAATAATGAACAACCTACATCAATGCTCTCCTTTCCTTTCCTATTTCTTCTCACTTCTCTCATTCTTTTCTCTCCTTTTTCTTCCCAATATCGCTACAAGGAGCAAACACTTAAAAATTCAAACTCCAATGACATTATAAAAGAGAAATTCAAAGAAAATATTGAAGGAAACACTTCAAAACGCACAGAAAAATCATCTCTGCCCCTAATTATCATTTTAGATGTAGATTCATAAATCTCTCTCTTCTAATAATCACACAGAAGACTATTCATAGAAGAGAATAATTCAACTCCTTACGTATAGAAAACAATAAAAAGAAAAGAAGAAAAAATCAATGGTGTTGTTATTTGTTAGGTTAGTCTTCTGGTCATGGTTAGTAGGACAAAAATAATTAGATGTAGGTTAACGTTTTAAGAAGACAAAGAGATGACAAATAATGCAAGCTTAGAAAGTATATAGGAGGAAGAAAGCTTAAGTGGGACTGACCGAGACAACGGGGGGTTGCGACAGTGAATATAGATCTAGATGGAGTTCAAATGAGATGCTAAAAGAGATGGGAAATTAGATGGCACAATGTCATGAGTCTAGATCTATAAACAAAAGGGTTTTTTTTTTTTTTTTTTAGTAGAAAAGCTCATAGAAGATCTTGCTTTCTTTTACATCAAAAGGTACCCAAAAAATGCCATTAGGAATGGCACCAAGAAAATTGTATCATAGCACATAAATATATGCATTATGACAAATTTAAACATAGCAAAATCCCTTTTCATTAAAAATAAAAAATAAAAAATAACTTGCATTAATGTACAATCCACTAATCTCAAAGCTTTAGCCTAAAGCTTAAAACCTTTTCCCTTTTCTTCTTAGTTTTTCTTCTAGTCAAAATTTGCCAAAAACTTTCACTTGCTGATTAAATATGCACTTAATACAAGTTTAATTAGCTCCTTAATTGCAGAGAGAGAAAGAAGGAAGGTTTTCATTTATTTGAATCCTAAAAAAACTACAACTTTCATATACTTCAAGCTTAAATCTTCCCAAAATGTAGCATGAAAATAATAACAATTGAAATCTAATTCCCAATGTTTTTTTAATTATACTTTTCTGGATTTCTTCAATTTTCAATTTTTTTACATTAATCTTTAAGGAATGCAGTATTAAACTTGGAAAATTTAAGAACCAAACTCAGATGCTATAATTTTAAAAAATTAACATTTTAGCACATTCATAATTATAATAAATCAATCTCCTTTTATATAATTTATCCGAGAGATTAAGTTCATCCAACAACCAAACCAATAAACCGAAAGACAAAAAAAACCAGCTTTGAGTTCTCAAAACCAGAAATTAAAAATCAAATTAAAAATCAAAATGGTAATCTCAAAAAATTTTCCCTATTTTTTAAATTTGAATAAGTAGTCATTAACAAGGTTTAAAATTCAGAAATCAGAAATAAATAGAGGGGAAAAAAGATAATCTCAAAAATTCTGGATCGGAAGCTTAAGAAAAAAAAAAGTTGAAATATCCATCGATCAATTTCTCCTCATCATGTCTTCCTCATAAGAACATCTTCTCATCTCTCAAATTACCATGGCTTCTCCAAAAATAAAAAAGTAAAAAAAAAAAAAAAAAACTAACTAACTAAAAAACACAGATAATTTAGGGCAATTTTTTTTTTTTTTGTGGGGGAATTTTTTGGATTTTATTTTTTCTCTCATGACCTTGAGGGTGGGAAGAACTGCGTACCAGCCATAAATGCATTGAGAGGAGCTGGATATATAGAAGGATCAAGCAACGGCGCGGTGGAGGCGGAGGCGGCAGCGGGGTTGGTACTAGTTGCGGCGGAGGTAGTGGTGGAAGTGGGACCGGCAATTAGGTTAAGTGGGTGTGTTGATCCGTCTCCGCCGTGGCCGGAAGAGCTTTCACCAGCTGCGGTGTAACGAAGTTCAGGACCTTGATCGTAAAGAATTCCTTTGAACACGTGGCCACCTATATTAACAGCCGTCTGATATGCAAACTCTTCATCTGCATCGTCCATTGCACTTACTTTTACGCACCGAAATACCGCCGGTGAGTTCACTTCTGATGGAAATTGCGCCAGTTCTAACCCTAATATCATCATCACACCAAACACAAAAACAAAAAACAAAAACTTCAACCAACAGTGTTATTAATCTGTCAGAAAAATAAAGTTTTCGAAACTCTAACTAATTTCTTACAACTTTTTCGTCAGTTTTACTTACCTACAGTGGAAGAATTTCAAAGAAAAAAAATAGATAAACACACCCAAAAACAAAAAATGATTGATCATAAAAAAACCCAGATTTTCTTACACGCAAATGATATGGAATAATAAAAAAATCCATGAATTTCTGGGTTGGATTTTTTTTAAAAAAATCATCTCGAAATTTGGGAATTTTTAAAAAAGAAATAAATAAAATTTACCTGACGTGATGGAGGGCAGACGAGGGCAAGCGGAGGCGGAGGCGGTGGGAGCGGCAGCGACAGCGGTGGCGGTTTGAGTTTCTCTTAGTCTTTTAGAATTGTCACCGCCACGGAACTGCTCTTGCTGTTGCTGGTGTTGTAAAGCAGCAATTTGCTGTTGTCTCTCACGGCGTTTAGCAGCGGGAACCCACGTGCTTTTCACGTGAGTCTGACACTGAAACCCTCGGCTCTTGCAGCAAGTTCTACACCGCAAATAAGCACAATCCTTCTTAGCTTGGTTGCCGCAATCTTGACAATTCATGCCGCCAGCAGTAGCGGCAGAAGCGGCTGCAGCGGCAAAAGCAGCAGCAGCTGGGCGCATGAGGGTAAAAGCTGATCTAGAAGGCTCATCGGAAGGGTCGTTGATCATGAAGCTGCGGCGGCTGGGACCAACACCAAATGATAAGTGATTTGGAAGAGAGGGATTTGGTTGTTGATGTTGATGATTGTTGTTGTTGTATTGTTGAGGCCATATCTCAAAACCCTTGTTGTAGATCTCTTGATCATTTCTGTACAAAAACAAATTCTGTTCTCTTTCTTCTTCATCTTCTTCTTGTTTGTTTGGTGGGCCTTCTCTCCCTCCTCCTAGATAGAAGAACCCAGCCATTTCTTTGACCTAATACCTGAGACTAACACCAATTTTGAGCAAAATTCCATATCACCAAGTTTTTCCCCCCTATCCAACCCCCCTCCCAATCAAAAAAAACCATTCTTGTACGGACTCTTCTCTTCTCTGCTCTCTTTTTTTTTCCTTTTTCCCTTTTTTAAATAAATAAATAAAATAAATAAACACACCCACACCCACACCCACAGCCACACCCACATATACATTACACACACATACTAAAATAAATTTTAATAATGTTGAGAAAATGAAAAATAAAATATGTGGTTGTTATTTATTAATGGGTGTTTTTTTAAAAAAAATAGAAAATAAAAATTGGAAGTGTGGGGTTGTTTAAATTTAATAAACTCATAGTAATACGAGAAGTATATAATTTTTATGTTGTTTTAGAAAAAAAAATTATTGAATAATACTGTTACAATAGTGTAATTTAACACGTTGAGGTTGGTGTCTCTTTTTATATAGTATTATAAATATGGAGAAAACAATATTTTTCTTTTTTAAATTGAGCTTTTATCGGTTGATTCTCCCTATTTACTTTAATTTTGAAATTGTGCTTTAGTCTTGAAGCTCAAATTTTTATTTGTTGGGTTGGCTTCTTCTCTTTTTTTCTTTTTTTTTTTCTTTTTGTTTACGGATTTGTTGTCCGTGTAACTTATTAGGTGTTTGGATTGGATATTACTCGCTACATGTGGATGTCGTTATGTTTAATGACATGTTACTTATTATGTTATTTTTCTAGTAACTAATATAAGATAATAAATAGATGAATACTTCTTCAAAGTACTTCCATAGTTTCTCAATTTCACATTAAATACTATTTTAGTCTATATTTTAGTCCATCTAATTTTTATTATTAAATTTTAGTAAATATACTTTCAATAAATATTTAATTTAGTTTCTATATTTAATTTTCTCTAAAACCTTTTATGATAAAACAAAATTTAGATATTAAAACCTACCTTTAATGTTATAAAATTGTCAAACTCCCCTTTCTCTACGAGACTTCTTCTCTCCCTCGCCTTCCAAGAGAGGGGATACCATACGACGATACGACCTTCTTCTCTTCAAAGGGCTACTCTGTTGGTCTTTGTTTTTTGTTTTAGCTTTTCAAGGGGGGCAAATTCGGATAAATCGTTTAGCAAAACAAATAAATAAAAATATTTTATATTATATTATTAATAGGAATCTGTGATCTTTATCTTGTTTCTTTTTTAAAACTAAACAAAAAAAACTTGACTTGGGATTTCAAATTCTCTCTTTTGGTTCCCTCTCTTTCTTTCTTTCTTTGTTTCTTTGTTTCGATGCAATTATGGCACGGAATTAGAGCCCTGCAACGCCGCCGCCATGGTAACTGCACTCTTTTCTCTCTCCTCTCCCTTACAAAAAAAACACCTCATTTAAGACAACCAGACAAATAATCCTAAAATATAAAATAACAAATAAACAAATAAAACCCTCCATTTGTTTTTCCCTCCCTTTCTTCTCACTCGCTCACACCGTAATTACTATACGAAACACCACAGAGTAATATGAAGAGAGAGAGAGAGAGAGAGGGAACATGAAAATCTATGAGTGGGCACTTCCTCTACTGTTGGTCTGTCTTTCAGTTTCAATGAATATCGAGTAAAAATCTCAGTAGTTTTGCATTACAAGATCCAATGGTCTCTACCTCCCCACGTGTCACATTCCTACTTTTCTTATTCGTCCTTCCACCGTAAAACCCGCAGGCACCTTTCTTTTTCCCCCTCCCTTCCCTTATCTATAATTACTACACATTTTTTTAAAATTTTCTTTATTCTAAAATTTTTGTTCATCTACAATCAATCTTAAATTTAGAGATTCTTAATTTAATCCCCAACAAAATATATTTTTTCTGTTTAAAAAAACTTGCTTTTATTATAATTCTTTGGATAAAAACAATTCAAATTACAGATTTTAAAAGTTTTTTAAATTTTCTTCCAAGTTGGTGGAGTATAGTAGACAATTAAAATCAAACAAACACCATAAGATTTAAATTGTTATTTTAAACTATGAGGTGTTTATATTCGTTTTTATTATTCGAGAGTAAAATTATTTTAGTTTGAGAATAAAATAGTAAATAAAATTTAAAAAATGATAAATATTCAATAGTAAAAACTTATAACATATAGTAAATATAGTAACAGCTAATTTGAGATATTTAAATAGTATTTATTGTAATTATTAGTAGTTTTTATAGTATTGCATAATTCTAGTTTCAAACAAACTTCTTATGAAAACTAGAATTTGATAAAAGAAAATAAGTTTAAATATATTTTTTTCAGTGATTTTATTGGATGAAATGTAATTTTTTTATTTTTGAAAAAAAAACCGTTTTAAAATAAATTAATTAATTTTACATGTACATTTGTTTTAAGTTTCGTAATCCTCACAACAATCAATCTGCTTTACAGAAGAAGGAATGTTAGTGTCACATGCAAATCCCGGATATCTCCATGACAGGACCCTCTGAACCTGACATCTATTATTATTATTATTATTATTATTATTATTATTATTATTATTATTATTATTATTATTATTGTCATTTCTTTATTTCTTTGTTTCTTTGTTTCTTTTTCTTTTTTAAATTAAACTCCTTTATTTAATATTAATATTAATATTTCATTTATTTTTAATATTTAGAAAGAAAAAAAAGGAAGAGGAATACACAATCCAATCCATAGGAAGAAAGAGTGAGAATTTCTTGTCGTCATTCGGATTTCAGACATACGCTTTTGTCGTTAAATACATCAAATTGTGTCGTAATCAACTTATCATTTGACCTTAACTTTCCTTCCAATTTTATTATTCTTTTAATCAAATCTCTCTATTTTCCCAACCTCAACTTTTCTTTCCCCTTTTTACTTATTCATTTATATTTCTTTAATATATACTATGCTGCTTCTCAGTTTATTATACCCACATTTTAAATTACATTATTTAAATATTAAGGCACTTAGATCTTTTACTCCATTTTAAGTCTTTAATATTTCTTGTCACTAAGACAAACCCTATATGGTTAAGCCTTATCAACGTTCAAAATGTACATTTGCACGAACTCAACATCAATAAGCTAAAAAGCATTGTCTAACACTGCTAGAAAACTAAAAACTAAAAGTATAAATATTCTGAAAATCATTACACTGACACACATATATATTATGATATATATCATAAAATACAAAATTATTTTGTTACCAACAAAAATAGTAAAATAAAAACCAAACCAATTCTCACAGTATGCTTAGGAAAATTGATTGGTATAAGGAAGCACAATTACGAGAGGGAAACAAATTTACTTCATTGATATTTTATTTGATTTTTTTTTAAAAAAAAAAAACTATTTTTCGTTAATTTAAATCAAATTTATTGTGCTTCCTTAACAAATAAATAGATGGATAAAATAAATAAAAATTATTTACAGGATATGAAAAAAAAACTAAATTAATATCAAATTATTTATAACTCATTTAAATTCATTTTTACCACGTAAGAAAATAGTTTAAAAAACTTTCTTATTCTTAAAATTTTTCTATAAATTAAAAGAAACTAAATTAGAACAGCTACCAGGTATGTTTTATTTATAAGAAAAACGTGGAGAAGTTGTTATTTAATTTTGTAATTATTATAATGTTATTGATAATCATAATAATAATTGGATACAGAAATTTGTGCAGAAAAGAAATTAAATTATGGACCGTAGGACTGCATCTATGAATGTATGCACTATTTACTACTCACCCATAACTAGAAACATCTCAAGTGGCAATCCATCAACTTTTTTATTTAATATTTTTATTTAGCAATTATTACAAATTATTCTCCCCCAAGAATCAATCTTTTTTAAGTTTTTAAAAACAATACAATTGTTTTCTTTCTCTATCCATATATACTACATTTAGAACATTAGTTTTCTCGAAATTGTAGCTAATTCCATTGTTGAAGTTAGCAATCCAATTTTGATAGAATGATGTATTCAGGCCGTGTAAAAGTAAAAATAAAAACTCAATGAGTCTTTCTTTAGTTTTCTTTTACATTTTAACAAAAGAAATGTCAACAAATACAAAAAGAGAGAATACATTTAGATACTAAATAAAAGTCTTTCAATGAAGGGAGATAAAAGAATGGTCATTAACTACGATTGGATTTAAACTCATTGCATCAATTAGCGGCTGATGTGGTGATGTGTTTCATAAAACGTTTTGATATTTAGTTCTCTTTGAAAAGTTTACTATTGTCTTCGAGTCATATAATGTTCCAAATAATTTGTGGTTCTTTCTGTAATGGGTTTATCGAGCTTATTTTATTTGCTAAAAAAATAAAATCAGTAAAATTGGTTTAGTTAAAATAGTTAAAATTATTATTTGATATCTAACCTCATTTGATGTTGATTACATTATAATCTTTAAAGATTAAGACGTTTTGACTTTTACTCCTTACATTTCAAATGAGAACAACTCGAATTATTGAAGTTTAACACGTCAAGGACAAATCTTTGGTTAATTTAGATAATGGTAAGATATCTTTTAAAGATATATAAAAAAAATAACTAAAAATCTAATAAGAAGAGAAAAGAAAAGAAAAAAAGAAAAACATAGCTTCTCAGTAAACGAGATTGATTAACTAAAAAAGAAAATCTACCAACAAATAGATGAAGTTTGTCACAAATTACAAAATGGGGAATGGCATAATTCATAGGTTTGAATTATTGAATTTATAGAAGAACATGAGGTGGCAAAGAGGGAAAAAATTTAAATAAGAAAAATAATAATGAGTTTAATTACGTGGAAATAGGGGTAGAAAAAAAAAGGCTATAGGAGGTTAATTAAGACACTTAATAGCCCTTTTATGCAAACAATCACGTGACCCCCGCTAACACTTAGTGGCCACTCTCCACTAATAATTGGGTCTCAAATTATAATAATAACAATAATAATACATAAATTATTTTAAAAGCAAAAAAGATTAGTGTCCGGCTGTTGAGTTCGCCACCCGCCGGCCGCCGTAGCCCGCCGTACAACCGCCGTCCTTGACCTTTGACGTGGCATTTTTTTAAGTGTTTAATAAAAGAAGATAGGGAGAAATAAAAGTGTATAAATAATAGGTGGAAGAATAATTAGGGGCCCGAGGCAAAAATTCACATTGACTTTCCCACCATCTGATTTGATCTCATCTCTCAAAAATAAATTCCCTCTTTTTTCTTTATTATTTCTTTTTTAGAAAAGCAAAAAAAAAAAAAAAAAAAAAACTCTGTTGTGAATTGTGATTGATTTAAAGTTTGTTTATTTTTTGTTTTTTTAATTTATTTTTATTGGTTTATTTGGTCTCAACTTTTAAGCAGCTAACTGGGAGCTGACCATGTGCTCAGTCTCCTCCAAGTAAACACATCCCATTTTTATGATTTGTTAAATCCTTCTATGTTCCTTTCATGCCTACTATGTTCTTTTTAATAAATAAAATCTTAGGGTGGTTTAGTGAGTTATGGTGAGACGAGTTTGTACCATTATAATTTAACCTAAAACTTACGTTTGAATTTAGCGTTTTTATTTCGATATTGTAACAATTTTTCTCATTGTCAAAATTTCTTTTTCGACACATTGTTAGATACATTTTACAATTACAACATTTGGGCTCTCTAAACAACTATTTATTGTTAATAACTATACAAACGTGTGAAAAATATTGACGTGCATTCAAGTTGACAAATGGTGAATGATAAATTGATTAATGCTTAACTACGTTTCAACGAGTCATAATGTATATACTATCAATTTTGAAGTTAAATATTTGACTCTTTTAAAAATAACTTCCAACAACAAATATTCATATATTTAAATTTAAAATTAAAAGAAGTAATATAGCATAATTATGCATGTAGTTGTGGACTAGCACTCATAAAAATCAGTGTTATTGGGCTATAAATTAAAGATGCTCAAACCTAGAGAAAGATCCTTATAGTAATAGCAAAGCAATGTAATTAGTAGAGAGAATTAATGTGTCGCAACTTATTTAATGGAGCCAAATTTATTAAATTATTAATAAGTACGTTTTATTTGTGACAATAAAAGTTAAAAATAGTTTAAAGGCCGTTGATGCCACTCTTATTTTTCTTCCTCTTTTTATTTTATTGAAAAAGTTTATGGTTGGTCATTTATTTTTACAAAGAGATGAGGACACACCAATTAATTCCCCAAAATTTAAAATTTTGCATAATTACTTTTAAACGAAAAAAAAAGTTGTACGATATGAATTGGTGGTGAACAAGCTAGCCTTCATTCTAAAAGAAAAAAAAAGTGTAAATACCATTTTGATTTATAGGACAAAAATCTATTGACATGCCGTTTCATATTTTGGAAACTAAAGTCATATCAACTAAAAATTAAAAACGATTCTTCACCGAAAGAAGAACCCGTCGTTTAATAAAACTAGCCATTGTCGAAAAAGAATCTCGCACTCTCTTTTTTAATAAACGGGAATAAGAGGTTACTCACTCACTTCACAAAAAGGTTTTCTTTCTGCATTCAAATATTTGTTTTCTTTTTCTTAATTGTCCCATCACAAAAGAAAATAATAATAATAATCCAAATACAACAAAGTATATTTCGAAAGAAAAAAAAAAAGGTACCAAAGAAAAAGAAAACAAAGGTTTTTAAAAATAATAATAGGACAAAAGAGATCCTTAATTTTGCCGCTGCAAAGAGGGTTGACCCATGAAGATGGAGACAAACCCACAATGGACCTGTCTGCCTCAAAGAGTTCAAACCTTGAAAGGTGTTTTCATTATGGGCCACATCGAAGGCCCATCAAACGGCCCACTTTCTTCTTTGGGCCCGCTTATCCAAAAAAGGTAGAATTGAAAAGGTACGTAAGCATGACTTAGTAATTATTATCACAATTTAATTTCTGAATTGGAAAGAGGAAAAGTATATTAGGTGAAGCCTGGAGAGAGAGATTTCAAATTTAGGGGAAGTGATATTATGTCCCTTCAAAATATCAATTATTAATATTATTTTTGTGTTAAGAAAGTAAAATAAAATAATTGATAATTAATTAGAAGTATTTATGCCGACAAAAAGGGTATATTAAATTATGTAAAGACCAGAGAGAGAAATATGGGATTCCAATAATTGCATCTTTTTCTTACATCTCGAGCCTTGTGCTTTCCATTGACTGCCCTTCCTTCTTTCCCCTCCCAAGGTTTAAGGTATTTTTAGGATGGAAAAAATAAAATAAAATAGGGGGGAATTATATTCAAAAAAAGAAAAAAGAAAAAAGAAAAAAGGGTAATTATTTATTTATTACTATTATTTTAATATTTTAAGGAATGGAAGAGAAGTGTTGTGTTGGCAATGAACAGACAGAAAGAAAAGGGAAGTCTGACTTTAGGTCAAAACTACTTGAAAACTCTCAAGGATTAAAGTGAAATATATATATATATATAAAAAGCTAACTATTTTTGGATTGTCTGCTATCTCTGGATTTTTCATTTTAAAAAAAAATTAAGTAAAAAGTTGTCCTTTTTATTTATGCAATTATTCTTTCTTGTCATTTGATTTGGTTCTTACGTGGATGTGAGGATATTTTGGGGAATTTATTTAATTTAGGCTATTGAATTTGGGTGGTGCGTTCTATGTTATTGGGCTTGTTTTGTTAAGCCCATTTGTGTTTTTATTTGGGCCAGTAAGCCCATGTGGTTCTGGAAGTTTTTGAAATGAGTTAGTCCAACTTTAAAAGTAATTTCTAAAATTTCTTATTGACCTTGAAAGCTTTAGTTTTTCCGTAGTCATTGTTGAACGTAATTTATCAAACTTGGTGTTTTTCATTCTTCTTTTATCTTTCAAGCACTGATCTCTTATATATGAAAATATTGGTGAGCTGTGAATCTTCAAAGAATTGATTTGGGTTCTTTTTTCCTCAATTACGAGAGAAGAAGAAAAGAATGAACTTCTCAGATTTTCCACATATAATTTGAGTTATTTACTTTTAGCCTTTTATCAGCCAAATAAATATTCCCTATAGCTTCATAGGGCAACTTTTCACTATGAGTAGAATAGACATTCTTTAAAATGAAGCCCACACTTTGTGTCTATAAATATCCTAATTTCTTCATTTCAAGGCTCAATTGGTCAAGAGCACATGAATATTGTTCTCAACCACATTCCAACTACTAGTAGCAGCTCGACAAGAGACATATAAATAGTCTTCATGCTTTTGCTTTTGATTTTACCCCAATATTTCGTACCATTAGAGATAGTTGTCCCTTATAAACGTCCACGATCATTTTCTTATCTAACCAAGTGTGGAACTTTGATCGCATTTCTAACACTCTGTTTTTCAAATCCATTTCATTGTTCGATAAAGTTTTTTCCCTGACGTTTAGGTAAAGAACCACTATGTTTTTACATGTGCTCTGCATGCACTTTGTTAGCCAATTGATAACCTCACCATTTACTCACTATTTGGATGAAGAAAAAAAAATCAATCCTACAATCAAAATTTCACCTCAAAACGGAGAGAGAGTAAAGTCGAGAGAGAAAATTCAAATTCTATCAAGATTCTAGCCAGGGAAGGTGAAGAAAAATACACAAAATTTAACTCACAATTCTTAAGGAATAATGAAGAAACTACCAAAAACAATTTTTCTCTCTCTTTTCTTCTCACTTTTGTTAACTGAATTCTCCGAAACCACAATAATGCCTGGTTAGAATGACATTCCAACTCAATACCTTTGGAGTGAAACTCAAACAACTCGAGCAAGCAGATGGTACAAATAAATAAATTTGATCTCACTTAAATTACAAAATATAACTAGAGTACATGATGTCAACAGTAACTTCCACAGATTGCATTCCAAGCTTCTCACAGGAAGTGTTTTAGTTCCCTATCAAGTCCACCATACTTGCAATATGAAGCAATCAATGGTTTTGCTCACAGATAATAAACAAGAATTATACGATTTGGGTTCAGCCTACTTTTTAAAATGTAAGCTTTTGTACCTGTTTTCTTAGACGAACAAAAAAAAGAATACCACCCATTGGCACAAGCAGTGATAACGCTAATGAATCATCACTTCTTGTAATCAAGATTTGAATGTAAAGATCATTGCAGAATGCAGTGACCTTTTGAAACTCACACATGCATTTGGCCACACTGCTGCTCATTATCAGTAATATCAACAATTAATAGAACGCAAAAGCACTGAACACATTTTTATATTTGTAGTCATCAGGCAGAAAACTGCCCGCAACTAAACATTTCAAGAGCAGAAAATGACCAACAACATATATACCAAATTAACAATCAACATTTCTCCACCCCCTATTTGAAAATGAGTATATCTTGGTTGAAGATATTCCAAAATAATTAATAAAATATACCTTTGTTGACTGTATCCCTAAATATAATTAATCTGATTTGGTGCTATAGTTTGAGAAATGCACATTTCTATTTTGACTTGAAATAACCTTCTACATATATACCATCTGTCTATATAAAGCAAAACAACCCTTCTGTGTCCTGTCCACCTAATTTCTATATTTTTAGTGCATAACCAATTCAGCCACATAGAAAACATTTTTATATATATAAGTCTCTAGAGTTTGAATTGGTATATATTTATCTTTAAACTAAAATTTGTTCATACAAATACAATCCACTCAAATTTTAGAATTATCTTATATACAACAATTGTGAGGATGAAAGATCGAAACTTTTAATTATTGTTGAGTTATACTTATTTTAACATTTTAAGCTTAATTAATACAAACTTTATGTTAGTTAAATTAGTGAAAAGATTTCGAATCACTCTTGATTATAAAATGTTATTGAATAATGTGAAAGGTTAAACCATTTTGCATTGATAGCTACTGAGAATGATATGATATGAAGTATACTTTTGTTTTTGTTTATTTAAGTAGATTTAAGAATCTTAACAAAAAGAAGAAAAAAAAGAAATTAAATATTTAAATGGAGAGATACGTGATGGGAAATTAATCCCAATTTAAAAATCAGCACGTTTATCTTTGTAATTAAGAACATTTGAGATTGGTTAGTTGTCATCATTCCTTACATCATACATACATAGATGACAATTAATCACATTGCTCTACTACCTGACAATAACCAAACTAATATTTATTTTTGAATTTTTTTTTTTTGATAAAAGCAATTTTCATCATTTTTAAAATCATTCCAAAAAAATATTTTAAGAAAAGATTTCAATTTTGAATAATTATGTATAGGTTAATAAAATTAAAAATGATTACAAATCGGTTAACAGTTAATTTTAAGAATTTCAAAATCATTTTAAAAATCAAATTTCATTATAAAAAAGAATATGGGAAGTACACTTCTCAAAAACAAAAATATCTATTGTATCGTCATTTTCGATAACTTTTTACATAATATTAGATTAATCAATCAGATACTAAATTAAAACTAAACTCAAATTAAACAAATAAAAAATGGATAGAATCAAAGGTTGGGATAGTAATGCAATATGTTGATCAAAAGAAGAGAAAAGTGAATTAAGCTACAAATCTCAACAACGAAGCAACAGAAGGAAATAAGATCAAGACGATCATTGGAAGGGAAGAAACAAACTCAAAATATATAATATATATGTTTATATATTATTATATGAGTTAAACAGATAATTAACAGAAAGCCGCCATTGTTGCCCAACTCTGCAAGCTTGGAAATCCACTACCTTCCACTACACAAACAAACCAAGATATCCCTCTTAAGATCTTAACCCCCTCCCCATCCACAGCAAAAAACATAAAACAACTTTTTATTCACTCCAAAAACTCATTGGAAGGTATTTACAATGACAAATGGTTGGGTTTTATAGAACGACCCACGCCCTATTGAAAGACTAAACAAAAACCAACAACAGAAGAAGAAGTTTGGTCAAAGATATACAGGTGCAACTTCAGACAAAAAAGTAGAAGCAAAAAAAGAAAAAGAGAAAAGAAAAACCCCATTGAACTACAAGTTATGACAGAACTTAAAGTAAAAGAACCCCAGAAAAGAAGAAGAAGAAGAGCCCATTATATTACAGCTGAAACATTTTTTTTTTTTCAGGAAAAAAACTAACAGAAACCCCAAGAAGAAGAATGTACCTATTAAAGTACATGAGGTGAAACCTAAACAAAATGTAAAAGAAAAAGGCATTAAATTACAGATGAAACAAAAAGTAAAAGAAGCCAGAAGGAGAAAAACGGGGAGAAGAAACGAGGGTTTTCTTTTTCTTTTTTTGAGAAAGAAAGGAATAAAGGATTTGAAATTGGAAATTGGAAATTGGAAATGGAAGTGTATTTGATTATTGATTGTTATGCCAATTTTTACCAAAAAGGTCTGGATCTCTTCAAGCCTGGAGATGGGGCTGTACTTGTGATCTGTGGCACAGTGAAACCATCATCTGTCCACACTGATCTATTGACTTTTGATGAATTTACTCCCAAATCCTTTGTGTCCTTCAATCCACTATTCATCATTGATCCTGAATTATACAGCGCCGGTGGTGGCCCCTGAGGGACCCAAAGCTCTATACGTTCCGATGATGAAAAACAACCATTCAAATCACCTTCCACAAATGGAAATCCTATCCCATCATCAAACTGCAAAAAAGAGTAAACATAAAAACATTCCTCAAACTTTCTGATGATCAACTTCACACACAAATAGTAATAGTAACAGTAATAGTGAGAAACAAACCTCCACAAAAGGAGGAGAGACAGAGGAATCAAGAAAGTCTTCAAAATGCCACCCAGGAAGCGTCTCCATCAAATACTCCGATATGCTACTCGCCGATCCACCTCCGCCGGTTGCAATCTGACCTCCACCCCCCTTGTTCACTACTGCCGCTGGAGTTATGTTCGTTGGGACATTAACACAAACATTTGGAGTGCATATCGTTGGGGCTTTGGAAACCGCAGCCACTTTCTTGACAGATCCCTTTGACTTAGATGCAGAAACAACACAACCACCACTCCCAATTGATTTCTCGCCGGATGGAGGTGGCGCGTACAGAGCAGCACTGGCGGAAAGCTTAATCCCAGTTAGAAGAAACCTATCGTGCTTCTTAGTGAGTTCATTAGCCGAATGAATTGGATCATCGCACTCTCTGCACAGAATCGCTCTATCTTGTTGACAAAACAAAAACCCTCGCCGCTCCTACAAAACCAGATTCAAAAGCCCCACATAAGAAAAAAAAAACCAAAAACAGAGCAAACCCCATATCCCCGAAAATAAACAAAAATCAGATCTTGGCAAAATACCTTGCACACATCGCAAACGGGAGCCTCCCCTGCATCAGGACGTAGCAGAGAAAACCGTCGGTGCTTCGAAGCAAGCTTATTAGCATGGTGGACACGGTGATCACAAATATTACAGAGCGCCGCCTCATCCGCCGTGCAGAACACCGCCGCATCCGCTTTTTCACAAACATCACAATGAATCTTCATATCTTTCTGATTATCAGCAATTCAAGAGGAAGAAGACGAAGAAGAAAAAAATAAAAAAAGGTTTGCCGGAGCAATCAGTGAAGAAGCTGTGAGACTAATGGGGAAGCAATAATTACAGAATATAATAAGAATGGCGGTACATCCCTGGTGATCCTCTACAGTTGAGAAAAGAGATTATTGACATTAAAAAAAAAAAAGAGGAGAGGAGAAGGAAATGAATTAGTTTAATTGCAACAGAGAGATTTAAAAATTATTAGAGCACCAAAACCCACTTTCTTATAGTAAAAGTAAGAGAATAATTCTTTCTGATGTTCATCTTTTAAAGGGCCACCAAAACCTATAATGGGGGAAACCCACTCTTCAATTTCTAATTTTGTTTTTCTATACACTTTTGTGAAGGGTAAAGTTGCCATTTTGGGGTATGACTTTGAAAGAAAAAAAACTATACCCATCTTGGTTTATATTAAAATTCATACTAATCATGGCTTCATTAACAAAATCAATTGGTTTATCTCTTTCTCTTTTTGTTCTTCTCTTTGTAGTTTTAATGAAATACTTCCTTCTTTGAGTTCTTGTTCTTGTTTTGTTCCTTATTCTTTAGTAACTTTTGTTAGACATTTAAATTATTGTTTTTCATGTTTTTATTAAAAAAAATAAAAAATAAAAAATAAAAAGCCATTTTAAGAAACTTTTCTTTCAATAACTTCAAATTTGAATTGTTCTATATTTGGGGTAATATTATATTGGCAATGGAGGTAGAGTGAAAGGAATCGTATTCAATACCAATTATTGATTATCTATATGTCTGTGTTTTAAATTAGAGATGGAAGGTGCCATGACACATGACATATTAAGTAAGACGTTAGTGAGTCAACTTTCTTTTTTTTAGGAGAATAAAATTTAATGGTTAGATTGATTTATGTCAATCACGTAGAGCATAATCGTGTAATCAATTTATCAAACATCTTCTATCAAAATGTTAAAGTTCGAATCTTCACTTCACTCACTAAAATTTAAAAAGTAATGTGCATTAGTTTTAGAAAAAAATGATAGGTTGTATCTGTAACGCCATGAGTTTAAGAGGAAGACATGAATGAATTGATATCACATTTGAATGATAGGAATCTCAAGGACATGAAATGATGATATGAAAGTAGGTTAAAAAATGCTTAAAAAATTAAAAGTTACTACCTAAACCAACAAGATGTATCTTCAATTTTAGTGGCTCGATCATAGAAACTCCAATGTTAAGTGTGATTGGCTTAGATTAATTATATGTTGGGTGACCTCTTAAGAATTTTCCTAATATGATAAATATTTTAATTTATTTTACTATTTTTAAAAATGCTCTAATATAAAACAAAAAAGATAAACATCGTGCTTTTAGTTATATAAAAGAAAAGGAAAAAGAAAAAACTCAACATATTGGAATAAAATGTCTTACTTTTATTAAACTTTACTTATTTCTAAAAGATAATTAGTACATACCAATAATCGAAAAGTTTTAAATTCAAATCTCTACCATGATCTATATTAGAAAAATTAGAAGCAATAGTATTTGAGTCACACCTATATTAGCCATCACCACATTATTAATAACAACTGTACCACTTTAATTGACAAAATAAATTATAATACAATAATATGGGTGAAATATACTAATATGTGTTACATATATATAACACATGTAGTATGTTACGGATCTCCAAATTCTTATTCTTCACACATTATATGTATTATAATTTACATATTATATCATGTGGGAACAATCTAATAGCATACTAAATAATTGTAAAAAAAATTAAACTAATCCACTACTTCAATTATTGTACTAAAAAAAATAACTATTCATATATCTATAATGTGACATAAAAAGTTTGTGCAAAATGTTACCATTAGATAGTATATATATAAAGTAATGTAGTAACAATCAAATTAATATATTAACGTTACATGTCATAACACCATTATCACGATACTATGGGCTACCCTTTAATTTCTATTTCATTACACATATCATAGGTAATGGCTTAAAAAAAGTTTGCCATGCGGCCTTTCATTGGAGTGAGAGCTGTGGCAAAGTAAAGAAACCAACAAAAAGAAGTTCATCATGAAAAGTGTTTAATTACTACAATATGTATTATATAAGATGGGAACTAACTTTAATCTCAATGTTATAATACATAAATAAGTTGTATTTCTTTTGGTAGCTAATTTAGTATAAATTTTCGTTTTTATACATTCAAGATTCACAATTTATGAATTAATGGATAATTTCATCAAAGTAAAAAAAAATCTATATAAAACTTTGAAAAACAATCAGTCAAATTAAAAAGTTTTTCTTCCAATGAAGATCAAATCAAAAAGTTAGTTGAAACAATTTGTTTTATATTACACCTTTTATGTGATTAATTTTAAAAAATAAAAATTCAAAAAATATTAAGATGGATGATAAAATATCGAGATTCATTGTGATAAATCACCAATAAACTACCCTACGTATCTCTCAATAAATCAACATTATTTACCATATGTATCTATTATGAAATATCAATAGACACAAATATAAAAATTCATATTTATCTATTACGATTTATAGTTTATAATTTGTTATTGTATTTTGTAAATATTTTAATTTATTTTTTATTACATATATTTATTTATTAGATTGTAAAGTCATCGTAATTCAACTCATCGACTTTATTTAATAATTAAAAAATAAAATAAATTTTTTATATGATCAAATCGGTAAAGGTTACTATAACTAATATATAAAATAATCCTATTAATAAAATATTAAATTATCACACTTCAATATTGAAAAAAGATACCAATTTAAATTCCTGCCATCGTTATTTTAAAATTAGTAACGAGGATGTGACGATTATATGTAATTTATATATTAAGAAGATCCCATAGAATAGCTTTTTCATAGACTTATATTTGATTTAAATGCATCGAACTTCACTCAATTTTGTATAATCTATTTAATTATTAAAATATATATATATATATTTACAACATAAATTTTATGGTAATGTATATGATCGATGCATCATACAAATACCATACAGTAATGTAAACGTAATATTGTTGTTTAATTAATGATAATATAATTACAACGATGTAACAAAATACAAAATTATAAGTAATTAATTGAATTGAAACTTTTATATTTTATATATCCAACTTATGAAGACATTTATTGTTAAAAGTAAACTAAGACCAATAGAGTTAAGTTTAAATTATATGTAGTCAAAATGAGACAGACAATTATAGCAATAAAATTGAATTAAACAATGACTAACATTGATTTATGTAATGTCTAAGCTGTGGTCTTATAAACTTATACTTTCAAAAACTTTTTCTTGGAGTTTGCAAAATGACCCAACAAGCCAAATCTTCTCTACTTATCCTATTTTTGGCCCTATATATCCCATTGATGCTACGTGTAGTTTCATCCCTTGTTTGATGAATAAGTCACATGCACATGTTTGCCTCATAATTGAGAGTTCATTTCTCTCGACGCTTGATATAATTTTCATAATCAACCAACTTTTTAAAAGGACTATCAATTTATATCTCTAAAATTTTCTATTAGTATAATTGAGGGGTTGAGGATCAAACCCAACTTTTGAATAAAAGATAAAAATGATTATTACTTAACTTAATTATATATGTGATGTTTCTTTTTTAATAAATTAATTGACTTTGAAAAATATATAGATCGAAAGACAAAAAAAATAATCTTATTTCTGTAAAGAAATTGTTTTATACCTGTGTGAAAATTATGTTTTATTGCTTTTAAAATCAAATTTTAATGAAAGCTCTCCATTCATTTACCATAGTTTAAACGAATATAATCATTAGTTTGATATATATTAAATAAAGTATATATATACAACGAGACATAGAAAAAGATAACATTGACACTTTACCTTTTTGGAAGAGAATCAAATTCTAAGAAAGTGTCATAGATTTCCTTTTTACATTAAAGAAAGGTTCAATAACTATTCCCATTCATGTGTGTACTTTAGGTTAACGATCACATGAATCCTTATTGCTATATAATTATATAATCTTAATTAAAAAATTATGAAGTATATCAAATATTAGTATCTAAGATCTGTTCTCATATTAGTACTACATGCATTATTACTTTAGATCAGAATCATGTCAACTCTAAGTATATATTAGATAGATTTAAGAATCTTTCAACTTCTATTAATTAAAAAACCAATTCATTGAGATAGAGTTCCAGTTAGTTCAAAATAAATAATTTTACATAACTAGGAAGTTTACACAATAATTTTCGATGTATAATTAGAAATCTCAATCTGAAAACAATTCATGAACTAATTAATTAACACAACAATATCTTTTGATTAAGGTGAACGATAATATAAATTGAACAGATAATTTTGTTGAAACAAAAGGTTAAGGAGGTGTGGGTGTTGGACGAGGACAGAAAAGGGCAAAGCATCATCATTCATCATCCTTACCGGCCCGCGGGTCAATTAATCAGGACATTAAACTTTTGTCATCATGTCCACACTCTCAACTGCTCATAAAACAGACACCCACGTAACTTAATATGAAGGCTGAATTAAAAGTTAGACGAACAACAAAGGATTTCTCTCAAAACCAGTTGAGAGTAATATATTGTAAACCTTTCTCAACGGGGTGTTGAAGAGGATCAAGTAAGAAAGAACTCCGAGGGCTGCCGAAGGAGGATGAAAGTGGAAAAACCATGTGGGTTATCACAGTTGTTACGAAAAATTCATGGAGATTTAGGCTGTTTTGAAGCTCCCAATTCGAGGGTAAGTTATTTCTAAGTTCACTTCAGAGTTGTATGGGATTTACTTTGATTTTCTTTTGTCTGGATTTGTTGAATTTAAATTCTGAAAAATGTTCCTCGCAACTAAAAAGAGTTTGGCAACTCCAGATGTTTTAGGGCGTTTGAAGAAGACTCCAGAGTGCACATTTTTTTTAAAAGTTGGTGTAATTAAGAAGATAGAAATGAAAGGATGAAAGGGAAGACATTGGAGAATGTGAAGGTATAGAAAAGAAAGAGTATCTTAAAGTTTGTATTGGGAAGATGAGAAATTAAAAAAAGAAAAGAGAAAAAAAGCATATTTCAAGGGTGGATGGGACCTCATGACTTCAATCACAAAATGAAGTAATAAAAAAGAGACATCAAAATGCTTAAAATAAGGCCGCGTTTGGTGGAAATCGAGATGTTATTTTAATGCATAATTCTTCCCCATTGGGGACCAAATGTCCAGACCTTAGGACCTTAATTTTCATTAACTTTTTTAATAATGCATGTGAGTTTCGAGTAAACTAACTTATGCTATTTTAAACTAATATTATGTAACAACTCACCTGATTTTATAATATTTTAATGTAAAAAAATAATTCAGAATTTTCTATTCTAAAACATATTTCATTCGTTATATTATTGATTTTCCAATTTGTATCTCATTATATATATATTTGTCGCATGGTATAAATTTTGAGTTTAGTTTTCACTTTGATTTCTAAATTTAAAAATTTTACATTTTTTACTATTAAGTGATTATAAGATTAAGTGTACGTAAAACTTAAAAACTGCTAGGAAAAAATAGAAACTATATATACTAAAAAAATATATAAAAAAGCAACTAAATAAAAACTTTAGAGAGTAAATTAAAGTGCAACAATTTAAAAGGAGGGACCAAAATAAAATTATACATTAATGTAAAAAGATATTTTATCGTAAACTATTTCATTTCTTGATTTGCTTTTCTAGATATCTAAGTTAAAGATATAAATTAAGCCTTGATTGACCAAAAGATAAAACGTTCTATTTTCTATATTATTGGTTTAAAATATTAATTTGATTCGTATTATTTTGAGATGGGTTTAATTAATAGCTTCTAATATTTCAAATTCCATTTTAAATTTTTATACTCTCAGTTAATTTTTCAACGTTTTTTTTTTTAAATATAAACCAGTTAGAAAAATAGCTAATGTAATTTAATTATATACTTTAGTAGAGAAAAAACCGGACTTAAGAGAGGAAGGGTAAACAAAAAGTAAATTTGACAAAATATTTATAACATATAGCAACATTTTAAATTCTATCATTATGATTCTATTAGTGACATTGATAAACAGTAATAAATGTCTATCAATTTCTATCATTAATATAATCCAAATTTTTACTATAACTCGTAAATATTTTAATTTATTTTGTTATTTTTAAAAATGTTTATTTTATTATTAGTATAATAAAGTGTAGATTAATATGAAAGTAATAAAATAATATAAGTGATAATAATGGTTAATAGTGTGTTAAAAGTTGATATTTGATATTTAATCTATTCAATTAGATAGAAAATAAATAAATAAGTAAAGTGTCGTATGCAATGACGAAAGGAGAAATTAACTTTTAGGTAAAGAGGTGTAAGGAAGGGATCAAATATAGATTGAAGAAAAACTTTAAATTTTGGGATAAAATTATTGGGACAATTTTTATTCGTGAAAATAATGATCGATTAAATTTCATTATGTGTTTGCAACGAAACCTCAATCATTATATTTAATCAAGATAGATTTAAAGTTAATACATTTCTTTGTATTAAAATTTGGACATGAATAAATGAAATTAAAAAATGTCATGTCATTTCTCTCTGTTAGTTTGGTTGCGTAACAATATGCTTAACCAAATCCAATGGTAGTTAGTTCTAGACCTTTGATTATTTAGCCAATAGTCCAATCCAACTCAAAACGATAAATTGGATTATGCTCAGGTAAGTAAATTTGATTGGACTCGAGTCTCAATCTAATTCAAGTTTAAAAGTGACACTTGGGTTCAAATAAGTAATTGAGTCTAAGCTTATAAAGTGTTGCCTATATAAACAATGAATTCAAAAATATCAAGTCAAGCTCGTGTAAACCATCAAAACATGTTGAAAGCTCTATAAACAGAGATCTTGTCATTCTTTGAAATTATTTTGTTCCCTCTCAAGATGATTTAAAGATTGAGGCTTTATAGACTTATTTTTACATTCTTCCAAAATTTGAAGATGGAAGTTTTTGGAAGTTAGATCTTCAAGGATGTTTTAAAGCAAAAATCAAAGAATTTAGAAAAATTAAAAGAGAATTCATAGATTAGAACACTTTCTAAACTATTGAAGTCTTTAATTTGTATAAGCACACTTTAAAAAATAAGATAATTTTCAATTCTAAAAAACTCTAACACTACGAGAACAAGCTATAAAGCAATCAAGACAAATCTATCAGAAAAGTCTATATTGGAGAGCAAACTACGAAGTTTGAAAGACAAGTCAACATTAAGAACAAACAGGAAATTATTCCAGACAAATTCATATTTGAAAACAAGCTACAAAACAAACAAATTGTTTTAAAAAAATTCATGTTGTTTTTATGAAATGAATCTCTATTTCATTGATAATTTAGCGAGGGTACAAACCTAAATATACTCAAAGAGGAACACAGAATAATATCTCCGGAATAATATCTCCTAAAAACAATCTAATTACGTTAATGCCCTCCCTCAAACTCAAGGTTCAAATCACGAACTTGAGTAAAATCGGAACAGGAAAAAAACCGAATTGAACGAAGCTGAGAGGATGACCGGATTTGGGCAGAACGAGAACAAAGCAAAGCAAAGCTGAAGTAGAGAAAAACAGCAAGAGCATTTTGTCAAGTCAGAATGGAAGCAGAGCAGAATCGGAGCAAGACGAAAACAAGATCTGAACTGAGCATTTCGTTAAATCGAAACGGAATAGAGCTGAACAAAATTGATTCAGATCGTCAGATCTGAATTGAATGGAACGCGGAGCGTCGAATCTAAGCTAAATGGAAATCTAAGAGAGGAGCGACGACGAGTTTTACATATTTGAAGGTATGGATGGCGGATCTATAGGTATAGGGTTTTTGGAACATATGGACAGTGACTATACAATATAAAGACTTTAATGGGGATGACCCTGCCTCCGTCGATGAATGATCAAGGAAGATAGACGAACATGATGTGGGGCTATAATATAATGAGAAAAAAGAAAACCTAGAGCTCTGATACCACGTGGTAAATATTTTATTAATAAAATATTATATATTTTATATAAGAATAATATATGGATAAATAGATCACCTATACAAAATAAACAAGGTAAGAGGTGTAATTATGATGAGATATTATAAATGGTTTATTTTTGTCTTTAAGAAAAACAAAGAAAAGTAATTTAAAACTACTTTACAAACAAATAGTTTTTTTGTACGGCCTTCAAAGTACAAACTTGAATATAAATTTACAATTGGTTTTGAAGTTTGTAAAATAATGTTAGTTCAAGTTAGACAGAATGACAAAGGTTACCATTGTTTTCTACTAAAGCAAATATAATCTTTATTTTCAATGTTAATTATGTCTCCTTAAATCATCAAAATACTAATTAATGTTACGTTAACCATTGAAATTATTTATAAAATATAGCTAAATTTTATATTTTATTAGATATGTATACTATTAACAAAGTTTAAAATTTTGCTAAATTTTTTAAATTTTTTGGTTTTTCTTCTTCTTCTTCTTCTTCTTCTTCTTCTTCTTCTTTTTTTTTTTTTTTTTTTTTTTCGAACGTTCTCATATATTGTGTATTTATTTTGAGTTATATTTAAATATTAATAAAAGAAATTAAAAATGCTTAAAAATAGAACCTTAAATAAAATATTTGATCAAAGGTAATAAATTTTGTCCATTTTTGTTTTAGAGAGGATAAATAATTTATCAAAATTTTATTTTAAAAAATTATATATTTAAATTATTCTTTGTTATTTGTTTTGAAAAAGATTAATTTTATGAAAGGTACAAATACTCGGAAACTTACTTTATATTTTTAATTCAATTTTGTGTATGAAAATTTTAAAAAAAAATTCTTGTGCCTTTTACATGACCTTCTATCCTAAAGATAGAGATTTGCATACTAAAAAATACTTATGCAATCGAGTAAATAAGTTGATTATTTATTTCAATTAGTTAATTTGTTTTAAAAAATGGATTCTTTTTATGACTTTACTTGAACGAGATATGTTATAGAGGTTGTACATCTATGTCCTTGAGTTCTAAAAAAAATAGTTTCTCTTTATAATTTGAAACTTGGGAATGGATAAGAACACGTTTTTGTATACCTTCCCCATCGCTATCTAATTTCCTTTTTTACTAAAACTATATGCACAAAGTACCAACAAGACCATGGATATGCATATATTCCTACATGACAATGATAGCAAAATACTTATCATTTTCAATGGTAAAAAAAAGTTATATATTCATTTAGTAAAAAAAAAATTATATTCATATATTCGCATGGTTGCATACCAAATTTTGAAAAGAAGAAAATACACATGATCTTCACATTACAATAATAATAATTTATAATTCAAAAAAGAGTTGGAATCGTGACTTATAAAACAAAAAGAACATAGCCACTTGTGTGGTACCAGCCACAAAGCCTTTAATATTTGTCCAAGTTAATAAAAAAAAACGTAACTTGGACTTAGTAAAGTCTATTTATAAAAAATTATAGGGAGTCTAAATTAGAACTTTCGAACTCACGTTGGGATAAGTCTTCAACAGGCACCTCAATCTTGCTGTAGCCAGGGAGGAGCTCAATTTGAGTTTTTGACCTAATCTATCTAAATGGCTTGTCAGATCATGGCTTATTTGTGAGAGAGGAGATTAATAGATCGAAAAATCGAGCCGACCGACAAAACCTAAGCCAATCAGTCGAAAAGCGAGATGGGTCGGTTTCGAAAAGTTTCAAATAAAAAATTTACAAAGAGTATTTCTAAAGTGTTAAATCGACCTAACCAGCTAATCGCCTCGCCAAAAACCAATTGACCAGTCGATCCTTACCCATCAATGTCGAGGTCGGTTTGAACATTTACTTGTGATTTAGGGTTCAATTGTGGTTTTGTGGTTTTGTCAAAAATCAACCGATGACCATCCCTAGAAATAAGTTGACCTTGGCTAAAGAAAATCCCCTTTTTTTCATGCTTAAATAGGCTTTTATGTCTCAAATTTTATCATTTTCTTGATCGGATAGTTTCCATATAGTTCCAAATCTACCCAATAACATATATGTGTGTCATGTGTGAACAGGCTGTAAAGTATCAAATAACATAACCATAAATAAATTATTCTGCTCCCCTCTACATTTATTACTTTACTTTGCATAAGAAAATTCACCACCACCAACTCCTTTTTATTTAAATTATTGTTATTTTAGTTTTTTTAATGAAATATTTAAGTAAATAAATAAATGTTTTTCAACAAATATTTGTCTTTATAGAAATTGTTTTAAATGTAAAAACTTCTAAAAATATATAAAAATATAACAAATAAATATCTCAATTAATATTGGTCGTGAAAATAACCACATTTTTCTTATATTATTTTTTCTTTAACAATAAAACAAAATTGAAAAAGACATAACACCTCTCTTTTCTCCAACAAAAATGCTCCTCAATCTCTAGTAGCAATCTGAACATCTTTCTTAGACCATAATTATTCTTTTAAATAAAAGTCATATATCTAACATTTCATTTAACTAAATACACATATGTGACCAAAATGAGTTTCATATAATAACATAAGATAAATAAATGCATAGAATCAAATTATATAAATATAAGGTTTACGAAATTGGGCCGGCCCAGGAGATCATTTCAAATGGGCTTTTAAATTCATCGGGCCGCAATTCAGACATTAACCACCACCCTACTTTAAAAAATAAATTTAAAAAAAAATGAAAAATGGAATGTGTCGTTACGGTGTCGTTTTAAAATATTTTAAGTGATTTTCAATACTCTCCATTTCTCCTGCATTATTTATTTTATTCAAATGGAACTCTTTTTCAATGCTTAGATCCTAAAGTTGTCAAAAACATTAAGAAAATACAATAAATTGTTACTATGAAAGTGAATAGGGAAAATTACTTTTTTAGTTATTAAGTCTCCAACTCAATTTGTAACATATAATAATTAATTTGAAAAACAATAATAAAAAAGATTTAATTCTCGTTTCAATCTCTTAAATTTTTTTGAATAATTTCATACTCTACGAAAATGCCTAAACTTTTAAATTGAATGGAAGAACTTACAACTTAAGTATACTTCAAAACTAAAAAAAAAAGAAGTTAATGTGTGTTATTTTTTCTTTTGGAAAGCAATAGGTGTGTGTGTAAAAGGAGAGAGAGTGTGGTATATTTGGATGTTACTGAGTTGTGGTATATTGAAGTGGAGAAAATTGTGGTATAAATGGTAAATGATAAAACAATTTAAGAAAACATTTAGAGAAATAAGAGAATCTTAAGATGATAAAATACAGAAATGGAAAATTGGAATCCATTTGCTTTATTTGAAATGGAAAATTAGAGTATTTATGTAAAATAATTCCATAAATAACCTTCATTTTCATGAAGCGAAAGCTTCAATTTCTTCACCAATTCTGTAATCTCAATAATGGAAGATAGAAAAAGTAAATGGATAAAAACTCTCATTAGGGTTTCATTTCTAACAAATATCCACATTTTTTACCCAATTGAAATTCGTCACAAATTTTTAAAATATGAAAAATCTAAGAGAACAATAAAATTTGACAAAATATATATAATATATAACAAAATTTTCAAATTTTATATAATAAATGTTGATAGCCAGCTAGTGATTGGAGTTTATTAGTGACTATCATTAATCGAATTCATAATTCGATTAATTCGTAATTTTGATGCTCGTAAATATTTTAATTTATTTTGCTATATTTTAAAAAAATTCAAAAAAATTAACTTTTACAAATAGTTAAAAACAATTATGGTACAACTTTATGTTACTTCTTGTAGTTAACTTTGTGTAAATAATAATAATAATAATAATTTGTATTAATTTCAACATGGAAAAAAGTTACAAATAAATTAAATAAACAAAAATTATAAAAGGAGAGGGAATGAATGAGATATTTAGATTTGATTTGATTTTATTGAGTCCATGTTTACTATATCATAAATTATTTTCTTGAGAGAAAATAAGAGAATATTATATGATAAAGATACTGAAATGGAAATCTTGAAGTCCATGTCCTCTGTTTCAAATGGGAAGAAACAGAGCATATATGGAAAAAATATTTTCTCTTTCTGTTGTATAAATCACACCCATTTCTTGTTTCAATTTCTCCGGCAATTTCAATTTCATATTTTTGCTTTTGTGATTTCAGGAATGGTAATGGCAATGGGGAATGTGATGATTCAAGAACCCCATTCGTTAGTGTTAATCGATGGAGGAGTCCACATTCCTCGGAGGAAGAGGTCCGGCAGTGTTGAATCGAAGCAGGAAGATGACGGAGCCTCCATTTCCACGGTGGAAGCGGCCAAGATTCTGATAGCAATGGCCAACGGTGGATTCTTCAAAAGGAAGAGGAAAGAATCTCCTACGGTGAAACAGAGTAAGAAATCTCCGACGGCGAAAAAGAGGAAGACATCTCCTACAGAAAAACATAGGAAGAAGTCAATGGAGTTAGAGGAGAGTTTTCCAGAGATGCCGGCTTCGATGAGGGATAGGATTGTGGGGAAGGGTGGTTACGAAATTCAATTGGTGATTCAAAAACAACTTGAGGAAAGTGACGTGAGCAGAAACCATGGAAGATTGTGTCTGCCGGCGAAGAAGGTGAAAACAGAATTTGTGAGAGAAGAAGAGAGGAGTATTTTGGAAGAAGATAATGATGGGAAGAAGAAGAAGAATAAGAAGGGATTGGAAGTTGGGGTTATGGATGATGGTTTGAGGGAAAGTTCAATGTGTCTGAAGAAATGGAAGATTGGGAGTGGGAAGTTTTACTGTTTGATGAAGAATTGGAATTGTTTTGTGGAAGAAAATGGGTTGAGAAGTGGGGATTACATTCAACTTTGGAGTTTCAGGAACAATATTTCTGATAAGCTCTGTTTCGCCATTGTTAAACTCTTGCATGTTGTATGAGGAAGACTAGTTGGGTTACGTACATAGCTTAACTTGGGTAAATGTGATCTCATCTAACTAATTCAAAATCTTATGTTCCTACTTTAGTGTTATTCATATAATATAAAAGTAATTATGCTGTGACAACCTTTCTCTTTACCTTTTGTTTTTTCAATCTTAGGAAATTATAAGTCAAATGAAGTCTAAGTTAAGTTGATAATCGAATGAATCCAACACTCACTTTAATATATTTTCCCCCTCTTAATTAGATATGCTGGATATCAATTTTGACCATAAATTATTATTTTGGTACTAAAAATGGTCTAAAATGATAAATGTTGACCAACAAAGTATAAAATAAGAGGAAAATGAAGCACATGCTGAAAATTCATGTGATAACTTTCCAAGTCAACCTGAACAGTTGGAAGTTGGAACTTTAAGAGTCACTAGAACAACTAAGAGTCATAATGAATCTAAAAAATCATATTCGTTCACATATTTAATTCATTTCTAGATTTATTTACATCTTTAGTGCATTTTAGATTCATTCATATCATTTAATGGCAATGTTGTGTCATTCAATATAACATTTTAAATTAGTATAAATAGGGTTGTAGTTTCCACCTTTTGGAGGAACTTGAATTTGAATGAAATCTTTATAGAGTGTTATCTCTCAAGCTTTATGCTTTTTATTTGTATTATTGTGTTAGAATGCATGTTTTCTTGCGTTATAATGCATTTTTAGGACTTTCAATCTAGTTTGATCAATTAGATTGTGGAGAATTTGAAATATTGAAGTTAGAAACAAGTTCTCCTTTCTTCTCGATCTTTGATCAATCTTTTCCAAGCTAAAATAAGTTTAGCTTTCTTGGGGTTGTTAGCTATTTGTTTAATCGAGGTTATTTTTATTATTGATGTGGGGATTCACTTATAATAAGGGAAGTTCTCAAACGTGATTGAGGTAGTTTCGCTTTATCACTGAAAAACAAAGGCTTTAGTTCATGGGTTAATTTACATATATCCAAATTAAGTGTTCGTTTTCATAATTTCACATATTTAGCTCGAAATTTGTACAAATGGGCTTACATTAATGTCATTTTTCAAATATAAGGCTGAAAAAGAATTACCATGGAAGTGCTATTATTCAAAAATTACATAAATTTAGATCTAAAAGTGAAGGACGAGAAATTGAAAAGAAAATTGAGGATTCAAACTTAATATTAATAGTTAACAATTGATATCACAATCAAGAATCCGTTGTAGTCTAGTTGGTTAGGATACTCGGCTCTCACCCGAGAGACCCGGGTTTAAGTCCCGGCAACGGAATCCTTTGTTTTTGTAAGCTTCTTGTTCATACCAAGATTTTTTATGTCTCATACTTCTAGCTTCTAATCTTGCTTCTAATCTTGCTTCGTCACCATACCCATGAATACTTTGAAGAATTTTGTTTAATTCAAAGCAATGGTTCTTATTCTCGTTGAACTTCATGAGAAATGCATTGGACATCCGCTTGGTGGCAAACCGGTATGCCGAAAAATTGCAACTTTGTTCACCACAGGATCCGGCTTCATTCTCACTTGCTCGGGCAGTCCATGCCCATATGATTGCTTCCGGTTTCAAGCCTCGTGGACATTTCCTTAACCGTTTGCTGGAAATGTACTGTAAATCGTCGAATCTTGTGTATGCACGCCAACTGTTTGAGGAAATTCCCAACCCAGATGCTATAGCAAGGACTACGTTGATTACGGCTTATTGTGCCTTGGGGAATCTGGAACTGGGTCGAGAAATATTTAATGGAACTCCGTTGTATATGAGGGATAGTGTTTTCTATAATGCAATGATCACTGGTTATTCGCATAACGGTGATGGTCATTCTGCTCTTGAACTGTTTCGTGCTATGAGACGAGATGACTTCCGGCCTGATGACTTTACATTTACAAGCGTTCTCAGTGCTTTAGTGCTTTTTGTTGGCAATGAGCAACAATGTGGTCAGATGCATTGTGCAGTGGTGAAAACTGGAATGGGGTGTGTTTCTTCTTCAGTGTTGAATGCTCTTCTGTCTGTTTATGTCAAGCGTGCATCAGAATTAGGGATATCATGTTCAGCAATGGTTTCGGCAAGGAAATTGTTTGATGAAATGCCTAAGAGAGACGAGTTAACATGGACCACGATGATTACTGGGTATGTGAGGACTGATGATCTGAATGGGGCACGTGAAGTTTTTGATGCAATGGTTGAAAAGCTTGGGGCAGCATGGAATGCCATGATATCTGGATATCTGCACTGTGGCTGTTTTCAGGAAGCATTGATATTGTGCAGAAAAATGCGTTTTCTCGGAATTCAGTTCGACGATATCACCTATACGACCATAATCAGTGGTTGTGCGAATGTTGGATTCTTTCAAATGGGGAAACAGGTGCATGCTTACATTCTTAAAAATGAGCTGAACCCAAATCATAGCTTTTGCCTGTCTGTCAGTAATGCACTGATTACTTTGTATTGTAAAAATAATAAAGTTGATGAGGCACGGAAGATTTTTTATGCAATGCCAGTTAGAAATATCATTACTTGGAATGCAATCTTATCGGGGTATGTGAATGCAGGGCGTATGGAGGAAGCAAAGTCTTTCTTTGAAGAAATGCCAGCGAAAAACCTTCTTACATTGACTGTGATGATTTCAGGACTCGCACAAAATGGTTTTGGAGATGAGGGTTTGAAGTTGTTTAAGCAAATGAGGTTGGATGGTTTTGAACCTTGTGATTTTGCATTTGCAGGAGCACTTACAGCTTGTTCTGTGCTTGGAGCATTGGAGAATGGTCGCCAGCTCCATGCTCAACTTGTTCACCTGGGCTATGAGTCAAGCCTTTCTGTTGGCAATGCAATGATCTCAATGTATGCAAAATGTGGAGTGGTTGAGGCTGCAGAGTCAGTGTTCGTCACTATGCCTTCTGTAGACTTGGTTTCATGGAATTCAATAATTGCAGCACTGGGACAACATGGACATGGCATAAAAGCAATCGAACTTTTTGATCAAATGTTGAAAGAGGGTGTATTCCCTGATAGAATAACATTTCTTACCGTTCTTACTGCATGTAGCCACGCAGGGTTGGTTGAGAAGGGACGCCATTATTTTAATTCAATGTTGGAAAGTTATGGGATCACCCCTGGTGAAGATCATTATGCTCGAATGGTTGATTTGTTTTGTCGAGCTGGGATGTTCTCATATGCAAGGAACGTCATTGACTCTATGCCTTCTAAACCTGGTGCGCCAGTTTGGGAGGCTCTTCTTGCCGGTTGTCGGATTCATGGGAACATGGATTTGGGAATAGAGGCAGCAGAACAACTTTTTACGCTAATGCCGCAAAACGATGGAACCTATGTGCTTTTGTCGAACATGTATGCTGATGTGGGTCGGTGGAATGACGTTGCTAAGGTGCGAAAATTGATGAGGGACCAAGCGGTCCGAAAGGAGCCTGCTTGCAGTTGGATTGAGGTTGAGAACAAGGTTCATGTGTTCATGGTCGACGATGATGTGCACCCTGAGGTGCTATCTGCCTACCGTTACTTGGAGCAGCTGGGCCTTGAAATGAAGAAATTAGGATATATCCCAGACACTAAATTTGTGTTGCATGATATGGAATACGAACAAAAGGAACATGCCTTGTCTACTCACAGTGAGAAGCTCGCTGTTGGGTTTGGGATAATGAAGCTTCCTCCAGGTGCAACAGTCAGGGTTTTCAAGAACATCAGGATCTGTGGGGATTGCCATAATGCATTCAAGTTCATGTCTAAAGTGGCGAGGAGGGAGATAATAGTGAGGGATAGAAAGAGGTTTCACCATTTTAAGAATGGTGAATGTTCGTGTTGTGATTACTGGTGATTCTCCAAAATGGTCATAATACCACCTAAAACACGCAAGGAGATCATCTGTGAAATTGGACACCAAGTCGGTGGATTTGCAAGGGGAGTTGAATGAATTAAAATGAAAGGTTAGCTAGACAAATGACGTAATATTAATTTTATGATAAAATTTTATTTGTAGGCCCTATGTTTTGATTTTAGTTCTAGTTTAGTTCCCATGACTTCTAAATTTTCATCATTTAAAACTTACTAGACTAGCTTCAATGTTTTCAAACTTCATCGGTCTAATTGCAGTTATTTACATGTTTTGCCTCCTTTGTTGTTAAATTCCCTCAGTATCACTAACTTTGTCGTTTGGATCTGACTGCTAGTTCTTATGCATTATGGAACAGAAAGCTTAATAGGGTACTATTTTGTTTAGTGTATGACGATTACTGTTTTCTATACTTCACTTCATTCCGTTGAGATTTTTGAAATACAATTGTTGAAAGTGTAACATTATTGAGCTTTGTTTTTCTTTTTATGTTCATCATACTTATTGTACTATTTGATCACCCACAAGTTTAAGTGAAGTGGTTTGTATTTAACCAGATTAAACCCCTGAGCAGCCGTTGCTGGTTGCTGCATATTGGAGTCATGGTGAGGTGGTGGGCTTCGGAGAGTCAATTTTGCACATTTGAAGTTATTCAATATCACTCCAAACTCACTAGGGCTCCGCTCCCCATTCTTTGTTGTTGTGCTCTTGTTTGGTGCACATCTGTGGAATCCTTCCATCTAGGTGAAAAGGTAAAGTTTTTACTTCACCGTCTATTTGTCTTCCTTCTAACAAGGATGCCCTTAGAAATGGTATTGGCCTATAAAGGCTCATTAGTATTAGGTAAGTTTGTTAGAAGAGGTTTGCTATAAATAGGTGTGTTAGAAGGAACGAAGGATAGTAATTATTTAGTTGGATTAGGAGTTAGAGGAATCCATCTTAAGAGATAGTGGATCTGAGTACCTCAAATTACTTGGTTTATCTTATATGTTTGGATGTTATTGTCTTTTCAATAGAGTATCAGGAACAATTGTCATAATTGTCATAGACGAAGTACAAGGTAGGTTTTTGAAAATAGAGCAAATCGTAGAATGGAATCATGAAACTGATTTGTTTACAGCATCATTCAAGAGTAATGTTTTTGTTCCAATTCCTAAATGAATAAAATGAGAAGATTTCATTTTGATCATCTTTTCCTGAACATATAACAGGATGTCAACTGGATGAGGATCAAAAAGAGTTGTTGATTGAGAATCTATCGGAAGGTTCCACCAGAAAAGGTTTGGGTTGGAATTTTTTGGAGCTTAACTGTAGTCCAGCTCATTGCTTCACTTCACCATCCACTAGGAATGTTAAAAAAAAACCAGTAATCCGATTAACTTGGATTAACTAACCCAAACCGTAAATTTTGTGTTGAGTTCGGTTAGAAAATTGAAGAAAAAAATAGTTGAGCTTGGGTTGTGCAAGTAAGAAGTCTAGTTGACCCGACCGAACCCGATTATACGTATATACGTGCTAATTCAGATTTGTCTAAATAAATTATGGAGTGATGAAAAAAAAAAAAAAAACTTGACAACCCAACCCAACCTAATTCGGATTTTTTGGGTTGGGTTGACTCTTGCACTCTTTTTTTTTTTTTTGCCAACTTGACATCCCTAATCTTAAATACTTGAAATTTCGAAGAATTTGAAGGGAGAACAAGTCTCACTTGGGTTATGAGTCTCGGGTTAGCATTGATGAAAAAACAACCAAAAAAAAAAAGAATGGCTTACAATATTTACGAAAATGATTGGCAAACAAAATCTACTTGAATATTTTTGGAATTTCTCGTTCCTATTATTTCCTAAACAAGCCTTTTGCTTGATGGTCAAACAAGTAAACTTAAATTTCAAAATAAATGGTTAGGCAGACAATGTTTTTCACCCTTAGTTATGGAAATCATGTAAATTTTGGGATACATTTAAGGAGATTGACCTTTTATTTGGTGCTATGCTCTCTTAGTTATATTAGTAAACAACAAATTTTGATTCAACAAATTAAATTAATTTGGAAATTTTGACCAACAATAGATCCTTTTCTTTTTGAGTTCAACTCTAGGTAGTCCAAAAATTCATACGAGGTTTGAAGTTGAGTTGAGTGTTAAAGAAATGTGTTTAATTACGAGGTTTGAAGTTGGAAAATTGCCTTCGATGACAAAAATATATAGTAAAAAATAGCTAATGACATTTTTTTTTTTGCATATTATGAATATGACAAATAATTAATAATATCAGACAGTTATCAGAGAATAAATTTACTACTTTTGCAATTTAGAAAATTTAGTAACATGGGTTTTAGGTAGAAATGTCCATTTAACCCGCAGAGCTGGGCCCGCGGGGAATCCCTGAATACTCGAGGAATGGGGGAAAAAAATTTCCCAGTTGGCAACGCGGGGCCGAGAATGGGGAATACATTCCCGACCCTGACCCCGACCCCGTCCCCGTCCCTACCCCATCCTGATTAAAAATATAATTAATTAAATATTATATTTATTGATTTAACAATATGTAAAATAGAAAAAAAAAACATATTTTGATATTCTTCATTTCCTTCTTTTCTTTATTTCATTTTTTTTTCTAATTCCAATTTTTATGTTGTAAACTTGTATATGTATATGTTCGTGCCTTGTTTTGATATTCATAAACTTTTCATAAAAAATATATTGTTGTGTCTTAAGATGTAGTCTTTGTTAGAATACTTATAGATTGATATTTGATTTTTTTTTTAAATATATTTTTTAATTTTATGGATGGATTTCTAAATGTATCTTCTAATAGTTGAATTTTTATTTTTATAAATAATGAGCTAGAATTTGACATTTTAATGATTTTAAATAAGAAAATTGATAATGTTTTATCGAAAATAAAACAACATTGAAAATGTATATACATTTGAAGTTATGGATTGGAAAATGAGATTAAACAGTAAAAAAAAAGAAAAATATTTTTGCGCAGGGAACTCGATCCCTGGGAATACCCGTCCCATTCTCTGCGGGAAATTGGTGGGGTGGTGAGTGGCATCCCGGCTATTCCCCGTCATGTGGACATCTCTAGTCCTATTATCATTTTTTTTCTTTGCTATTTTTGCCAGCGCCCATTTGAAGCTTGTATCTATTTAGTCCTTGAAATTTCAAAAGATTAACCAACCTAAATTGCAAGGGTTAGATTACCCCTTTAGTTAAGTTGAATTACATTTTATTTTGTTATGTTTCGTAAATGTAACAAAGTTTTTTAATTTTTTTTGTTATAAAATTTTATAAATAGTTTTTTTTTTACTATTTATAACAATTTTCCTATTAAAGTTTATTGAACCAAATTAACTTTACTAGGAATATTTATTTTACTAATATCTTAGTGTCAACATCATGAGAACTATTTTCACATTTTAACAAATTCAATATCAACTATTATACTGTGGAAATTTTATAAAGCATACCAACAAAACGTCACTATTGTCAATATAATACGAAAAAGAGATGATCTTTTTAGTCTGTGCATTTGATCTTAAGTTTTATAAATAAACATTTTTTAGTCGCATGTTTATAAGAATAAACTCATTTATTCTTCAAATTTTCAAAATGTATGTTTTTAGTTTTCTAAAAACAGATATAAAAGATTCATCAATTAAATTTATACTCCTTTTTTAAATAATAATTTTAAATTAAAAGAATAACTTCTAAAAAAAAATCATACATTTTTCTAATTTTAAACATCATCTAAAAAACAAACTTAAAATACTTTTAAGATCTTATAAAATTATTTAAATACATATGGATAAATCTTTTGACAGAAAGATTTCCAACATTTTTACCCAAAATTAGGAAGTACTGGAAAAATAGTAAAATAATAATTTATATTGATTTGAAAAATGAAGAAAAATTCAAATTAATTAAAGATAATTAAGATTTATTTTGATTTTATCAAAGATAATCGATGTGAAGATCAAATATTCTACAAAAGAGAGAATGAAATCTTATTTCTTAAAAGAAACAGAATCTTCTAACAGAGTATGTGTATATATAATGAAGTGTATCTTTCATTTTCATTCACTTTAGCTTCCACTTCTTTTCAATTTCTTCCGCTATTTCAACTTCAAACAATGGGAGTTCGGATAATCGAGCGGTCTGGCAGTGTCGAATCCACTTCCACTTCCGCGGTGGAGGCGGCGGAGGCGGCGGAGGCTATGATAGAACTGGCTAAGGGTGACAATAGGGAGAGGAAGAAACCGAGGCTAAAGGAAATGGAGTCAGGGCAGAGTTCGTTGGATATGCCGGCAGCGATGAGGGAATGGATTGTGAGGAACGGCGGGTACGAAATTCAGTTGGTGATGGAAAAGAAACTTGAGGGGAGTGATGTGAGCAGAAACCATGGGAGATTGTGTCTTCCGACGATGAAGTTGAAAATGGAATTTGTGAGAGAAGAAGAGAGAAGGATTTTGGATGAAGACAATGGTGGGAAGAAGAAGAGGAAGATGATGATGAAGAAGAAGGGATTGGAGGTTGGGATTATGAATGCTGATTTGAGAGAAAGTTGGATGAGTTTGAAGAAATGGAAGATTGGGAGTGAAAGATGTTATTGTTTGGTGAAGAATTGGAATTGTTTTGTGGAAGAAAACGGATTGAAAAGTGGGGATGAGGTTCAAATTTGGAGTTATAGAAGGAATTGTTGCGATCGTCTCTGTTTCGCCGTTTTAAAACTATCTCGTTAACACCATTGCTGATTCGAAGGTGAAGAAGAAGAAGACTCGAGTTTACGTGAATTCATTTGGGTTGCCGTACAATTCTCCCAACTTATTTTTATTATTTATTAGCTTGATTTTAGTTTTTGAGCTATGTTTGCTTAGTCGACTTTCTTATTCATCATTGTTATTTATATAAACTATTGAATTCTTTGTTAACTATATGAATGAGTGATATTTAAATTGACCTTGCCAAACGTATAGTTATGGTTTTAGAAGAAAAAAAATATTTAGTCCAATGTGTTTAAAAAATTATTTAACCAATTAATTATAACAAATATATCTTTTATTCATTTATTTTAAAATTATTTTTATTAAAAAGTTGGTCACACTTACTTGGAAACTTATTGATTGATAATTAGAGGTGATTGTCGCTAAAATTGATCAACCCCACACACATCGTACGCATATGTACGTACATATATCATAAAAATTATTCAAAGAGGGCTTTTAGTAAATATCTAATTTTATTAATCATTAAAATTGTTGAGGCCATTTGCTTACCATCACGAAAAAAACTTACTAATGTTAATTCAAAAAACAATTTTATTTTAGGAAAATTATATTTGGGTGGCACAATACAAATATCATTTAGCAATATTAGCACTAAGCTTTTTCAATTTTGCAAATATAGCAACTTTCTAATTTTTGTTGATATTTTATATTTTAATTTTTTCATTATTCCAAAAATGCCCATCTTTAGATCTCCACTTTTTTCTCTTCTCCTTCATTCTCTTTTTTATTTTCTCTTCCTCGGCCGTAGCCTTCTCTGTCACTCCTTCAATTTCTACCATTCTTGGTTTCTCATCTTCCTACGTCTCTTCTCCTCGTCTTCTTCTCCCTCTTCTCCACCGTTCTTCTTCAGGTATGTGTTTCTTCCATTATTCTTTTTTAAAGCCCTAATATTCTTTTCTATATTTTGGTATCCAAAATTGGTAAGGGACTTTGATCATCATCTTTTTTCCTTCTTCTTCTGTGAATCGATCATCATCTATTTGAAATTAAGACTACGATTTGTTCTTCTTCATCTCTTTTACCGAAAAGGGACTTGCAGAGCTTTGTTTTATTTATTTATGTTTGGTTCTGTTTTTTTTTATAAATTTGTATCAGTTTTTTATATCAGTGATATAATGCACTTATATTATGTGTATTAGTTGACTAATACACTTACTACCCATTTTTCATTTTCTCAAAATTATTGTAGTTCATTGTAGTTGTGGTTAAGCTTCAATAATTTTTTTTCATGTGGCCAATGAATGAGCGACAGTGCTATGTGGATTACAAAAAAAATTGTGTTTTGGTTGATGGAGTGATATCATCATTTAATTCTTTTTTTGTGCGAACTTGATATGTATCGACATTCAGGTTGAATCATATATAGGACTTTCAGTTTTTTTTCCCTATAGGTAGTAATGGTGCTCATCATGTTCTTAAGATTGTTGAAGATAAAGATGTGACTTAGTTCTTGATATTAATTAAGGATCAATCTACCCAATATCCTTTTGTTGCTCATTTTATATATACAATTTTGGATGTTTAATTGATTCTTCAGCTTCTTCCATAGTTGAGACTGATTTGGGAGGTGAATTAACAATTTTTAAAGATATATTTTGATATTACCAATATTAAGAATGAGCTGGCTTTTAAGGAGAAGGGTTTGTTTTGTACGTATAAGAAATTTTGTTGAAGTCATTCCACTGTCAAGACTAATTTTGAGTTTAAGACATTGAGATCTAATTCAAGATCTATTGAGTTGGGATGTAATGAAAATGGTTGTCTTTGGTTTGTTAGAGCATCACGTTATATGTATTAGTTTTGTATATTAATGTTGTGATGTACTTATATTATATGTATTAGTTGGCTGATATACTTACTACATGATTTTTATTTTTGTAAATTTTATGCAATTCATTTTAGTATTATTAAGTATATGAATGATATAACTTAGTGTATCAAACATACAATATGTATCAAAGCGTACTAGTGAAGTATATTAAGTGTATCAACAGAACCTCAAATGTATCAAGTGCATTTTAATCAATTGAGTGTATCAGTAAACATAGAAAATGTACCAATACATCAAGGATATCAAACATATGATATGTATCAAATGTATTAATTTATCGAGTGTATCGGTGAAGTATAAAATGTTTATCACTAGTATATTTAGTGTATCAAACTTATAGAGTCTATTAAACTCATCAAGTGTATGAACAAATCGTAATAAATGTATCAACAATACAACAAACGTATTATACTTAGTGCATCAATGTATTTAATTGATTGAGTGTATTTGCAAAGTTTAACAAATGTATCAACAACATATCAAGTGTATCAAACCAATGATGTGTATCAAGTGTTATTTAATTCATCGAGTGTATCAACAAGCATAACAAGTATATCAAAAACACATCAAGTGTATCAACAACATATCAAATGATGAGTGAAAATGTGTATAATTCTAGAAGGTAGGTTTGTAATTTTGCATTTTTCAAAGGTGGGCTGGACTTGAATTTTGTCATTTTTGCAAATTCAAAAGTGGTGTCCCATGAGCCTAATTTCTAAATCAAATTTTGCTATATTTGCAAGAACCCCTTTATTTTATTGTAAAACATAATTATATTAGATAAAAGTGAATTTTACCATAGAAAGTTATTTTAGCCATGTCAAAAAATCACTTTCAAATACAAATTCGTAGTTAACGTTGAAAACACAATTTTAAACTATATGTTTGACTTTAACATTGAAAACACAATTCTAATGAAAACTAAAAGTTATATTCAACCAATTCTCTATTTAATAGTTATTAAACAAAACAAAAAAAGCAACTCAAACAAAAATTAATTAATTCAAACATTTATTATGGATTAAAAAGTTAGAGGTTCAAATCTCTCCTCCCAATAGATATCTTTACTTAAAAAGCTTTAAAGCTGAAAGTTTAAAAAAAAAAAAAAGAATCCACTCAATTAAGTTACTTTAAATTCAAGTCTGATTTTGGTTAGTTTTAGATGGTCGATTTTTGAAAACAATGATTCAAATCTTTTTTTAGATAGATATATATTTGTTTATTATTGATTTTGACTTCAAATTAGTTTACACCTATGAGAAATTGAAATGATAAGATATTAACGTTTCTATAAATAGGTTTACTAAAAAAATCTTTGATGATTAATGAAAAGAAAAAGAAGAAACCGATTGCTTAGTGGGTAATTTCCCATATTCAAATTATAATGTAATGTTTGTTTTTCATAATTTCATAGCTGTAATTCTATAGATAATATATATATATATATATATATTTAGCAAAGGGTAAAACAGATAAGAAAGTGGAGGAGGAGGTGACAAAGGTGAAAATAAAAATTAACCTTTTACAGCTGTACAAAGCCAATTCACACCAACAAATTTTCGAGCGTGAAAAATTGGTCAAGTCAACATTACGGTGAAATTACCAATTTCTTCTTTAAAAGGGTAAAATTACCAATTTAGTCCTAATTCATGTTTGGCTTTTGAGTTCCATATGTTATGTTTTTTATTTTAACTTATAGTGAATATGATAGTTCCGAAAAATCGAGCTGAAATTGACCAAACCGAAGTCGATCGGTCATAGTCGGTTTCGAAAAGTTTCAAATCGAGAATTTTCAAAAAAAATATTTGTAAGTATTAAATCGATAAGATAAAAATCGACCGACCGATCCTTACTCGATGTCGAGGATGGTTTGAACATTTACGAAATTGATCTTGAGTGACCGATGATCATCTCTAATTTCAACCAAATCTTGCTAGTTTTAAAAATTAAGGAACTTTAGTCGAATCTCATTTTATATATATATATATATATATATATTGTTACAAATCATTATTATGTTAACAAGTAGAGTTTACTCTTTTCTTTCAAGTAAGATGTTCAACCTTCAATTTTTTTTTGAAGTAAGTTATAATTAATTTATAATTGAAACAAATAATTGTTATATATTTAGCCAAACAAAATATACTAATCAAAACTAGCTTTCAAAATTTAAAAGAATAGTTGCAAATATAACAATTATATTCAAAATAATTAAATATACATCAATATTTTAAAACATTTATAAATATAGCAAAGAGTCTATCAGCAATACGGTAGAAGTCTATTACGGATAAATTTTGCTATATCTGCAATTTTTAAAAATGTTACTATATACTTAATTATTTTCATAAAATTGTCATCAATTATAATAACTCAATTTTTGACCTTCGTTATCTAATTAATCAACATGAACATAGCTCAACTAGTTAAGATACCAAGATATCTAAGGTGAAAAAAAATGAGAGAAAAAAAAAAAGCATGGAGGGCAAAAATGTAAAATAGAGCATTGATATAGTTGGAGATGGTAGTTATTTTTCAACGGTCCATTGGAATGCCAAGTTAAGGAGATAAAAAAAAAGAGTGAAAAGAGGGAATGATGAGGGCGGGAGAGAGAGGAATGGAGGCAAAAGCTTAGTGGTTGTCCTTCCCATTTTTTCTATTTTCTCCTTCCTCTCTTTTTCCTCCTTTATTTTCTGTTCACATCATCTCTTGGAGAGAAAAAAAAAACGACTAGGACGAGAAGGCGGGAAGAAGTCGATTCATCTTTCCATTTTCCCCGTGTTTCAAGTCCGACTTTCCGGTAAATTTCATCTTCGTTTTTTGCAGTTTCAATTTTCAAGATGGTTCTTTCGTGATCATCTTAATGTGACATCTCTCTTTCGTTTCAGGACAGGGATCTTGAGGTTTTCAGGAAGGATCCCTTGAAGGAGAGTCAATAAAATGGGAGGGGAAGAGCTAATAAAAGGTGTTATTAACAATTCAAATGGTCTTGAAGAAACAATTCGTGTTTCTATTAGGTTAAGACCATTGAATGAGAAGGAATTAATGAAAAATGACTCATCCGATTGGGAATGTATCAATAGTAACTCCGTTATGTTCAGAAGTACTTTACCTGAACGCTCTATGTTTCCCCACTCTTACACGTTTGGTAAGCAAATTTATAGAAATATTGTCTGTTACTCAAAATCATTCTGAAACATATTTTTAATTGAAATGACTTGGGATTTTTGTGTTTTTTTTCAGATAGAGTATTTGGAATTGATAGTACAACAAAGCAAGTTTACGAGGAAGGGGCCAGAGAAGTTGTTCTCTCTGTTGTCAATGGAATTAATTGTAAATATTATTTTTATCTATCCTTCTTCTATTTCTGAATATATGTATACCATATTATAATAACATTATGACATATTTAACAATATCTTTAAATTTTTTAGCAACAATTTTTGCATATGGACAAACAAGCAGTGGAAAGACTTTCACCATGAATGGTGTCACTCAACATTCTGTGGCAGACATTTATAGTTACATAGAGTCGGTGAGTTTCGAATTTATAGACAGACATGTGATATTTCAATAGACGTCATTGTCTAATACGACTTAATTTGTGGATGATAGCATCAAGACAGAGAATTTGTGCTGAAGTTTTCAGCAATTGAGATATATAATGAAGCTGTTAAAGATCTCCTCAGCTTAGAAAATGTTCCACTTAGACTGCTTGATGATCCTGAGGTGCATAAACTCACTTCCTTTATTCTATTTTTTCTTTTTCCTTCAATTTTATTTTTGTTTATTTACAACAATCAACGAAGGTTTTAAGGGTATATAGCCTGAATGTTGCAGAAAGGAACGGTTGTTGAGAAACTTACAGAGGAGATTTTGAAAGACAGGAATCATATGCAAGAGCTTATTTCCTTCTGTGAAGGTGAAAATATTTGCAACTTTTTCTTTGTTAGAATCACTAGGAAAAATTACTAGAAATACGAGCGCGATGAACAAGAGGGATCAAGTTAAAACTGTGGGAACAAAATGAGTTTGGTATTACAAATCAGGTTAAAAACACCCAATCCAAACATAATCATGAACACGAGGATCTACCTTGAAAAATGATTTTTTTACAATGTTTTAAAATTGATAGTATAGGTTCATACAAGACCGGTTGAGTTACCACCTTGGAAAATGTTAGTATACAAAATGCCAAATTTTAAACACGAACAAAATATTTACCCTATTAGGATTTATGATTTTTGTGTTCTTACATACAGTTCAAAGAAAGATAGGGGAGACGTCTCTTAATGAAACTAGCTCCAGATCACATCAAATCCTAAGACTAGTAAGTATGCCATTAAATTTATGAATTTTCTTATTTGGTTTAAGTTTCTTTTCTTTCTTTTCTTTCTTTGATTTGATTCCAATTAAGTAAAGTTTATTAAATGATGATTACTTGCAGACAATTGAAAGCTCCGCTCGCAAATTCAAGAAGTCCGAAAGTTCAAGCACTCTCACGGCTACAGTGGTAAAATAAATATATATATAGATCAGTTCTTGGGAGGAAATGAAAATACAAGACCTCATATATCATCATTTAACTCATTCTTTCTTTCTTTCTTGTGCAGAATTTTGTTGACCTTGCGGGGAGTGAACGTGCTTCTCAAACAAATTCGGGTGGTACGAGACTGAAAGAGGGTTGCCACATCAACCGTAGTCTGCTGACTTTGGGAACTGTTATTCGTAAATTAAGGTTAGCTTTTGTTTCTATTTATCGTTTCTCATTTCAATAAAGAAAACCAAAACTACGTTCCATAATTGTTTCTTGTTTATAGTTTGAAAAAGTGTATTGGGTATCATTGTCATAGTAAAATAATAGAAGATCCATTTGGGTCCTCTACTTTTAAGTCTCGTTCTATTTTAGTATGTATACTTCCAAAGTGCATAACGAAATCTTAAAATTTCTCCTTCTTGTAGTGTTACTTGTTAGTTTCAAGTTAATCGTTTATCACATACTCCGTTAATGAATGAACTGCAGCAAGGGAAGGAATGGACACATACCTTATAGAGACTCGAAGCTAACACGCATACTGCAGAATTCTCTAGGCGGTAACGGTCGAACAGCGATCATTTGTACTATGAGTCCTGCACGTAGCCATGTTGAACAATCGAGAAATACTTTGCTATTTGCTACTTGTGCAAAAGAAGTGAGTACAAATGCACATGTGAATGTGGTAGTCTCAGATAAGGCATTGGTGAAACAGTTGCAAAAAGAATTGGCTAGACTTGAGAGTGAGATGAAGAACTTAAAACCACTTCCTCTCAAAGGTGATTCTACTTCCTTATTGAAAGAGAAAGAACTTGTAATCGAACAGGTGAGGATTTGCCTCCTTCCAACTACTTTTCACCCTATTTATATATCCATTATATATTATGAAAAAACAGCTCTTTTTTATTGCCAATAGTTGGCTCTAAAGAAAAGTGATGCTTAAGAAGAGTCAGATGATATTATTAGGCACAATCTTTAATGAAAATGGAGAACTAGAGGATTGCACCCATTTTTGTCGCCAATCACAGTTTGCCAAGCAATAAACTTTTATTTTTTTGTTTAATGAACTTTTTTCCTTCTGTTGTGACTGAGTTGAACTGCAAAAATGGGTGCAGTCTAGTTAGCAGACAAGTATAGTTCTCTATTATCTTGTTTATGTGGCCGCTCATGTAATAGTGCCTTGTTTTGTTTTGTTGTAAATACTCAGATGGACAAAGAGATTAAGGAATTGACTCGACAACGCGATCTTGCTCAATATCGAATTGAGAACTTGTTGCATTCTGTTGGAGAAGATAGAATATTTAAGTTAAGTGAAAGTACAGTACATACAATACCAGATCTAGTTGATCTAGATCTAGACCTACGTTCTGATGACTCAAGTTTCAAAGCTTTTGATGAGTCAAGTCTCAAAACTTTTGACACATTTACTGCACTAGAAGAGAATAGCCCTCACAAGATTCATCCTCTATTCACTATGAATCATGAAGACGATTTTCTACTAGATAGCAGTACTCCTGAATTGGCTGGACCTGATCCTTATCAGGACTGGGAAGAGATTGCTGAACGCGTTCATGCAAATTCCGAAGATGGGTGTAAGGATGTTCAATGTATTGAACTGGAAGAATTAAAAGAATTAGTAAATGAAAATGGTGATTTAACTTTAGCTACATTGGAAGACAATGAAGGGCAGATGATTAGTAGTTTTGACACTAATCCAGAGACATCCCCTCAAAGGAGGAATAAGGAGATAATTCCAATCAACAAAGGTCATACTTATGATGGTTTGATTCCAACAGCTTCTGAGATAGGGAAAACGTTGAATTGTATAGTAAATCTTTATCCTTCTGAGCAATCTTTCAACTCAATCGAAGCAGCGAAATCTCGTTTTCAGAACTTAAAGTTGGAAAGAAGCAAAAGTTGTTTGACTGTTCTAATGACCATTCCACCTTCTACTTTGATTGAAAAGGTAAAAGAGGATAAGAAAATTCGAACTGTTGGATCTGATGTGAACTTCTCTGGAAAAGCAGAAGGTAGTCGAAGAAGGCGCGGTTTAAGCTGTGGAAATTTAGAGGCAAATTTGGACACCAAGGACTCACAGTCTGTATGTAGTCGATGTTCGGATACAAAAACTTTACAAATAATAGATGAAGATGATGATGATAATACTAGTGTTCTCAACTTTGCTACTGGAAAAAGAGGAAAGAGCAAAAATCGGATGAAGAAGCGATCTGGTTCGGTGAGTTCGCTTTCCTTTCGTATTTTACATATTTTTTTTCATTCTCTTCTGTTCTTCTTGGGAAATTTTTCTCTTACCATCCTAATGAATGTATATGACAGAGGTTGGGGAGGCTCTCTAAAAAGGAAGAACCTATAGAAGCCACACAAGAAGTTCAAACGGAAGAGGAAAAAGAACTTCAGGCTCATTCTGAATGGATTCTTGAGTTTCAAGGTCAACAAAGAGATATAATCGAGCTTTGGGATGCTTGCAATGTACCATTGGTCCACAGATCTTATTTCTTCATCCTTTTTAAAGGAGACCCTTCTGATGCTGTATACATGGAAGTAGAGCTTAGAAGGTTGTTCTTTATAAGGGAAGCCATTTCTCGATCAGTTAATGGATCAGGAAGGGGCGACGCCGTCACACAAACTTCAAGGTACGTTCTTGTTATTCTTCTTTTCAGTTTTGTAGAGTTCCATCTAAGACAACTTTTAACATTCCATATCCATATTTGGCATTTGCTTATGAAACTACACATCAAGTTTCGTTTTAAGGGACTATGAGTTCTTTTCACAGAAGAACATAGATGGTTTACATACTGAAAGAAACAAGAAGATGCATATAAGGAAATGGCATGAAAAAGAGAGTCCACATTTTGAAACATGGATGAGTTCATCCAGTGTGATTATTCATACTATAATACTTTTCTTTTTAAAATTGGAGCACAGCTTGAAGGCTCTAAACCGGGAAAGAGATATGTTGGCGAGGCGAATGAAAAAGAAGTTCTCAGTGAAAGAAAGAGACGCCCTATACGTGAAGTGGGGTATTGACTTGAAGACGAAGCAACGAAGCATACAAGTGGCACGAATGTTATGGTCGAGAACGAAGGATTTCGACCATATAAACGAAAGTGCTGCCCTTGTAGCAAAGCTCATTGGATTTGTGGAACCTAATCAGGTTTCTAGGGAAATGTTTGGGCTATCCATTTCACTCCAATCCTTAGATCACAGATCTTTTTCATGGAAAAGAAACATGTCTCTTCCTTTTTGAACTTTGTACCAATCTTAGTACATAATTCTTTTTTCTTTTTAATGTCTCTACTCATCCAGATTTGTACAATCCAATTAATCATGTAATGAAAATTCCCTAGAAAAAAATGGATAAGATTCTCTTTATTTTTCACCTTTGATGCTGTGTATTTTGTCAGTCTAATTGATTTCTTGTTCATCCGTATATAAACACTTGCAAAACAGATTATTTGTCATGGGGATTGAACATTTTTGCTGCGTTGGTTTCAATTAGTTAGAACGTGAGAACATCACTCCTACAAAATGCCCAAAAAGATTTGATTTTGTTAACCATTGAAAGATCATTGAAGTACATATAAAGTAACTATCTATCTAGCCATCAAAATTGACATCAATATTGAATTATTCAATTTGTAGATATATTGACGATGGATATTTTGGCTGAATAGGAGATGAATGCTTGATAAGGACACACATAAAACACATGGGAGTTGTTTGTTTATTGAAAATATAGATAAATATTCAGATGTTCGGAGTTATAGATGTCAGGAATTACATATGTGCGACATCATTATATAACCATGTTTGTTTTATAGAAACATTTTTTTTAGAAGGATATCAATGCTTATTGATATCTATTATTGATAGAATCTAAAAATTTTGCACTAAATTGTAAATATTTTGTCAAATTTGATATTTTTGACAATTGTGAAATTTCTACTAATGTTCCAAGAATGCTATTCATTAATTTATAATTAGTTAATATACATCAACTTACCTAATATTTATTTTTATTTTTTTAAAATTAATATATTTTTATTATTTTATTTGTTAGTTTTCTCAATAAAATAATATATTAGATTAAGAATTTTATAAAAATATATATTAATTTAGATTTAAATTTGAATATTTTTTTCTAAAAAGAAAAACACCTGCCGTATAATTAAAGAAAGCAAATTACATTGAAGAAAATATTTATTTTAATAATAATTTTTTTTAAAAAAAGAATGAAATTTATATTTATACGATAAAAAGAATATTAAGAAAGTAAAAAGTGGATGTTGGGAATCTCAAAAGGAGGGCATCCAAAACTCTAGAGATTCTTAAGAGCATTGCAGGATGTTCAAGAATCTTCAAATGTTCGGACCTTTTACATTATTGCGAAACAAATGTAGTAAACGACTCCTTAGCTTTCTTGAGATTGATCTGGATTATCATAAATAGTAACATTTGTATGAATTTATTAACACAACAAATTCCATAAGTCTCGACAAAGTGCCTCTTCCCACCTCTCTTCCTCTTCATAGAAACACTAAAAGGCTATGGTAAATAACAACCCAGAAGAAATGCATTTACAGGCTAATGATATATTACAAACAACTATCTAATTATGATTCAAGAACGGCACCTTTCGTAATTTTCCATCCAGAAGTTAGATATGACAGCTCGTATCTCGTTGTATAGGTTTTCTGGTTTGAATCGTTGTGTTCTGGATGGTCTACATCAATGAGACGGGCTGATTCTTCAAGAGTTGCTTCCACCGTGGCACGTCGACCATCAAACGACACTGTTACACTGTCAATGGTCAGGTTTGAGAGTGTGTAATCGTAGAACCAACCGAGTTCTGAAATTTCAATTGCACGATCCGTCCAGATCTTCAACATCTCACCATCTAAAATCTGGAAAAGATATCAGAATCTCATTATGTTTGCTTGAAGTGAAAGCATATAGTGAAGCAACGCATTCAGTCCAAAACATGACGAGTTAAAATCACGTTTGAAATCATATGAAGGATGACATGTAGCTACACATAATTGTGGGAAGACATTAATTACTCTGAAATTTAATAAACTCTTAACATGGAATGATGATACAGAATTACTTTACCCTAAAAATGAACAAGAACTATCTTCCTAACATACAGCTTCAACATCCATTGTAAATCACCATCACAAAGGATAAATAAGTGTTATATCCGTCATATAGCTTGTAATGGAACTTTTTGTTCCTTAAATAAGACACATATTGATGGTAAGGCATCTCTACTGCCTATCTAAGAAGTAGGTTCGCTACCTTGCTGTAGTGTAATATCTTAAAAAACGAAGACTTCTATTTGCTTTCAGTAAGAAGTGCATCAAATTGAACACTCAAAAAAGACCACTATAACCTGATATAACGCCCATTTTAGATACAGCCATAGCTTTATTTAAAATAGTTTATAGCAAATTGATGATAGGCGGACTCGCATCTGAAAAGATAAAACACCCCAGCAAAAGAAATAAGATCCTTACTATGAGGAGCATTCCCTTAGAATTGCAAGGGTATTATAGAGACAATCGTGTACCTTAACGATAAAACTAGAAAGGTTTTTTGTCCTATTTTTATTTTACATTTGTCTGAAGGGGAAGAGGAGAGGCCATTGTCAAAATTCTTCTGCATCTCACAACGAAACAAAAACAGGATAATCTAATGTGTACAAGTGTGGAACATCCATACCTCTGATAGTTTTGCAAGGCAATGTTCAGGTCCAAAAGCCATAGACTTGATGCTCTGCCATTTGCGAACTAGACCTTCTGCAATTCGTGCATCCATTCTGGATGGCTCCTCGCTGGATTTTTCGACTTCAGATGCTGCACAAATAAATATCAGGTTATGAAACTCAAAGACCAGGTTTCCTCCCATGAGTTAGGAGAGAAGTTGGTAAATCATTAGGACAAGTTGGCGATTGGAAACTGAAATAAGATCTGGTATCACCATTTATAGTGAAAAAATTATAAAATTCACTAAAACACCTTTACACATTCACCTAGACCTTAGAGTTGTGTCATAAGCCTTTAAGAAAATCTCTGTTGGAAACCAATCAAACTCATGCTACACTTTCAATCTGCCGGAATTACAATGGAAGTGCATCTAGAAAACTAAATAAACATCACATAATCAGTATTTGAACTCTCCAGAGCACAAAACTGTTTTCAACAAAGATTTTGACATTTACAAGTAAACACGCTATTATAGGACAGGTATCGAGAAATTCTAAACAAAGAAAGCTGACATCAGTTTTTTTTTTTTTTAATTTCCGTAAATATTTAGAACATACCCACACTGGTAGTGGATGCAATTGAGGAACCAGCTTCTTTAAGCAGAGCAGTTGTGTTATTTCTAGCAGGTAAAAATCTCAAACCAGCCAAAGTCAATAACCCAACTGCCAAACCAGCACACATGATCTTCACACTTGCATCTTTAATTTGATCGGTAATTGGTTGTTCATCATTTCTTTCACCAGCTTCAGTTCTCTCAGAAACCTCAGAAAAGTTAGTACGTTCATTCTCATCAAAGTTCACTAAAGGCACCTGACTATTTCCAGCAGGAAAAACATATTCCATTTCTGCTTCTGCATCACGCCTATAACTGTTCTGAGTGAGGGGAAACACCTTCCGCAGTGCCTGAATTGCACTGGACTTCACATGATCAAGAACGGCAGTAGCCTCAGCACCAATCTTCACTATAGCTGCTGCTGCAGCTAGGGGCGATCCATTAACTCCTTCCAGTTTCTCTAAGTACCTCAGAACAGTAGGATCATCATAGTAATCTCCGAGTTTAAAATAAATATTTTTAGTGTCTCTAAATCTGGAGAACACCACTTCTGCCAACCATGTCTCCAACAACTTACATAGCCCCGGAAGGTCATTTTCATCATCACTCTTCGAATTTTCAAGGATAAAATCTACAATAGCTGGATTTCTGTAAGGTGAGTTATCACTGTCTAAGCCCAACCATGATCGACACTCATCAAGTTCTCCACCTAGTAGGGAACATAGCCCCCTCTCAAGAGCAAAATCAACCTCGCGAGGTGCGTATGCTGTGACAGCAGTCCCACCAACAGCTTCCTTAGTTTGCTGAAGTTGTTGGAAGAGGTTGTCAGCATCTTGGATAAGGTGCGGTTTTTTGCCAACAAAGGCCTGTGCCACAAGTGCAAGTGCCACTCCATAAACTTCAAAACTTTCTGCAGGAATATTTGTTGGTGTAGCAACAAAGAGATCAACCTTTCAAAAGAAAAGGGAGGCTTAACGTTACAAGCAGAAAAGGAAAATGCGAGGATAATAATTTAGGAAGATTTCAGTTCTGCAAAAACCTGCTCTGATGCTGTCATTCGTTCAAATGCCTCGTTCATAAAATCTTCACGGGTGAATCCACCAGCAATAGCTGTTGCTCCCCCTCCTCCAACGGCCCACAGAATATTCCGCACTCCATGGAGACCCTCTTCCCTTCTGGTTTGCCACTCATCATCAAGGGGTAAAGCTAAAAGTTCCAGAACACATCGAGGTGTGATCTCTTCCAACGTCTCATCAATTTGTGCAAGCAAATCTGGTGCAAGGCTACTGGCACCCTCCTCCTACACTCCCAAAGACAAGTGTTCTTCAATCAATATAATATCACTATATCTCAAACATGACTTTTATGAAAGCCAATTGGCGTAGTTGATTTTATGTTTTTTTCTCATTACTCAGTTCTTAACATTTGAGATCAATGATCATCTTTATTTGAATTCACAATTTAATTCACTCTCCAAGAGAGAACGTCATCCAGAAGTATCGAATGCTAATCAATGCAAGAAAATGTAAAGATACTTAAAAGCCCACTAGAAAATGGCAATGGCGGATTGAAGAATTGCAATCAAACATTTACCTGCAACAACTTCAAGGCTCTCTCGAGCACTTCGCAACCCTGAATAAAATCAGGTGGAGATAATGCCATAGCATCCCTTGATATGTCAACATAAGCAAGAGCGAGGGCCAGGACAATATCTTGCTTGAATGACTTAGGCAACCTGTCTCTGAGTAAGCTCTCTCCAATTTCAAGAACCAGTGCTGTCTCCCCAGCTTCTTGCAACACACACAGAGCACCAGGAACCTACAGATTAACAATTCCCATCAACACATCTGCTCAGTTACGATTAAAACATAGGCACATAAAAAAATTGCAGCTTCACAAATTAAACTATAACAATTTGAAATTTGAACACAATTTAACTCAACTAACCACAACCGAGTTACACGTGGATTGTAACATAGCCAAAATCGAAATAAACATCACCTTATCGAAAGGAACTTGCGTGAGAATGGTACCATCTTCATCATCTGAAAGCCCTTGATTGTACTCTCTTCTCGAAGTATGGTCTGCCAAGGTTTCGCAAGCTGCCTGAAGAATCTGCCGGCGACTTATCAGAGTCTCCTGGCTAAACCCATATTGCGGCGGCTTCGAAACTCTAGCTTCGTAAGCTCTCCTAATTCCATCTCCAAGAAAATGCGTCTCAGCTCCAAGAACTCGATAGAAATCGATGGGGATTGTAACTTGGCGCTCGGTTGAGGCAATTGGGGGAGGGAAAGAAGGGGAGAGAGTAACAGCGGTGGAGGAGAGAGAATGGGAGTGGTCAGAGGAGGAATCGGAGAGGAATTGGAAATCTCCGAGTAATCGCTCGGCCCATTTGCTAGCGGCACATTTCACGGAGGCGTTACCCCTGCCGGAGTGGTTGAGCCGTCGTGGTTTAATGCGTGGAAACGTGAAAAGTGAGCGGCTGTGGAGACCGGTGGTTGAGTGGCTCAACATTGTTGCCGTCGGAATGCGTATTTTTCGACGGAGCCAAGTTGAAAGGCTTCTTCTTCTTCTTCAGTGAGTTTTGGAATTTCTCTGTAAAAATGGCTTTCAGTTCGATTCGTGGATTCTCATGAAACTCCAACACTAATCAACTGTTTAATCATTCCCTAAATTTCAAATTTCACAAAACTTTTATATTTTGCTTATCAACAAATCCGTTGTAGTCTAGTTGGTTAGGATATTCGGCTCTCACCCGAAAGACCCGGGTTCAAGTCCCGGCAACGGAATCTCTTTTTTAATTTTTATTTTCAAAATTTCTCGTAGAAAGATATTATTTTACCAAAATTTATATTAATTTATATGTACATATAGATACATTCTTTTTAATATGGATCAAATTTTTGGCCTTTTAATCTTATAAGCAAAAATTTAACTTGTTGATCTTGTACACTCAATCAAGTCTTCAGTCTTTTTAATGTTTTTGGTTTCTGTTCAAAGTTGTTCTTAGGTCTTCATAGAAAATTTTGGGATCAAGATCAGGTTTTTAAGTTTTATATTCCTCAAAGTGTCTATGATTTGTGAGGGGTCTTCGATCTATAGGAGTTTCAAAATTTTCAATCTTCAAGAGCTTTGAAGAGTATTCTAATCTTCTATGAGTTTTTTAGTGCGGTTGGTTTTAATATTTTTGAACCTTGAAGTGTTTTGGTCTTCAAAGTATGTTCAATTTGATCAAGAGATTAAGGAGTTTTTTATTGTTTGTAAATTCTCATCCAATCTTCGAGAGTTTAGGCGCTGATTTCTCTCTACGTTATTTTTATAACAAAGATAGACAAACGAAGAAAATGAAAGGTAAGAAAAGATCAAGTACTTCAATTGAGTTATGTATTCATTCAAGTAGAGACTTGCAAGTATTTTTGGATAAAAAAACTAATCATTAATACACTAACCTTCAAATTTAACCAATTATTGGAAGTTCTCCTCCATCACCCACAAAGTCATCAGGTCACTATCCTCCTATTTAACTAGCACTACTCTAAATAAAAGTCATAACTTCAATTAAAGAAAAATGTTAATTAAATTAAATTAAGTTTGCTCTAACTTTTAACATTTTTTGTAAATAATTTTTTTATTATGTCATTACAAAATCAAAATATCACACGTGAGTATAATATGAATGATAAGCATCCAAGTTAAAGGTTTATTTTTCTACATTTTTATAAGTGTTTGGGAGTAATTCAAAAAATGTGTAAAATCATATGCATCATATTACAAAGTTGGTTCAAAAGGCATATTTAATAATTTAAAACTAATTTAATATTTAATTTTACATGTGAAAATTAACTTTAACTAATGAAAAGCATTTTTAAAAATTGGATTTTAATATTTTAGAATAAAAATACAAAACATAGCATATTATTGTGTGATGTGGTGAATTTTGTAGTTTTCTCCAAAAGTATGATTCAACAAAATGTGGATACCACCTATTAGCAATTCCGTTGTAGTCTAGTTGGTTAGGATATTCGGCTCTCACCCGAAAGACCCGGGTTCGAGTCCCGGCAACGGAATTCTCTTCTTTTCCCCTAATTTTTATAAAATTATTTGAATTTCTTTTCACATACAACATTTTTTAGAGCTTTAGAAAGAATGAAGGATGTGTTTTAGTTTAAAATTTATGTAATTATAATTTATGAAATTATAAAAGTAATACATTCATAAATGACTATGAAAAAGTTGTATGTCAATTATTATATTTGTAATTATATTTTAAAATTTAAAATACTTAATTATAAAAATTAGTCATTTTTTAAAGAAATTTTTTTTCAAAAGTATTTGACAATAATTCAAGTTTATTTTAAATAATTTTTTAAATTAAAATGATATTTTTCTAAAAGACTTGTTTCTTTAGTCATCCAAAGAAAACTCTTTGTTTCCAATTTGAGATAAGGAAGATTCAGCCCAACTTTTTAGTTTAACCATACAAAAACTTCAGAATTAATATCAAATCAACTATTTATTTTGAGAGCTTTTGAGCCAATCCAATCATGAGACAATATTTTACAGAACTAAACAAAAGCACTTCTGTGAGAACATTTGGGAGTTGGGAGGCCACATTCCAATTAAAGGAAAGGATTCATTGGATTTTTTAGAACATTGAAGTTTCCGTATTGAAAAGTGGTATATATTCAACCACAACTATAAAAGAAGCTACAGTAACTTTCGCAAATATATTACATTAAATTTTTTAAAAAAATTGATGTAGAAACCATAATTGGGTTCTCTCTTTTGAATTTGTATCCATGACTTTTGGTGAAGACAATCAATCAGGCAGATATTATACCTTCTGGTAAAGATTCTTTATCGGGTTCGGAGGAGAGGAATCTGCGGCACGCGTAGAAGACAGTCGAGTGAAAACTACTAGGGTTGTCTATGAACACAAAGTGGCCAGCCTGCAGTCATGAGAATAGTTCCATAAGATGGATGCTAAAATACAGATCATTCGTATCTGAAGGAAAAAAGAAGGATGGTAAAACCTGAGGAACCCGTAATATTTCGCACGATGTCTTCATACTCTTGCGAGCTTCTTGTGCGCCTTGATAGTTCATCCAATCTTTAGTACCGTATATAAATGTTGTAGGAACTTTCCATTCAGATGCACTGAGCAAAATCAAGGAAAAATCAGACATGCAGATATTATTATCATAGAATGTATAATTAATTACTTCCAGACTAAGCATCTCGTAGTGAATTCTATTTTCTTTTCTTTTTTAGAGTGTGCTATACCCCAGAGATAATCCCTGATTCAGAAAGAAATATTCTTTCTTATTGTTACAATTCAAAGATTTTTTTCAAATTAAACTATAAGAAACTTGCATTCACGTACACCTATTCTTCACCACCAAAAATAATAATAACTGTTCTCAGCTCCTAAATATAAACCTATTCTTCTTCACCTAAAATAATAGGTGTTCTCAGCTCCTAAATATATGGAAAGAAATGTTAAACTCAAATTGATCGTAGTTCAATTGACAGTGTTAGTAACCACGAGGAGTGTGGTTCGAATACTTGAAATCTCCCTACCCCCAAGTTGCGGGTACTATAAGAAATGGAAAGAAACGGTGCTACATAGACAGAGATGCAGAATAAGTGTCCTGTTCAAAATGCAGATACTTGCACAAGCGTCATAGACACCCCCAAAATTAAAAGGAAAAGACACGCACACGAGAAAGTTACTGACGAACTTTTGAACTTAATTCAGAAAAAATACTCTATTCATTTAAACCACTGGTCATCGTTAAACAAACTAGATATGCAAAATGGAACAAGATGATGAAATAATAATAACATTTTAAAAGAATGGAACAGAGAAATTAGTAAACACATAATTACAACCAAAAAAAGGTATGACACAATCTTAAATTCTTAATTTTTAAATTAAAGAAAGTAAAGTTATCAAACCTCTGTAGAAGTGGCATCCGAGCAAATGCACCAAATGCAAATATGTATTTCAAGCACAATTCCCCACTCGCCTTGGCTGCTAACGTGTGATATACATAATCTTCATTTGGAAAAAGGGAAATGTCAAAACAAATCACATTTTTGTGTCCAATAGCCAACTCTTTAACTGCCATTACCTGATAACAATCTGGATTCTTCGTCATTCAATATGTCTCCGATTGAGTATGTCCCAAACCTAGAGCTTGTATATCTGCGAACAAGATCTGGTCCCCAAGGGCCCAGACCCCTAGTAATACAAAGACATGGGATTAGTAGAGTAGTCTTGCATTACTTGAATATGCTAAAAAGGGATTATGTACTGACACGAGCTAAAATAATTTCCCAATTTTATGAATGTACCAAATGTAAAAATACAAATTAAATAATGACATGGAACGTGAGATTATAAGAAAGTAAGTTTAATTTACACCTTTCTCTCAAAATATACCAACCACCTATATCAAAAATGAAATAATTGAAAGAGGAACTTCTGTTAAGTATACTGAATTTCAGGTAAAAAAAACATTCTCTTAAGTCAGGCTGCTGAGTCTCTAAGGTCAGATGATATCTTAGAAACTATAATATGGTGTGCTCGTGTTTTGTTTGGGATGAACAAACCAAGAATTGATCCCAACACTTGAGTATGGTAGTAAAGAAGAAACATGTTATTTTGTCAAAGTGATTAATAAACTGAAAGCTTCTGATAGAAAATACCTAACAAGCTTCTGTGGAGTAAAATTTGACTCCCACAAATGACTCAAAACCGCTCCTTTCCAAGTAGCTCTAAACTTTGTAATCCACTCAGACTTGGCATCTGACTCCGAAGAAAATCCAGCAGGTCCCACTAAAATTAGGTGGTTGATGTGCTCAGGATGCTGAAAAGGAAAATGATAAGAGACCTCGAAATCACAAAGGCAATCATAAATGCTTAATTTTAATAGTTGAATTGCAAAATATAATCACCTTAAGAGCATATTTAGCCGCAACGTATCCACCAAATGAGTGTCCAAGTAAAATAAAATTACTGATGTTTTTTGCTTTTCGCCACTCCTCAAATGAATCTATAAACCATGCTTCAGTTTCTGTAGCATCAACATAACAATCAGAACCTTAATAGAACATAAATTATACAAATTAAACCAATGAAAAGAAGAAGAAAACCCCTTATTATACTAGGAGCAATAAGAGATAAGAATGGAAGTAATCTAATTGCTCTACCTTCTGTACTTTTGCACGTAAAATCAGGCCTGCTAGATCCTCCCCACCTATAAACACCAAGGTAAAGAAACTTCAGCAAAAAGTTATGTTGTGCATTCATCAAAGAACTAATGTGCAGATGAAACAAAAGATGAACACAATATACTACATCAGATATCATATTTAAATAGAATTAAACCCCATCAAAACATGAGTTCACCCTAGTTGATCGACGGCAATGACCCGAAAGCGACTGGCAAGAGCATCAAAATTGCGGAAGAAAAATCCTTGAGAAGCAGCATAACCATGAATCATTACAAGCGTCGGAGACTCAGGTTTGCTTTCGAATGTCACGGTGTTGATAAACCTAGGCTCATCACTCGAAGAGCGAAACCACCTAACTTTCGATCCTGGCGGGCCAGAACCAATATTAACCCGCTCTTGGACATAAGGAGTCCTGAAATAAACCGACAATAAATTGTCACAAAACTATAATTCATATCCACTTCTAATGAAGCTCTTAAATGATAACATAAATAATCAATATCTCATCCAAATTTCCAAAACAATGAAAGCGATCCGAATTCTCCAGTTCTCATAAAATCCGACGAACTTCGAATTCAAAGAGCCTCAAATTTTGCAATTCATAAAAAAATTAACAATCAACGGAAATCTTCTTAACAAGGACGTGTAGGGTTTAAGGAGAGAGAAATTACTTGACAAGAGAGAGAAGCCGCTTCTCGGCGGCGATGATATGATCGGTGGAGGTGGGAATCCAACGGAGAACAGAGGGCCAAAGAGATCTAGATTTGGCGGTCTCAGAGGAAGAAGTGGAAGTTCCGAGTCCGGCCTTACTGATCTCTTCCGCCATTTTCGCAAAGGAACTTGAAATCCGCAAACGATTTATGGTCATCAACGAATGAAGATTCAACCATTGTTGGGTGATTCAAGTTTTGGTCCTATAAATAGTGAACCATCTTCTTCCAAGCAGCCCGCCATATGACTTCGCCGACTTGGCGGAGAAGAAAATTAATTTTATAAATAATATATTGCTATTTCCTCCACTCCTACTTTAGAGATGAATATTTGAGGAAATAGCGCGTGGAAGAATAAGAAACGATTAAATTTTATTATATCCGCTCTTGAACGATTTCTAGATTCCTTTACGCGATTACATTCGCAGTGACGTCCGTATTTATGGCCCAAATTATTTATTCTTTTTATTTTAAATTATTTAACTTTTATATATATATATATATATATAAATAATAAGCCCGTTTAACTATTTTGATGTAATTTCATATTTAAACTATTAAATTAATAGTTTGTCATATTTTTTAACAACTATAAAATATAGAAAAAAATAATTGGCTGGTTAAATGAGAGTAGATTTATGAATATTTTTAAAAATAACAAAATAAATTAACATATTTATCGATTTTGAGTTCTATCCAATATATTTTATCAAATTTGGGTATATGTTAGTAAATATTTTTGTCAAATTTACTTACATATTTTTTAATATTCTTGTTTGACCTATGAAAATAACCCTCTATCTATATCTATTATCTATTACTAAATAAATCTAATCTAAATTATATAAAATGAGCCTAGGGAAAACTTGTTTTCCGACCTTTTAGATGGTAATTCCACATTTTAATTATTAAACTGAATTAAAAAAATTAATATAAAAAAAATATATCAAAACAGATTACATATTATCTAATTCTACAATAATTATTTTAAAAAATAGCATGCTATCCTATAATTATATAAATTGAAGGGTTGTGAAAACAAAAATATTTTTCAAAAAATAAATATCTCAAACATCACGTAAAAGTAAAAAAGAAAAAAAACAAAAAACAAAAAACAAAAAGAAACTGCATACTATCGAAATCTAAACCGATTTTTGAAAAAAAAAATTTCTATCTCAATCTAAATTCATGAGATTTCAATTTTACAAATATCATCTATAAATGTTTATAAATAAAGAAATTTATGAAATTATTTAAATCAACCATTTATTTATTCTTAGACACACATCAAAGTTAAAAATTAAAAATCAACAAAGAATAAGCTATACGTTTGATGTGTATTTACAAAAGAAAATGTCAATATAACCGTGGATACTTTAGTTCCAGGACAATCAAATAACAATTATATCTAATCATTAGCTAGAGAGTATCAACAAAAAGAAGTTCCAGAAGTTTCAAGAGGGAAGGAAGCAATGTTTTTATGTTTATTGAGAGAACAATTGATTCCAAATCCTTATGAGTACAGAATCTATGTGGTACAGAAATCACAAAACCACAATAATATTTGGGAAAGTGAAAAACTTAGTCATGACCATTTCTAATCATAGAACTACAAAAACAATTTATGAGATAATAAAAGAAAAGGAGAGAGACCAGTAATACACAAATTCCGAGCGCAAAACATTTCATCACTTAATCAGCTCTTGACTGACCAGCTCGAGAGGAGAGAATAATACCAACAATAAGTCCATAGAGAGCAAGTGCTTCGGCGAAAATTAGAATGAGAATCATCCCAACAAAAAGCTTAGGTTGTTGTGCATTGGCCCTGTTGAAGACAAATTCAATTTAGATGCTTCCATTCTATGTTTTTTAGTTTGTTTTATCCAGAAGATTTGCAGTTCAATATGAATTGTACATGTCAAAATCAAGCAAAATAGAAACTAATGACAAGAAGACACTTCAAGGCGTGATTGGGAGAATGTAAGTTCATGTTTCAATTGAACGTTTTGGGTATGGTTTGTAATACAAAAACCATTTCCTTCCTACAATTTTCAATCCAATCATCTTTTCCACTGCTTTGACACTTCACGATCTCACTCCCACTCCTTCCACTCGTTTCAACATCTCTTAAATTTCCATTAATCATTATTACATTCTAGTATCCCAAACAACCCTTTAATATATGGAAAACTACATGGAAGCAAGCAAGCAACTCAATTCAAACCCAAATGACTGATTGAGAAACAGAATCAAATGTGCATATACAACTCTCTAGTTACTATAACAAGAAACAAAACTTTGTTTGTTTTGCAAAGAGTTTGTGCAAATATCAATGCCTTGATAGCAATGGTGATACCATTAATCTTTTCAGTGTTTGAAGCATCAAGCAGGAACTTAGGCTCAAAAACAAAAAAAAAGATGTAATCCCCGTTTGATAACCATAGGGTTTTTAGTTTTTTATTTTATTATGTAAAATTATAACTACAAATACAATTTATAAGTTTCTTTATTTCGTTATCAGCTTTCTATATCTACCAATGTTTCCAAAAACTAAGTCAAGTTTCGGAAATTTTAAAAAAAAATGTAGCAGGCTGCGATTGCCAACGATTCACTAATTTTTTGGTTTTGTTATCTAATTTCTCAAAAACCAAGTAAAGTTTTCAAAACTAAAACACAAATGTTTGTTTAAGAAAAGTGAAAACTAAAGTAAATAACTTGAAAAGAAACATGTAACTTTCAAAACAAATAACCGAAGTGAATGACACAGTTGTACAACCTATAGAACCGAGATCCTGCTCATGAAAATCCAAAGTATAACAAATGAGGCTCTAGAAATTTGAACTTCAAATCTTCAGCTCAATCAAATTTAGAAAGAATTCAACCCGTAACCAATTAGGTCTGAATATATTTCATTTTTTATCATTCTTAACACAATCAACCCTTCCTACAAACAATCCTACTCCACTACTTGAACATGGTGACATAGATCCCGATAACAAAGATTCAATCAAAGTACCTTCATCGAAGTTAAAAATAGCAGAATCATACAATAAGAAACGAAATCAAGCAAGACAGAGTATAAATCTGAACTATAGACTAACGGATCAAAATTCCTATCAGCTTAAATAGGTAAAAATAGAGTACCTGACGCCCGCATCGCCGACGATTCCGATAGCCATGCCAGCAGAGAGACCGGCGAGGCCGCAAGCAAGACCAGAGGAAAGATGAGCGTAACCATCGAAAAGATAATAAGATTTAGCCTTAGGGTTAATCCCCGTACTAATAATCACAGCAATAATCAAACCATAAATACCCAAAACTCCAGCCATAACCACCGGAACAATAGACTTCATTACCAATTCTGGCCTCATCACTCCCATTGACGCCACACCAACACCGCTCTTTGCCGTCCCGTAAGCAGCTCCCATACCTAATTAACAAGAACAAAAGCGAATCCAATGAAGATCCATAAATAAATGAGATGTAATCAATTGGATAGAATGAAAATGTTCTTACAGGAGAAAACAAGGGCCGCAGCAGCGCCGAGGAAGCCAAAGAAGGGTGCCGTTTCATCACCGCTGAACGAGGACGACATTTTTTCCGATGGAGAGAGAAGAAGAAGAAGAAGATGAAGAAGAAGATTTCCGATCAGATCAGATCAGATCTGAAGCTTTTTATTTTTTACTTTTTCTGTTCTCTCAGATTTTGCGTTTTCGTTCAGATACTCAACTTTTATGTTTTTCGCTCTTTCGAGACTTTTGATTCTATAAAAAAAAAAAAAAAAAATCTCTCCCACGTTATCTGGAATAATCCAATACAAAAACTAAAAGGAAAAAACTTGATACTTTTTTTTTTATATATAATATGATTTTCTTTTTAGAAATTAGATAAAAGTATTTTGTTAAAAGATTCGTAGTTCAAATTTATAAGAAAAATGAACCTCTAAAAGTATGGCGGTAGTTACAATTGCACATTCAAGCTTTCAAACAATTAGGTTTGTAATCTTAAACTTATAATAGTTGTAAAAATTAAACATGTAAATGATAAAAATTGAATCTCCAAACTTATATAATCAATGCAATTTATAAAACGTCCAACTTGAAAATTCAAATAAGTTTGAATACTCTATTTTTAATTTTGAAAGTTTAAAGTTTTCTAATTGCAACTACCACTATACTTTAGAGGTGGTTTTTGTAATTTGTCCACATAATTTATATATTAAGGTTTTTATTTTATGCAAATATTTTCGTCTCTCTTACATCTTTCTATTTATTTTTTTTCTAAATATATGAGTGATAAAATTAATAAAAGATAGTAAATTAAAACTATTCTTGTAAAAACTAAAATAGTTTCAAACGTCTCACTTTTAGAATAAATAATCATGCAATTATCACTAAGCTTATTTTGACAACATAAAAATTAAATTGGTTACTAAATCAATTAGAAAAAATTTTAGCATCAACAAATAATACATTAATTTATTAAATATTTATCGTATAGCCTCTATTTAAAAAAAAAAAAAAAATTATCATGTTCCTTTTCTTTCCATAAAAAATTGTTGGTAAAATTTAGCAAACATGAAAATTTTGAATGACAATGAAAATGATGAATAGTATTTCTTTTCAATAAATTATAATCCATTGGTTTAATTGCAAGCCATTGCAAACAATCAAGTTGTGTTTGGTGTAATCCATTGGTCAATTGATGGATCATTGTCTCTAGGCTAAGTGTTGAAGATATTACAACTAGTAAATCAGAGTCATCTTTGTGGACATTGCATGCATGGTACCAAATGTTCGTCTCACAACGAATATATGCCTCGTCTCTCTGTCCTAAAAGGGCTATCTGTCTTGACAGTGAACCAAAGCAATGCTAGAAATAAGCCAAAGATGATGATCATGTCACACAAGAAGAGAGATCTATTTCTAAAAATAAATAAATAAACATAAAATAGAAGACACATTTACGGCCTCAATCATATACTTAGACTTGATCAAACTCCAAAGAGGGGAAAGTAATGTAATTTAAAATGAACGAGGTCATTGACGAACAATGTAATAATATAAACAATACATTGTAAGAAAGAGAAAAAAGAAAAAGTAGAGTAAAGAAAAAGAAAAAGAAAAAGAAAAAGAAAGAAAAGAATAAGGAGATGCCAAAGAGATAAGGAGAAGTATAAAGATGCAGCATAAAGGGAGAAGTCAGCTATCTATTGGCTCAGCAACATGACCTAACCAAGGGGCACCCTACAGAATATTCAACCATTTTTCCCCCTTTACAATGGAGAAGAAGCCAAACCAATGCCAAAACAACTTTTCCCTGGGAGGGGAATCTCTCCCATCTCTCATATTCCTCTCAACTTGGATTCCCCCACCCCAAACAAAGAAATAAATATTAAAATAACCTATTTGAAGCCTTTAAAAGAACTTCCATCATAACATTATAACACATGTTCTATCTAACTGAACTATCAAAACATTATATCAATAGCAACTAGCAAGAACATAGAAACCATCATGAATTGGCACTAATTAAGAGATAAAAGGGTTAAAGGGTTCAATACATGACAGCCACCTACCTAAAATTATCTTTTTAGTGTTTTCTTGATACTCAAATGTTGTAGGGTCAGACAGGTTATCTCGTGAGATTAGTCGTAGCCCAAACACTCACAGAATTCAGAATTCAGAAGAAGAAAAGGAATCATCCAAAATATTGTGTAAAAGCTAAAGATAACAAAAATATCAAGCCATCAACAAGGTAATGAAGGTATTTTTTTCAACACGCAAACTTAGAGGGAAGCATCATTAAAATTGGAGTAATGTAACAGAGTTTAATATTTTATTGAGAAGAATAATTAATTCCAAATCCATATATAACAACTACAGGATTCGTGTGGTATTAGCAATCACACCTCACAAGAACATTTGAGAGTAAGCTTAAACCATAATAATAACCCATTTACTCAAAGAGTACAAAAACCAATTCTTGACCAAAAAACAAAAGAAGAGACATACTACACAACCTCGAGTCCACATACAGCATCCACTTAATCGGCTCTTGACTGACCAGCTCGGGAAGAGAGAATAATGCCCACAATAAGTCCATAGAGTGCCAGAGCTTCGGCAAAAATTAAAATAAGAATCATCCCCACGAAAAGCTTAGGCTGCTGGGCATTGGCTCTGTAAAAGACAAATATAAGGAATAAGCACACCTTTGACATCAAGAGGGTTTGAGAAAACAAAACTAATATAAATGCCAGAAAGCTTTTACATCATAAGGGTTAAAATTCTTATAGTTAATTTAATGATCTGGTCCGAATTTTGGAGTTTCATACAATTTCATTTTGATCAAATTTTCATATTAGAATAGAAAAAAAAAATCAGATACCCATTCCCACACAACCAATACAAAGTCTTTAAAATGTGGTTAAAATTATAGGCCTAACAATACCAAAAAAAAAAAAAGGGATTTTAGGCAGAACCCAAATTGACAAGACTAAAAATAGAGTACTTGTAAGTAAAAAGACGATTCAGGAATTAAAATAGAATTTAAACCAAGGAAAAATGATCCTGGAACAATTTTTTTATAATGAAAAAATCGTAAAAACCAACAAAGGCAGGAACTCAATAAAATGAACTATAGCTATTTACAAAACCCCGGCATGAATCTACCAAAGTTGAATCCAACGTAGCAATTTAATCCACCAGAACATTAAGGAATAACACTAGACAACAAAAAAGTATACACACCACACACACGAAGGCTCTTAGCTGAATCTAAGAAAAACGCAGAAACAGGCTGATACAACAATCAATTACCAAAAGAACGAAATCTACCGATCATGAGTATACAAGCACGAACAGACGACAAAAGAAAAGTTCCCAAAACGTTAATAAATGGTACCTAACACCAGCATCACCGACGATCCCAATAGCCATGCCAGCGGACAGACCAGCAAGACCACAAGCAAGCCCAGAGGAGAGATGTGCGTAACCATCGAAGAGGTAATAAGATTTGGCCTTAGGGTTAATCCCTGTACTAATAATGACAGCAATAATAAGACCATAAATACCCAAAACTCCAGCCATAACCACTGGAACAATTGACTTCATCACCAGTTCAGGCCTCATTACTCCCATAGACGCAACCCCCACCCCGCTCTTCGCCGTTCCATAAGCAGCTCCCATACCTAATCAAATAAAAAAAAGGAAAGAAAACCCCATCACATAAACAATCAAAGATCGAAACCTAGAAAACACGTCATATCAAACAAGAACAATCAAATTAACAACGCATTGGATGAAAAGATAAATTACAGGAGAAGACGAGAGCTGCAGCGGCGCCGAGGAAGCCGAAGAAGGGTGCTGTTTCATCGCCGCTGAAGGCTGACGACATCTTTTCTGGGTTCAACGGTGAAGATGAAGAAGAAGGTCTCCGATTAGATCAGATCTCGAACCGCTCTCAATCTCTCTGTTCCTCCACTCCTTTCTCGCCTCGCCACGACTGAAATACTCACGCTATCACGAATAATTATTTCCTTTAGAATAATACGATTGGGTCCTACAGTTGGGCTTCCCCTGGCCCACGAAGGCCCAATCATGAACAAAGTGGGCCATGATTAGAATAACATGCATAACTGGCCCAATTGAAGGCCACGTCTCATCAGAAGTCCGTAAAAATGTGCCTGCACGTATTACACTTCATTCATACCGTCAAATGAAAAGTATATTAAATTAAGAAGACAAATATGAAGAATTTGGGAAAATTGACAAACTTTTGGTTTTCATGCTTAAAAGTAACACATTTTACCTCCATTGATCATTGCTCTTAGGCGGGATCGACCATCGAGATTCTCTCAAATATTAAAATTTTTCAACCATTGTTTGGACTGCAGACTGAAATTCTAATACTTTTCAAATCTTTTCTCCAAAATCTCTAAAATTAAGATTTTGAAGAAGATTTGAATAATTTCTTTGAAAAGATAAAATTAAATTAAATAAAATTCAGAAAGATTTGAAAAATAATAAATCTCAATATTAGTCGATGCACCAAAACAATCGTTAAATTGAAATTTTTAATATTCTAGAAAAACAGCTTTATGAAGTATAAAAAATGTGCTATTTTTTAAAATGAAAACAAAAAAAAATGTACTACTTTGGTCATTTTTTCAAGAATTTGAACTATACACGATAATTTAACATATGCACAAGAATAAATTTCTTCTTTTACTATATGAAATCAATTAAATGGAATTATGCTTAAAGTTGGTGCGTTTGCAAAATATCGAAAATAATGGATGTTAACAACCAAAGTTTTTCCAAGCTTTGGATTCCATTTTAACGTTAAGGGAATGTAAGAGAATAGTTGGTAAAAATACTACAATGGCATAGTAATCTCTGGGAAGGAAAGATTGAATATGATATAATGGCTGATCCATAAAAGTATATTATATTTTTTTTATTTAAAACTAATTCGTGATTTAAATTCTCCACCCAAAAAAAAAAGTGAAGCAAGAACTTGGGAGCTAAGCATGAGTCAATCGTTTCAATCACATCAAAATCCAATTGAGAAGATGGAAGTAGAGGTTTTTCAAGAAGGAAAAAGTTTTGACATGAATGCAGTACCAACAAGAACTTACCATCAGATGGCTATTGAATTCAATGGAGAATAAATGAACAAACCTTCTGGAAAACAACTTCCACTTACTCACAAATCCATATATCACCACAAGAATATAATCCCAGGCATAACAAACTGTCCAGTAAAACCACGCTACACCAACCTAGACATAGCTCAACTGATGAAGACATATAAAGTCATAGATTCAAATTCTACATCCCATTTAATGAAATTAAAAAAAAAAAAAAAAAAAAAAAAAAAAAAAAAAAAAAAAAAAAAAAAGGATTTTACTCTAACAAGCAGAAATAAAATGGGACTGTAAGACACAAAATCAGAAGTGTGAATACCAGCAAGGAAAATGAAAGCTCGTCTTCCTACTTTTATAGAGTTAACACATAATATTGATGGGGACAGTTTTATGTAGTTAACATCGATTGAGGATGGGGATAGAACATTCAATTAATTAGACAAGCTAGATGCAGTATTAGCTAAAGTCTGATTCTAAATGCAAAAATGTGCAAATAATCGATAGTGGCCCATCACAATTCACATACCAAGGTCGCATCGCTCACTTTGGATAACAAATTTTTAGCTCAGCAATATAGAGGATCGACATTCAAATCTCTAGCTTCTAACTGCTTCATCCCAGTTGAAAGTCCCGTGCTTCATTTCGAATAATTTTAGTTCAACAATGTACAGGTAGGTAGATGGTTCAAACTCTACCTCTTTAGTCAAGAATACATGTTTTATTTGGCTCCAAGATAATACTTCTATTCAAACATATATCGAAACTTGAAAGATCTATATATATATAAACACTAAACTAAACTAAGCCCTAGAACCCTACCTCGATAGTTGGAGTACTCATGAATTTGCAAGATCAATATACAAATATGCAACAGCTACAATAGGTCAAAGAATCTCATATAGGCTAAAAGAAAATACCTATTTATTGGTTTGAGTGAAGCAGCCTATACACTGCAAACCTAGCAACCAAAAAAATATGTTAGCAATAAAGCAAACCGGCATTAGAAGTGCAAGAAAAAGAAATGGGAAAGAAATGTTGATTCACTTACAGATGCCTCAGTAAGTATATTGCATTTGTTGTGTTCCAAGTCCCATGAGCAGTAGTTCTCATCTGGCTATACGTCAGGAACATTTGCGCTGATCAAAGTTGTAGGCAACAGAGCACTAACCATAGTAGTCTACAATTTGATGTCTCATACAAAACAGTACAGTCATCATTTTACTAAATTTAATATTTCAGTGCCTACCGTAACAATGGATTATGGCGAGAGGTAGGAAAAACCCACTAATTAACAATCACGTTCGATGAGAAAGAGAAACCATTAGAAAGGAAAAAATGGCCTAGAAGGCACCTTTAGTTGATCTATTGGAAAGAAAGACGGGTAAATTACAATATTCAATCTCAAAGATTGAGAATGTTTTGCATATAAATGAAAATTGCTGTGTGATTGTCGTCAATGAAATAATTCTAGAATGTACAGGTGGAGAGGGAAAAGGAAGAAACGAAAATGAACAAGAACCTACTGTCCGTCGCTAAAAACTGAAGGGCTTGGACTTGGACCCTTTATAGTACAATGTGATGTTTTCTTCAACAAGTACTCATAACCCAAATGAGCAAGAAAATGAAACCTGAAGTGGCCCTGATGAGTAGCATAGATTTAAGCCATGCCAAAAGAATCGTGCAGAATCAGGCTGCAGTTCGATAATCACAGTTAACACCAGTACCAGTTATAATCATATCCGACAGCACAAACCAAAATCTTGGTAGATCATGGGAAGCTCCAAAACGCACTAGCAGAAATGTCACGTTACTCAATTTGCAGCTTCAGAAATTAAGGTGCACTGGAAATGTATTACAGGCGTCAAAATATGAAGACTTTCATGCCAACATATACGAAGTATTCCCGGACTAAAATGAATAATCCGTAACTATGTCCTCATGAGAAGCTCGCCAAGAAAGCCACTTGATCCTTGGGACCATCACGACTTCATTTGACCAAGAAAATGACAATGAGTCCTTGGGCCTTTCACGACTTCGTTACAGGCTTTGTAGCCATATGTCTCTCTATCAATTTGTCTACAAAGGCACGAATCTGCAAGTGCATAAACCAAGTACAACGAAGTGGAAACAGATGAGAGTCCAAAAGAAAAAGAAAAAGAGAAACAACAGAAACACACTCGGACTCACAAGAAAGAAAAATGGTATAAATGGATGGCACAATATGGACCGTATTGAAGTAGAATTAAGATTAAATCCCAATAAATATGGTTAAGCAATCCTCTTTTTCCTTTAAGAAAAGAATATTCAGAAGGTAACAGTAAAAAGAAGCATGGTAAAGAAGCCATAGATAGAAGCAAACCTTGTTCCTACGCTTGAAATCAAGAAACTCAGAAACAGTCATGCCTTTCTCCGCATCAGTCGCCTGTTCCATGACCTGATTTCCAATGAAACATGGTTAAACATGTTATCCGTTTTATCCCCACATAAAAATATAAAAATAAACAAATAAAACACCACACATACCCCAAAAATATTTAGAGGGAGAAAAAGTGGAAGAATGTACTAGGGAGGATGAAATTACTAACCTTGGTTGCACTTTTCTTCATAATTGACTTGTATCCATCCTTGTCAATTTTCCTTGCTTTGTAAAGGGGCATCAAGAGTGATGCAACATAATCAACTACAGCCTGCTTAATTCTGTCAGCCCCACGATGATGGTTTCTCATGGGCTCCTTGTTGATCGTCACTTGTGATATTGAGCTCTCATTTGCTACTTGATCATTATTCCACGTGGGTTTATGCCAATTCGTGTTTGAATCCTCCTCATCATTTACATGAGCTGCAGCTGCTTGCGTGCGCCATCTCTCAATAGCATGATAATCTTTCATTCCAACACTACCAGCTGTATCAACCCATGCTTTTGTGTATATACTGCTATCCACAGGAGCACTTTCACCAGAGTGCTCCCTAAAGTTTAATTGGCTAACAATCTCATTTGAATGGCTTCTTTGCGAAAGGTTATCAGCCGACATTCGTGAACTTTCAAGATTAACACAAGCAGCAGAAAATTCCACAGACCAGTTTCTGACCCTGCAATTTCTTGAATCTATTTCGGATATACAATCTTGCCTTCCCAGCACACTGCCAGACAACTTCTTTTTATACTCACACTCATCCATTTGAGCATAATGCTCCCGTCGAGCAAATTTGTGAAAGGAGGGGATTTTTGGGAGTTGCATCGCACTCTTGGCTTCAGCAGATGCATAGGCCTGTGGTGTGAAAATCACTAAGTAAGTACAACGTAGGCAATAGGCCATGCAATCAGAAATTATTTTCACAAATCTCCTATAAACTAGTCAACTAATTCGTGCCAGTAATGAAATAGAAACAAACATATGCTTGATCAAAACCAAAATTATATTAAACAAGCTATAAACCACCAAGACCAGTTCATTTTGTAAAAGGTGTACACAAAATAACCTAGTGAGACCATTCAGTCCATATTCACATCAACATATTATATCATTTTATAGAAGTAAAGATTGTATAACATTGCAAAAATTCATGATGACACTTCCCATTAATATTATTAGGAGTTAAGTGGTAAAGCACATGAAGAAGACGAACTGCTATGGTAAGAACATACGAAGGAAGGCTCATTACAAACCCAGCTCTAAAAATTTCAATAAGAAGAGAATCAAAAGACAAAAACAACCTTCGCAGCTGCAAGTGCAGCTGCACGTGCTGCCTCAGCAGCAGCAAAGGCAGCCTCCTCTTCTTCTGTCATAGCAATGTTGTCTTCCATCTCCGCATCCTGCTTTCCAAATGAACCCCTTGACCTTGATGAACTGATATCTGATTTCGATGAGTTTTCCAATTCAAATTTCAATTGTTTGCTATTTTCGTTTTTCATATTGACATCAGACTGCAAGGGCATTGTCGCTGATGCAGAAGTCAACAAATTCCCTCTACTATCCAGTGTGCTGTTGTTTGCGTGCAAAGGAGGTTTCCCAGAAGAAGAGTCTTTATTAGATTTCCTCTTCAATAATTCTACAGCAGAAACCGACTTAGAGAGTTTTAGCCCCCCATTAGCAGCCTTTTCTTTACGGAAGACTTCAAGCCAAATGCTAACCAACTGACTTGCAATGGCACGGATGTCACGGCTTGTATGCACACATACCTTTTCTTTGACGGTTTTACCTATGCCTGCACCAATTGTTAGCAAAGGCAGCATATAGTAAATTCCCTTCACCGACCACATTACAATCAATTTCAGGAGGGGTAAAAACAAAAAACCAAACAAACAACAAAACACACACACATTAACTTCTACTCAAAAGTCCAAAGTAAGAGCTTAACAAGAAAACCTAAAAGCATGCATGAGCGAACAAATAATAGTACATCAATACTGAAAATAGACAAAAACTGATTTACGCTTAAAACATAAACATTACATAATGACAATTCCAATAGCTATATCAGTTAGATACAAAAACAGTAATAGTTGAGGAGGGTTTAAAAGAAAAGAAGATATATTAACCACTCAAAAAACAAGAAAATATACCCGATAAGCGAACTGCAAGTAGATCTGTTGAAACTACCACAAGAATACGCACACATTGCCGAAGAAGTTGAGTCCCATCCTTCCCCATTGAGTCCTATAATCAACCAAAGTTTTAAAAGCTAATAACATGAATAGAATATGCTGTAAAGGGTAAATGTATAAGAGAAAAAAACATGTAAAAAATTCACATTGAGAACATTAGAAACTGTAGGCGTTACCAAAATCCATGAGTTGAGAACTGTAAGACCTTCTTTAGTCCCTGCAAAGGACTTCAACGTCTCAGCAGGGAGATTCAACAACTCCTTTGCCACATGCAATCTCCCTGCTGTCGTTTTTGAACTAAAGAACAAATCTTGCAGTAAAGCTTCTGTGGTCAAAATCCTGGCACCATCCGAAGAACTTTTGTAAAGAGCGTCAGAAAGCTTAACAGCCTCGAGTCTTGTAATTATGTCCCCAACTTCATCATTCTCACACTCAGACTGCCTCTGAGCAGCCTCCATTGCCTCTACTTCTGCTGTGAAATCATAACCATCACTCAATATATCAATCATGCGCACAGCCTCTCTTAGCCCACTCATCATTGCACCCCCAACAGTGTCAGGATGCTCCTTGCAAGTAGCTTCACCAGCAAAGAACAAACACTTTCCAACAGGTTTTGCTAAAATATCATAGTCCTCTCCAGACGCTCCAACAGCAACATATGAGTAAGCACCATAGCTAAATGGATCTCTTCCCCAATCAGTTACAACTGATGCAACTGGATCAGGTACTACTGCTTCTCCAAAAAGTTTGCGAAGGACCATTAATGCATGGCTTACATTTTCGGAAGAGCTCATATATTGCCTCTCCACAGCAGCCTGACCAACCACTAATGCTATGAGAACTGGCGCACCAACTGTTTTTCTTACATTCCAAAACATGAAACATTGCCCCCTCCATTTTGTTTCCTCTGCCGTTGCCCCAAAATAATCCACAGAGTCATCCCAGAAAACTTCAGGAAATTCAATAACTATTTTGTTAAGAACCCCAAACCCAAGGCGCTGGATGGACAGACGCTTCCATTCAGGCAATGGTGGTGAAAACTTGATAGTTTCTGCTTTCAAGCATCCAAGAGGCACAGTAATAAGGACAGCATCTCCCAGAAACTCGCAACCATTGGTTGTGGAAACTTTCACCTTTGCACATTGATTCCCATTAAACCCAACGTCACTGGTGCTGTAAGAAATATCAGCCACAACATGGTTTAGGCGAACATCAAGTCCTCCACCAAGAGACTCAACAACAGTGCTATAACCCCCTTTAATCATACAATGAGCTCCTCCAAAACCTCCATAAAGATCATCCTGGTTCCAGTTAGGAAGAGATACTTTCTTGAGCATAGCAGCACAACCATACTCCAAGTTAGCAAAATGCCAATTCATAACTCTCCTCTCAAAGGGACTCAAAACCTCTTCCTCAGAACAAACATCCATTCCTCGAGCCATGCGTCGTCGCTTAAGGGCATATTCTAAACCTTCCTCAAGGGACATAGCCATTGCATGCTCCCCTCTTTGCGCAACAAGCAACACCATGTCATCAAGAAGACTATTATATTCTGCTTCCAAAGCTTCATCCATGTCTAGTGGAACTTTTTTGCAAGTAATGATGTCATAGAGGGGACAGTCACTATTTAATACAGTCAACTCGAGGCCCAATTGAGTGCATATCAATGAGGAAGGATCGGGTCTTCTTTCAGTTGCGACATCAGCCTCTACTCCTGTAATAATACTTGCACCAAGATCTACAGGAACAGAAAGAGAGGAGCGATCTGTATGAACACGGCCTCCTAACCTATTCCTAGCTTCCAGTACAGTGACAGTAAAGCCCTGTCGAAGCAAGTGCTTTGCAGCAGTTAAGCCAGCAGGACCAGCTCCAATCACAATTACTTTCTTTTTTACTTCAGAATTACTCTGCTGTTGTTGATCATCTCCTACACACTCATTAGAGGAGATTGGGCCCCAACCGTCTCTTGACTGATTAGTAAAATGTGAGGCAGCTTTACCTGGAACGTCACCAACAAATTTTACCTGTATAGGATCAGGAGTACAGTACTCCAATTCATGTACCAATTCTTGTTCGAGTTCCGCTGGTTTGGGTAAATCCAAATTATTTTCAATCACAGGGCCTCTTCCTTCAGCATCCTTCAATATTACTTCACAGCCAGCTGAAACATCATTCTCTGCATTAGAAGCATCGGAAGTTTTTACCATGACAGAAACCCCTTCCTCGGAATCAGCAGGTGAAGCAACACTAACATCTCCAACTTTTTTCTCTCCCAGTTCATAATCATATTTAATGTCAGATTCTGATTTGGCTTTCTCAGAGGCAATCCCCGCATTTATATAACCCTGTCAATTTCATTAGAAATTAATACGGACCTATGAAAAAACACCCTCCAAAGCAGAATGACACAAGAAACCATTAATTGAATGAATGTCAAAGACAAACTAAGTGGTCCATAAAAAATACAAGAGGATACTCTATAATCTGTCCTAACTTACACGTAGATTAAGAAATGCATAGATCTCCCTAACAAGGGAGAAACGTGGTGGTTCATCCATAGAGGGAGTATCAGTGACCCCACAGTCAACAAGACGCAAAATGCGTGTAACATCTTTACACCAAAGTCCCAGGATCTGGTTCCTGCAAGGAGACGCATTTTAAACACCGTTGAATAATTGAATCAAAGATAAAAGAGTCAATTAAATTTAATTATACACTTTTTCAGCTCCATTCCAGCATCAATTCAATATGCATGATCTAAACTCCAGAAAACTATTTAGAGAAACACTATTGCTTGTAGAGTGACAATTCTTTAAATGCCATTGTTGCTTGGAGAACTCAGTACGTTGCATCCCAATAACAATTCATTCAGCTTGGTTTATAGTAACTTCTCATACACTGAAAGTATATTACTTTTGTTTGTTCCCATGACTTACAATAAAATTTCATACACTGAGCTGAGAGTATATTACTTATCAGTTATCCATGCAAGGTCCATATGTACAAGATAAAAATAATGACAATCTTTGAGACAGCAGAAACGGGTACATTTTATTTAAAAAATTCCATTTTGTTATTAACTGTCAAAACCAAGACTACCATACACTTGAATATATCTGAATAACAAAGGAAATCGAAAGTTTTAATTAATTATTTAACACAGCACATCATCCACAAACTAACCATAGATATATTATTAAAATACAAGTGTAAGTATTAAATATAAATAAATAAACAATAACTGCAACTCAAAATCACATTACTCAGCATTAGACTAGTGCATATGTCTGATGCTGAATACAATTCCATAACAGCACATTCACGGCAAAAACCATAGAGAAGGCATAAAAACAAATAAAGCGACATAAAACAAATTAGGGAGAAAAGCAATTTATCCAACATAAAGTGGCGTAAAAACAAGGCATGTAATAATATAAAGGATTAAGTAAAAAATACCTGCATGCTATGTACTCTTGAAGCCCACCTTTGCGCTTTAGCACATCCTTAAATTTAATCTTCTCAAGTAGACCAACTGCATGTGCCTTAAGCCCTGCAGACACCGCAGCCCTACCACCAGTTTCAGCCTCTGTAAAGGTTGTTGATGTAGAATCCTTTCTTGATCTGAAAGAATGATCGCCATCAACTGCACGCTCACTAATCAAAACCTCCCAATCAATATCTCCTTCATAAGCCATGTCCTCATGCCTGGGCTTCTTGGTCTTGCGCACTACACGCTGTAAAGCTGAAAGCTTTAAATCTTTTTCACTACCAGGAGCAGATATTACATCCTCAAGGTCATTATCATCTGGAGTGAAAGACCCAAGAGAAGATACCTTAACCTCTTTACCAGTAAGTATGTTATTTGGACCATCCATCTCCAGCGGAGCCTTGGCCGGTTGACTATCTGATATCATGCTGAAATTTCCACCAGGACAAAAATCTGGATACTTTGCCCCAGGTTTTTGCAATCTGAGAGATTGAACAGCAGTTGAATCTATCCTATTAGAGATCGTAGCATTTTCCTTCTGCATAGAACAACCTTTGTCATTCGGCTCATCATTTCCAGTATTTAAATTATCAGAGTCACTGTCAGTTTTATCCACTTTCGTTGAATCAAAGCCTGCAGATAACTGAGGATTGGAAGAACTTTCACAGAAATTGGTAGATTTTGACAATTCATCATGATATTTAACAAGTAATCTTTCTTTCCCTTCACAATCTACACCTGGAATTGTTTTAGACAAATTGACTGTGGTCTCTTGGGCCACCGCATCACAGAAATCTCTGCTGGAAACACCCACACAAAGGTCATGGTTTTCATTTATCTTTTCTAGAGGACGACAAGAACTGCACATGTTTTCATTAATTTGATTCTCACCTAGCCCATCCTGAAAAGAACCTATTGCTGCCAAATGGCTATTCGTGATTGTATTGCCACAAGAACAATGTTTTAGTACATTCTTGATTTCACACGATGCTTTTCTTTCCAGCACCCGGAAATTGTCCCTAAATTGACTAACGTTTTTGCTGTCTTTATCAGCAACTTCATTTGATATGCGTGGTCTCATGTCAGGATTCTCGTGACCATTGAGAGAGCATGGATCCTCTTCTTGGTCATGTTTAATCCCTAGATGACATTGTCCCCGACCAGGATTACAGTTCTCTTTGGTGCAATGCGAACAGGAAATTAAATATGATGTAGTAAGTTCACAATCTGGTTTTTTGACAACTTGTGCCAGCTTAGATGAAGAATTAATACTCACAATGGAGTGTGCTTCATGATCCTCAGAAACAGCTCTACAAAAAGGACTCAATTTATCTTCAGAAGCCTCATCCTTGCAGTCTGGTCTAAATGTTGTAGATACCACTGATTTCCTAGTTGAACCAGACTGAACCTTTTGGACAAATGCTGACAATGAATCATCCAGCTGTTTATCCAAAGAGCAATTAGCACTTCTCCTACTAGAGATGCCCATCACCATGTCTTTTGATTCCAGATCAGGTGCTTCACACCTCATTTCTGCATCAATCTTTGCAGATGAATCAGAATCCTCACGATCCATTAATTCACCATTTTCTGGTCTCAATCTTGTGTCTAAGTCCCCATGTCCTTTGGATGTATTAGATAATGGATTCAAAGATTCTGTCACGCTTAGAGCAGAACTCTGTTCCCTAGCAATTCCAGTTCCATTAACCTTTTTAGGACGCTTCAACTTCTTTCTAAAACTAGCTAAAGTATCATCCATTCCACCAAAGTCCTCTTGCAATGGCAACTTTGCTCCTTTCTTGTCAACCATCTTGTCCCTTCCACCTCCATCATCTACATTCAACTTAGTTTTTTTAGAGTTTCGTGATCTCTTCAACTTAAGTAGAGAACCAATGGGCTCATCGACATCTGAGTCAAACCCACCATCCTTTGGCTTCGTTCTTTTCCTAAAACCAGACTTTTTATGGTCTCCATCCATCTTCTCAACCCCACATTCAACAAATAACCAGCAAGTCTCAATGGCGTAACCCTAACTCAGCTTGAGAAGGCAAGCAATCAAACAATAATCTGAAAAACATCCCAACGCTTAACAAATCTCAATCATCAATGACCTAAAACTCAAATATCCCGTCCTCCACAAAAATCGATGCTAATCCAACAATACCCTACACCCGTAAAGACGCAGAAACGTTCAGATAAAAAAATAAATTTTAAAGAAAATAATAATAAATACCCTAACTCGTACATTCAAAAGTAGAGCGAAAGAATCCCCAGTAAAGAAATTCTACCGATTGGCTAATTCTACCGCGAATATCAGAAATAGTTCCTTCCTAAGTGGACCAATACCAAAATAAAAAAACAGTAATGCCATAAGAAACGAAAGAAAACACGCATCTAGGGTTTGTAACGGCATTGCTGAGAAAGAAGTGAAAAGAAACACCAAATTGGTGATGGAAAGAAGAGTGGACCTTGAAGAAGCTCGTCTATGGCGGCATTCAAGAATAGTTGAGAGGAAGAAGAAGAAAGTGATGTGCGCACGTTAGCCCTCACCGGTGATGAGAGTGACGGTCGGCTCAGAGAAGTGCGCCGCCAGCGGGATGGGGGAAAAAAGTCTCTGTTGCGGGGGAGAAAAAATAAAGAGAAAAAAAAATTAATTAATTAATGATAATATTAAAAATAAATAAACCCAAAACGACAATTTTGGGGATCGAAACGACAGGTGCGGCGAACGAAAGTAGTGGAACGAGGGGGCCTTCTGAAACGCTACGGACCACTCGGCGGGGCTTTTTTTCTCTCTTTTCTTTTTCCATTTTCAACAAAAATAAAATAAATAAATAAATTGCCGGACCAAAATTTCCCTTTTTCTTTGCGACTAAAATTGATTTTCTACCATAATTGGGTTTTGTTTTTATATATTATATTGAATGAGAAAATCAATTTACTTTCTTCTGAGGGCTGCCTTCCTCTAGACTCAAAGTCCATGGCCCAAGCCCAACGAAATTTATGTTTTGGAAAGAGATGATACTAATATAAGTAACCTCATTCAACCATCCCAAAAGGAAGAAGTAAACTCGAGAAAAACCTTCTGCCTTAATATGTGTGTTTAGTTAAACTATGCAGTATGTGTACTGAGATTTAAGGTGGTCTTTGCTGGAGATGGTCACCATAGACAATCGTCAAATTTGGCCATGTGGGTCGTTGTTAGAGGTAGTCACCATAAAAAATGACCGTGTAAGGTGGTTTTTAAAGCAATAGCTAGTTTAATGGTTGTTGTTGATGATAATCTTTGTAATTTCGTAAATATAGTTTGAAAAAAATGGTAAATAGTAGGGTTGGGATATAGGTCGAGAAATGGTTGGAAAACTAAATACCACTTGATTGATTAATAATATCGATACCATGTTAGTTATGTATATTGCAACAAACATAAAATTGAGGAGGGTCAATACCTCTAAATCCACACTAAATTTGTTGATGGTTGGAGGTATACAACATTGTTTGTCAATTAAGGTTATTAAAGGAGAAAACAAATACATGCTTGAGACTCTACTAGGCCTTAACATTAAAGTGAAGTAATATCCAAATAATATTTTGTGTTATATAATATAAAGAGCGTGAACAAAAAATTGTGTGAGTGATATAAATATTTTTTAATTACGATTGACGAGGATTTTCAATATGAGTGTTTCGTACAATGAGTCGAACTATATAGCACTTGTTGTTGTGAAGTTTTTGAACCCAAGATGCAAGTTGTGAATTGAACTCCTATTGTTCTAACTTTGACTCATTGGACCAAACATCTCCATGTGATTGCAACAAACATTCACACGATGCATTTCTTTTTGCTAAGTTGCATTTCTTCTAACGACCATAGTTTTTTATGCAATTGATCGTGTTTTCATAGTTTTACTATTCTGTTTTAATTCATCGATTATGCTTAATCATGCAGACGACGGTGAAAATGTCTCCCAACAACAATAAGACATGCACACTTATGGTAACGATCTTAAAGTAGTTGTACTTATGATACATTTAGCAAGACCCATATGAAATATAACATACTTTTAAAAAGTTTAAGTTGTACAACATTTTGTCAAAATAGCACAATAACCTTAATTGTCGTTGATTGCTCTCACTATCGCTATCGCTATCACTTTTTCTTTTTCTTTTTATATTTCTTAATTGTCATATTGTACCATGTAACACTTGATGAGAATTAAACAAACAACAATGAAAATGTAAAGTTGAATTAACAAAATGAGAAAATTTTATTTTTGTTCGCAAGTCTCAAGTCTTTAAAATGTTTTTCCCTATACAAAATATTTAAATTTAAGTAATATTAAAAAATCTACATATACTTACATAGCAAGATCAATTTAAAAGAATACATATTTTTCATATTTACATTTCTTTCGTCCTCTCTTTTACTACCTATTCCCTCTCCGTCCTCTATCTACTGTCTCTCTCCATCTCTATCACCAAGCCATGGATTTCAATGAAAAACTCCAAAGGTGTGTTCTTCTCTCCCTTTCTTTGACACCCTCGTGTCCGTCCACCCTCTTTTACGAAAATAAGGTTAATATTATTATATTTTATAAATTACGAAAATAACACATTTAAAAGTGGACAATATTTTAATAGTCGTATGATATCATTAATTACTTGTCATATTTAACATCCATACAACATGCAAAAAAAAAAAGTGTTATAAGCTGTTTTTTCTTTTTTAAATTGTCATATGATACAAGTTATAAAAATAAAATTCCCAAACCATACAACATAAGTAGGTAGAATACGTTAAAATAAGTAAAGTAATACAACTACAAATGAAAAATTCTTGAACTCAAGAAAAACCACGAATTGAACAAATATTATTATAGGAAGAATTATAAGAACCACATAAATATTTTACTTCTCGTTCCCAAAACCACCATGTCCAAATATTTTCACCACTCAAACCCTTTTATCACACAGCGTAGCCAAAAGCAAAAAGTAAAAAAAATGAAGGGGGAATTGAGTAATTAATGTATGTTTGTTGTCAATGGGTTAGCCAACCGACGTCGTTCTGGTCTTTCGTCTTTATGCCATTTGCAGGCATCATTAAATGCCGTATTCAACCCTCCACCCTTCGCTCATCAAATGTTGAAGCCAGAGTGGTTACCTTCCAACCAAATGCACACTTCAACCCACCCCCCAATCTTTTTATTTTTATTTGAAATCTATATATTGATTTAAGGTGTAATCATTGGACAGCTGCTTATTCTAACCATAGTATAACTTTTATTATAAGTTAGATCTATTTTATTATTTCTATTATTTAAAAATGAAAAGTATGATTGGATATGAATGTTCTTCTGATTCTGTTCCATTTGGATAGTCTTAAAGAAATAAATAGAATGAAGCCATAAATCTCCTGTTTGACCAAAGTGGGGAGTGGTTGGCCAATATATGATGCCGCCGACAACTTCGCCCTTATAACCAAACGAGCTGTGGAATCCAATTCCAATATTGATTACTGTGTGTTCTATGAACAAAAAGTTCATGTTTATTATTTTAGTATCCCATTAGCCTTTTCAGCTTTAGCTTAGCATATTTGTTGTTTATAAAATCACAATGCATATATACAGTTTTTATTTCAAACCAAAACAAATTTCAAAAGTCTCAAATTATATATATATATATATCAACTATAAGATCGTCTGAATTGGTACATTTTATTATGTACAACTGTGATCTACATTTAGATACTTGTTTGAACAACGAGTCACATCCTTTCGTCAATGACAACTTTTTGGAGTTGAAGTGATATGTATTTTTGGACGAAGCAAAATGTAGAGATGTAAAAAATGACAATTGAGTGGTGGAGACATGCAGTTTTAACCGACAATAATATATTTTGTCGTGTTACGACTATTAAAATCGACATGTAGCAAGGGTCATGTATATGAATGTTGGTTTAGACTGTAAATTTGATGTATATAGCGTTTCAGTTATGATCAAACGAGACTCGCAATTTTTTGTTTTTTTTTTTTTTCAAATAGTTACAACTATATGTGGCAGACAACACTGAGAAAATGTTTGGGATAGTTGTAAATTTAATAATTATATTCAAAATAATTAAGTATATAACAACATTTTAAAAAATTTACAAATGTAGCAAAATTTGTCAAATTATATCAATGATATAAGTCTATCACCGATAGACCGTGTGTAAATATTAGTCTATCACCATATGGGTCTATCAACAATACGAGTCTATCAGCGATCGTTTTTCTATATTTGTAATTTTTTTTAAATGTTACTATATCCTTAATTATTATTCCTAAAATGTTTATTAATTACAATTATCCAAAATGTTTTGTTTAATTTTGTATATATACTTGAATAAATTATAAATTTCACATGTATAGCATATATTCTTTTTAAAATTACAATATTATCCTTCGCTTAATAATTTCACAATCAAAAGCATAAGTTGAAGTTTTCTTTTTATTTTCTTCTTTTATTTCTTTCCTTTTTTTTTTCTTTTAGAAAAATGGCAGTTTTAAAACTACGAGTACATTTACGTACCCATCATTTATTTCATATTCCTAACAAAATAGTAGTAGGGTTAAAATATGTCATAAGATTTAACTGTCTCTTGACTTTTGCCACCACGTCTCTTTTCTAGTCAGTTTGAAGATTTTATGTAATTGTTGAAGGATTGTGCTTGCATCTTGCCGTTGTATGATCACCGGACATTCTACAATGCAATTAAACTGGTTATTGGTGTACTCCATAAAGAACGACGGGCATGATTTTGGAGTTTCCTTAAGCAATAACTACTTGAAAACAATCTATTAAAAAACAATCTCGAAGTAAATAACAATAAGAATACATTTGAAATTTGTTACAAAGCAAACAAGTTATTTATGAATATTATATTTCAAATGTGTGATCTACACATTAAAAATCTTACCCATGTTCCAACTTATTAAAATACCAAAAAAATGAAATGAACTAGTGAAATTGATGCATAGACATTTCTTAAAGAAAAAGTTAATTGAGAATCTAAACTGTTTTTATGTATAAAACTTTAATAGTATTTTAATCTATAAAAGTGTAGGTCTCACGTGATAGTTATCCAAACAAAACATAATGAATGATGTAATTAAGTTTATATACTTACCAAAATTTACAATCTAAATTGACATCACTCAAAAGTTAGTTGGCATAAAAGAGATGATTACATGAAAGTGGCATAAAAGGTCATCAAACAAAAGATTGTAAATTGCAAAAATCATCTCTAAACCACAATAATAGTTAGTCAAATTAGACGTTCAAACTAACATGGTAACATTGGTATAATCTGAGGGTTCAATTTTAAATATTTACGATCTAATTTTTACACAGATCACGAAGTCGAGAGTCTAATCTTTAACCCTGGTAGAAGTTCATAAAGTTTAATTGCAAAATAGATTAAAAACAATAGAGGGAAGGGATGGCATGGCCTAAACTACAAGTGTCAATGTCAAGCGGCAGAGCAGTCAGAAATTTCAGGCAATGGCCGATGATATGTAGATTTAGAATTAGATATTAATTTTGAAAGGCAGTCAATTAATATACGTTTGCTTTTATTGGTTGGGCTAACCGACGTCGTTCTGCTCTTAAGCATTATTAAATGCCTTATTTAACCCTCCACCCTCCATTGAAATTGTGAAAGAATTGGTTACCTTCCAATTAAACACCCACTTTAGACTTCTAAATACTATTTCTTAAATAAAAATGCCTTGTTTTTTTTGTTTTTTTTTTACTCTATTTTTTTTTTCTATAAATTATAATTGAAGTATTCGGTGAATTTGAAAACAAAAACTATCGTGATTCCATTTTTGAAAAATTGTTGCATTGATTTTTTGAATAATAGGTAAAAGGTATATAAAAAAGTAAAAGATTTAAACATAGAATAGAAGATGTGTTTGTAGGCTTAGTTTTAATAGACTAAAAATTAAATAATTTTCTAATCGAATCCAAATGATTAGTCTAATTTGATTCTAAATTTTAGAGTGTGTGCTTATTTAATTTATCACTAATTAAGTTGAAAAGAATGTGGAAGATATTAAATAGCTTTCTAATAAAAACCACAAAGGCTTTAATGGCCAAATTAATTTTAGAAATTTATTGTCAAATGATTTTGTTCCAATTCAACAACTAAGAATTGAAATATGAAATGGTAATTATTTTATCCATAAGTCGAAGAGCATTGATAAAATATATAATTATTTAAGCTATAAAAGTTACATATTCCTTATTTCACTTTTTTAAAAAAGATTTAATTTACGTTCTAAATCTAACCTTTAAAATTTTGAAGTGCATTATTTAGTCATTAATTACTTGATGAATAAATACGTGTCACATGTAAAATTTTAAAAGTTTGATTTTATGGCAACTTCAAACACCAATTTTGTAATTTTGGAAATTGGAAGATTCGTAATTTAACATACTATTTATTATTATTAATTAAAAGATTTATTATTATTATTATTATTTATATATAAGTAAAAGGTCACTCTTTATGTAATAGGGTTTTCCGAAAAAACAATCTTGGGATGAAATTCTATTTAATAGGTTTTCCGAAAAAAAATCCACGCTTTATTAAATTAAAAAAAAAAAAGGGAATTATTTCAAAATAATAATATACTTTTCCTTTGCATTATTTTACTGTTTCTTCTTCTTCTCTTTTTCTCCTCCATTCACTTTCTTCTTCCTCTCTTCTTCCTCTCTTCTTCTTTATTTTCAGTCTATTATTTCACCTCTTTTTTCTTCTTGTTCCGACGACCAGTCAGTCACTAGCTATTGCAAGCTTCATCAAAGTTTACAAACGTCAATCGAAATATCGGTAGTCGCCGGCAATCTGAGCTCAAAAAAACGACACCAGTCGACCAATGATCACCAACAAATGGCGGATTTTAAAATTGCGAGCAACATATTTTTCTATAACAATGCTTCTTCAAACTCTTCAATTTGCAGACTCTCTTTTCCTCGTTTCGCCGTCGCCGTCGCAACCAATCGACGGCGGCCGATGGAATCTTCTTCAGGAAGACATCGGGGTTCTGCCAATGCACATGCAGTTACTTCACAGTGACAGAGTCGTCATCTTCGACCGAACCGACTTCGGTGCCTCAAATTTGCCTTTTCCGGACGGAAAATGCCGAATGGATCCAAATGACGTGGCTCTTAAACTTGATTGCACTGCTCATTCTCTCGAATACGACATAGCTTCCAACTCGTTTCGCCCACTCATGGTTCAGACTGATGTCTGGTGCTCTGCCGGTGCTGCCATGAGCGACGGAGCGCTTGTTCAGACTGGGGGATTTAATGACGGCGATAGGAGGGTTAGAATTTTCAAGCCGTATCCTAATGGCTCGGATTGGGAGGAGATTCCGTTTGCCTTGGCTGTCCGCCGATGGTACCCGACGAACCAAATTTTGCCTGACGGACGACAGATTGTAATTGGCGGACGGCGGCAATTCAGCTACGAATTTGTTCCGAAAACCAATGGAGCTACCAAGGCGTATAGCTTCCCGTTTTTGGTGGAGACGAATGATCCATTGATCGAGAACAATTTGTATCCATTCGTATTTTTGAACGTTGACGGGAATTTGTTCGTCTTCGCGAACAATCGGTCGATTTTATTCGATTACGCAAGGAACAAGGTGCTAAAGATTTTTCCGGCAATTCCCGGCGGTGATCCACGGTGTTACCCGAGCACTGGTTCGGCGGTGCTTCTGCCGTTGAGGAATCTACGGGCGGCAACGATTGAAGCAGAGGCTTTGGTCTGCGGCGGAGCACCGAAAGGGGCTTTTGACAAAGCCGTGAATCGGATCTTCGTCGGAGCTTTAAATACTTGCGCCAGAATTAAAATAACCGACCCAAAACCCGAGTGGGTCATGGAAACCATGCCGATGGGCAGAGTAATGGGGGACATGGTTTTGCTTCCAAACGGCGACGTTTTGATTATTAACGGTGCCGGTTCAGGAACGGCCGGGTGGGATAACGCCCGAGACCCAATCATGAACCCGATTTTGTACCGACCCAACGACTCCCCCGGTTCGAGGTTCCGGTTGCTGAACCCAAGTCCGATCCCCCGTCTTTATCACTCCACAGCTGTTCTCCTCCGCGACGGCCGCGTATTGGTCGGCGGGAGCAATCCAAATGTATACTACAACTTCACCGGTGTACCATTTCCAACAGAGTTGAGATTGGAGGCGTTTTCCCCGCCATATTTGGATCCAGAATTTGAAAATGTGCGACCGAATATATTGTCCCCTTCGTCTCAAACCACCGTGAGACACACGCAACAGTTAGCAGTTCGGTTTACCGTCGCCGGAAACAATGTCACTTTAAACACAGTGGAGGTGACGATGGTGGCGCCGCCGTTCAACACGCATTCATTTTCCATGAGTCAGAGACTACTAGTAATTGGCGGTGAGAATGTGACGGATTTGGGAAATGCCACGTGTGATGTCCATGTCAGCATACCCGGGTCGGGTACCATCGCTCCATACGGGTATTACCTTCTGTTTGTGGTTCATCGTGAGATTCCCAGTAATGGCATCTGGATCCGTATCGTGTGAGAGAGCAAAATCTAAAAGGAAATTATTATTCTTATTTATTCTAATTTTATTTTATATTTTTCCCTTTTACTTTCCACATGGAAACAGACTACTCTCAGTTCTCTTTTATGCTTCGTTTATTTAGAGAGAAAAGGTTCAAATATTTTGTAACCTTCAGTTTTTTCTCATAATTATTTTGCCAAATAACATACACTACCCTAACTTAATTTTAAAATTTTCTATGTTATCGAATATATTAGAAAATCTAATTTTGATTTTAAATTGGCACTTTATTATAAATTTAAATTTACTTTGTTGATTTAGCTCCAAGGGAATTGTTGTTATTGTTATTAATAATAAGTTGGGATATTAGTTTCACGTGAAAAAACAGGACAATCTGTATTATCTGCTATCTTTTCATAAATAAAAAAATTAAAAGAGAATAATAAAAGTTAAAAAGAGAGAGTGAAGGGGAAATTTGCAGCCTTTGATATTCCTGAAGGTCATGCACGTGGACGTTGGGTGTGGTTGGGCTACAGCGGTGAGTTCTTGTAATCGAGTTGGACTGAGTGCTTGGAGTTCTCACACTCTAAGAAAAGTTGTATATTTATTACACAAAAAAACAATGGAATATCACATGCACGTCGTTGCCCATAAGCACGTGCCACATACCATGCTTTATCCAACCAAAGGTCCATAGCCTGTGATATTCGCGGATGTCTACGTTTACGTCACGTTTAAGAATTTGCAATCAAATTTTATCGATAGATTAATTGGAATGTGATTGTGTTCTTTCTTTGGTTCAACAATTATATAGTTCGAAAAATAATCAAATCATCGACGTTTGAAATAGTTATAAGTAATTGGTATCTTTGTGCAATGAGAAAAGTAAATGTTGTTTTTCTAATTGGCTTTTTTAACTTCACGATGTTCGTCTACAAACACAACCTAAACATCATCCTTACGTCCAAGCTTAAAATACCCCAACTGAACTCAAGTAAATGTTGTGTTTTTCTAATTGGCTCCTTTTACCTAGCTTCTCCCTAAGTAAAAGTTTCGATTTTGTGTTTAACAAGTTGGTTAACTTGTAAAATGTCAAACACGTTACTTTTACACTAATACCCCAACTATACTTTGCAACAATTTGTTACCTCGTTTAGAAATGATTAAATTTATGCATATTTTCTCTTAACTTCTTACGGTAATTATTTGCATATTTATCAATTACATATTCAATTGAATCCGTACTCATATATTGTTAGTGTTGTTTTTTACCAAAGGGTATAATCGACATAAAACAAGAAAGAAACAATAAAGTTGAAAAAGTGATAAAATTTGAGCGAAAAATAACACATACTAGACTAAGAAAACCAGTTAGTTTGTATCAAAGTTCAAATTTACGTTCTCAACCTCAGCTAGGGCAAGAGTCGAAGTCAAGAAATAGTTAATAGAACAACATCTCACAAATGGCCCGACCCAAAGCATCGTCCTTACATCGAAGTTGGTCCAAAGCGAGATCAAGATGCTCGGTGTCAATCTGCACTAACAAGAAAAAAACAATAGAGGAAAAAGAAACATTTCTCCCATTGAATCTATCACATTCGAAGGCTTTAATTGTTGAACTGGACTTGTATATATGTGTGTGACGGATGGATGGATGGATCTAAAAACTAAAAAGAGAAGTAATTTATTACACAAGAAAACAATGGAATATCACATGCACACCTCATTCCCCAAATTGCACCTGCCACGTAGGACACTTTATCCAACCAAAGCTTCACAGCCCATAGCATTCAACTCATCACTCCTTCATCATTATTTACCTTAATCTACCGTCCATTACGGAAAAGGGTTAAAAATAGTAAATTTAATAAAATATTTACTAACATGTAACAAATTTTTTCGATTCTATTGATAATAAATATTGACAAACATTCATAGTAGTCTATCAGTTTCCATCATTGATATAATCTAAAAATTTGTTATAGCTTGTAAATAATTTAATTTATTTTATAAATTTTAAAAATGTCGATTTTGATATAATTTTAAAACAATAGACCTGGTCTACACAATTTAAATATTTTAAAGTTTCGTACTAAAACACAAAATTGAAAGATTAAAATTATTTTATTGGAGGTGATATCAAAATTTTAAGAACTTGTTTTAATGTACAAATTTAAAATTTTATAGGCTTGTTGAGATACTTTTGAAAATATACAAAACTTAGATTTTAATCATCGTGGTTTTAAAACTTCTAAATTTAATGGCATGTTTTTTTATGGTGAACTCGCAGGGTCATAAGTTTAAATTCATATTTTTATTGTTTCGGTTTGATGTCAATTTAGATGTAATGGACTATAGTTTCATATTATACAAATACGAAATTTTGTCTTAATTGGTAATGAAGCAACCCTTGTAGTTTGTAAAACTTGTAATTTTTTAAAAAGTAATAAACCTTCCAAAATATGGTGTTTGTTAAATCAAAAAAGAGAAAAAAAATAACCTTCAAATTAATTGATTGAAAACTGTAGATTTAGATTTTTCACATGGGGTTGAGACCTTTTAAAAGAACAAAAAACAAAAAAAAACAAAAAAACAAAAAAAAACAACCAAAAACAAAATTTGTCTTCCACTAAGCATCGAGCCTATAACACGTAACACCAATGATATGCACATAGATAAAAAAAAAAATACGTAGGTTTAGGTTCATATCGGACGTTACTTATCTTCGATTATCTAATCAAAATTTTTCACATGACAAATTATTTTTATTTATTTTATGAAACGTTTTTATTATTTGCTCGAAGTGAGTAATGAGATGATAATGCACAAAGTTGGTGCATCTCGGAATGCACCTAAACATTACACTATATATAATTTAAAACTTATTACTTGATATATCTTGTCAACTTTGATTACAGGAGACATCGACGATTAAACTATCAAAGTGGTAGTTTTTTAGGTAAATTAACGTAAAAAGAAGAAAGACAATCACAACGTAAACTATTAATGAAGGATGATGGGAATAATAATATATCAAAAAACCATATTTCTACATAAAAGAACAACTAAAAGAAGAAGCCAAAAGAGGACATGGCCATTTTATATGACTTTTTTTCTTTCCACACTTGTTGCATAAAAGTACTATTTCGAGAAAGTGTATTTTAAAAGATTAAAAAACTTCACATAATACAACAAAACCGCTTGGTCCAATTCCGACCGACCGAGACCAGTCCAAACCGGTTCACGTCTTCTCGCCCACGAAGCCACATCACAACAACCGCTCAAAGAGGAGAATTTTCTTTACTCTGTAAATGGAGGGGAGTAAGGGTTACGTGTGGGCAATTTCAGCCGGTCTCAACGCTGCGTTTGCCGCCATTGCAGCCAAGCTTTTCTCCTATACGGTAATCTTTATCCATTTCATTTGTTTCACTCACGAACCCAATACAATAGCTCATAGATGCGATGATTTGTCCTAATTTTTATGAACCAACACAATCGAAACCTGCTTTTTTCGATTGCATCGATTGTTTATCATTCTTGTTTTAACTTCGAATCATATGGAAATCGCCTCTGCCGTCTGTTTTGCACCCATAAAATCGGCTGGGAAGGATTTTGGCTAGTATTGTAGTTGTTGGAAGTTCAAGTTAGCAATCTGAGTACAGTTCCCCCCACCTGGTCAATTCAGGTTGGATTTAGAGTGTGATTATAACATCCATCAGTTCTTGCTAATACGAGAATAGGTGGATAAGATACACGCTATTATCTCGAAAGTTGATGGTTTGATCCACCCACAATTTTTTAGCTCAAGAAAGCATCCATCGTTATTTGGGGATTTTTTGGGTTGGATTGTTGTGTCCAATTTCTTATAACGTGAAGCGTTGGGGATAAGTAGTTTAAGGAAGAAAAATAAGTGGCTGTGGAGGTTCTCAAAAGGGTTAACTGAGTTGTGTTGTGGCATGATAATGGTGAAGATGAGCTGGGGTGGTTTACCCACAGCAAGGAAGGGCGGGAAGGAAGTTATCGGTGTATCTCCAAATTCAGTTGTCATATCATTTGGAGATTTTTGTTCAGCTATGTTTGTAATAGGAGGAAGGATTCGTTTTGGAAGGAAATGTCTGGGTAATTTACAATTTGTAGCTAGATTCCCAAGTCGGATAATTAATCGGTCTTAGGTGCTTGGTTAGAGACTAGAGGCAACTCGATTTTGTAATGTTGTTGCTACAAGAAGAGGGAATGGGAGAGCTAAAACTACAAGCTTTGTTGGATCTCCTTGTGAGTTGTGTTCAGTGATTGTCGACTCTCAATTATTGTTACGAGGAAGAGGATTGGAAAAGAGGAAAATGTCAAATGATATGTGAATGCAACGAGAAATGTTGTGAGTGAGCCCATGACTTAGTTATGACGTGGCAGGGTGTGTTTATTTTAGGGGGTATTTGTGTATAGCAGGAATAGAGAGGTATCTTTTTGGTTAGTATAACCTTGAACTTGTCTGGGAATTTGGGGAGAGGGAAGCTCTTGAGCTATCCCTAGCACATGTTAATGTACCTTTCTGATTATCGATAAGAATTGTTCTATCAGCGTTAATTTTTTGGGGGGAAAACAAGAGACATTGACATTTTTATCCCTCGGGCAGCCAATTTCTTGGTAAAACCCTTGTTAGATGTCTTCACTCTTCTTCGCCACCAGTGGCCTTCCAAGACGTTGTAAAGTATGAAAATTCGATGTTTTGATGTACATTTGTCTTCTAGGACACTTAAAATAAGATTGGTGAAGTACAAAGAAAGTGTCTTAGCAACTTTTTTAAGTCGTAGTTATTCTGTGTGCCTGGTATGCAAGTAGGGGAGGTTCAAGCTCATCTATTATTCGCTGTTATCATGGTTCAAAATGTTGAAAAGGAATATTTCACCTCCTTGAAGTCTGAACGATATGGTCATTGATTCTTCACCCGTTGAAAATATCTGTCAGTTTGCTTGATCAAAGATTAAAGAGCTAGGTCAAAATTTTGGATCAAATCTATAATATCCAATTGTGAATCTATGATATAGAGGAAACCAAAAGGTTCTCTAAGGCAAGTGCATTGCTTGGGAGAAGAGAATAGGTCTGGGGTGGCGGCATGCATCTCCTTGGAGTGCTTTATCTAGTTCTTTCTTTTTCTACAATTACTCTTCACTTGTAAATTGTAATTAATTCTAATTGAAATTGTGGTACTTTCATAGAAATCTCAATGGGGTTCATGTAAATTTTTGGTCTAACTTCTGAATACATCAACGAGAACATTCTTGTTGCCACTACATTGACAATGCTGCTATAAACTGAAAACCGACATACCATGTTTCCCTCTTACCTTTGTTTTGATTTTAGCATTTCTTTTTTGAACAGTTAATTAGGTATGGTCTGGTAATTGCGTTCAACTTGGCAATGTGGGGATGTTATGTCAATAGCTTAAAAGCTCTCTCGTCATTACAAGCTACAGGGACAAACTTTTCAGCTAACTTTCTTTGTTCTGGTCTAGCCGGTTTCTTGTTGTTCGAAGAAGCATTATCATTTCGGGTAAGTCCTTGATCATATCCATTGCTCGTTTCCCAATTCCCAATTCCCAATTTCTAAATTGTTGTTTATTTCTTTATCAATTTGCCCAACAACAAAATAGTTTATTCTTTTAGTCAAAATATTGGTTGAATTTTACATGCCAGACAACGATTATAATATATCCTGCAGCAGTTCAGGCAATTCGTCCGACTTTCATGGCCTTTAACTCTGTTTATGCCTGGAAGTTATGTCTCTTACTCCAACAGATTTGAAATTTCTTTCTTCTTATTTAAGTTCACTTGTGATGTTTGCCACCAAATCTTTTCTGATTACTGCATTAGCAGAGTTGTTAGACCTCTTTGTATGGTCGTGTTTTTGTAATCTAACGAGCTGTTGGTTGTTACCATTTTGTTAAACTCGATGTGTTCAAGTATCAGTATTTTGTCAATCAATGTAGAAGTCAGCAATGACAATGAAGAATACTTGCTACTTAAGGAGTAGTACTTGGGAATCGTCCACTTCATTTTTGTTCGAACTTCGATATTTTCCCACTTGCCAAAATTTGCTGTAGCCGTTACAGTTTCAAGCATCTAACACATTCAAACCTACATCTCTTAACATCAATGCACTCTTTTCCAGTGGTTTGTAGGCGCGTTATTGATTGTAATCGGTGTGCTGATTTTGAATAAATCGAGCATTGAGAAAAAGGAAAGCAAGGACTGAACTTTGCTCTTAGTTTGTCCTCAATTGTTTCGTCATGTAGCCCTGCCTTTGAACATGAACAAATTCTCTGATTCTTGAAAGAAACGAAAAGTCAAATTTGCAACGTGTTCGAAATCAAGCCATTTGAAGTTACTCCCTCAACAGTGGACATTGTTCTCGACGTGCAGGTAGTATCTTGAGATGTGAATTAAAGAAGTATCCATCTGCTCAAGTTTTCTCAGTTTCAAGTATAGAATTGATGACTTTCTGTTTGCTAAATTATGCTCTTCATTCTTCTACACAAACATTTAACTATTTGTTGGAATGCATTTGAATTTTGATAAATTTTTTATTTAGTTTTTCTATCTTCAAATTTATTTTATGCTCTTACTCCTAAGATTTAGGTTTAATTTACATTTGGTCCCTACATTTCCAAATGTTACTTAAGTTTTTAATTTAATTTTTGTTTGGTAAGTTTTAATATTTTACATTTTTAATAGTGATAAAAAGAATCAATGAAAACTAATTGGCTATAACTAATTAAACTCCTTGAAATTAAGCAATGACATCAAATGTTGAATTAAACTAAAAAATCATAAATAAATAAAACATTGAAAAATCTATACATGAAATAAAAATTTGATCCAATACTTGAGCAGAAACAAGTTTTTTTTTTCTTGTTAAAAAAATATATTATTATAAATGTTAAAAGTCTTTAAGCTATTTACAAGACATCAAAATTTTATATTCTAGGATAAAATTCTATTTTGTTATATTCGGTGAATAATTTGATTTGTTTTTGCTATTTTTAAAAATAATCAAAAAAAAAAAAACATTTTTTCCTTTTAGATTTTACCACTGTTTCTATATTTGATAGGCTTAGGATGTATGAAATTTTAAAGGTAAGAAACGGGACTATCCATTTAAACACATCTATACTATTAAATATTTTGTGTGTTCATATCCATAGTCTAAATTACGAGATATACGACTTTGGCTTGAATAGTCGTAACTTGGGTAAAAACCTTGACTATCCCGTTCAAATATATGAAACAAATGTATTTGTTGACTGCCCGTTAGACTTAGATAGTTTTAAGAGAAAAATATATGACAATTTGTTCAAATATGTATGTTTAAGCACCTCAATCTAGACAATTACAACGAAGAAATTATGAAAACGTGTAAGGACAAAATGGACAAAATGGACAAAATGGAGATATAAACAGTATGTTTTCACATCCCATTTATACATAGTAAATACCATGACGTATGTTTTTCATTAATTTTAACATATACTACAAAACAATTCAATTGTTTTAAACTAATTAATAGAAAGTTAACAATCAACCATGAAAACGATGTAAAAAATATTACAGCATGAATTCAATGACTGCATAGGATTTTAAAAATTTAGGAATGAAATGAAATTATACTCAAAATGTTTTTTTTTTTTTTTTTAAATAGTAAAAGAGAGGAACGACATGTCGTCGTCACATGTGTGTTGATTTGATGTGTCGTCCAAAGGGAGGAGGGGGGAAAGTTGAAAAATGCATTTAAAGAGCACTGTGTTTCCCGGTTTCTTTCACGAAAATAGAATACATCCTGACCCTCCCCTTTCCCATTTTCTACGGCTCAGATTAACCCTAATCCTCCGTCCCCATCAAATTTTCATCATCCAGTTTTCAATTTTATATTCAATTATAAGGTTATATATTTATTTATTTTACGATTGTTAAATAAAAAAAATTAAAAATCCAAAGTCAATTTTGAGGAATGTTTGGAAGAGAGCGTAATTTTTTTTTTTTTAATTGTTAGTTTCATAATTGCTTGGAAATACAAATAATTACAATCAAATTAAGGTTTTGTTTTATACTCTTAATCATTTTTACATTTTAAAATGTATGTTTTAAAGGCTAAAGTATACATTTGTAGTTACTATACATATGCTCAATTTTGTATGTATTGTAGAAAATGTTTCAATTCAATTGATAACATATATACTATTTCAATGAAATTGAAATAATGTTGGTCGATGTGGATTTAAGAGTTACAGAAAGAAAATTGAGTCAAGTTTAATGATAATTGAAATGCATCTTTAAGTCAAAATTGAGTCTAGTTTAATGATAATTGAAATATATCTTTTTTTTTTCTTTCTCGAGATTAAAAGTTCCATCACTTCAACGTTTGAGTTAATAAACAAATGTTCAAAAGAAAGAATGATGTTTAAATAAACAATAAATTTCACAAATAAATTATAAGTAATTAAATTTCGAGTGTTTTAATTATACACCTATTAACTGCATATTTGAAAACTTTGAAATCAAAAAACACATTAATCTACAAACTTGATTTCGTTTACGTAGAAGGTTAAAATCATTATTGTAGTTCATTCATAGTTAGAAACGTTAATTCGTTTTATAAAATTATCATTTACAACTATATTATCAACATTGTGTCAATTTACATAAATATAAAATGGTATCATCCTATCTTTTAATATGTACACATCAATCGAATGAAAAATTATAAAATAAATAGCTTTTATTCGACACAATTATAAAGTTAAAAAGAACACCTACTTTAAAGAAACTAAAAAAAAAAAAAAAAAACAAATCATAATGTAAAGATCAACCTAAAACGATATTTTGAGATTTATTGGTTAGTCATTTTCTTTCCCTCCCCAAACAACACCAAATATATTTTGATTTTGGTAACAAACCAAGCCATACCTTAAAAGAACTTCGATGAATTTAAATCAATTATCTAACTTCCATCAATCTTTCACAAGCCCTTTATAATAAAATCAACAACTAAAAATTTACAAAATCTTAAATTTAGTAACTACACAAATTTCCTATTTTGTTATAAACACTAAATTACTGTTTATTTAATTGCTAAAAACTACTTGTGTTTTTTTATCTCGAGATTTTAGTTTAATTACAAATTTAGTCAGTTTACCTCCAAACTTTCGTAATTATAAGTTTAAATTTATGGACTTTAAGAAAAAAAATCACAAATGTACTAACACAAAATAGAAAATTTAAGGTTTCTCATTTAACGAAATTAAAAAGTTTGTATCTTTTTAATTTCGCTAGTCACATTGATAAAAGTGTAGAAACATGTTAGATATAATATTAATTTTTTTTTATAAACTTCACATAATTGAAAATTTGAAAAAACAATAGAAACTTAAAATCCACAATATAAAAAAGAAATTGAGCATTTATGGACATAAAGAAAGCTCCCAAAAAGTGTAGGACACATTTGATATAATTCAACTAAAAGAATATTAAACCCAAAAAATGGAGAAAATTTGCATTAGAAAATTTGAAAATGACACAAAGCTAACAAAAAAAGAAAAAAAAGAAAAAGAAAAAGGAAATAGAGAGAGAGAGAGAGAGATTCCTTTGTGCCTCTGCTCTGCTTACAACTGTTCTTTCCACAGATTTTCAATCCTTTTCTTTTCTCCATCTTCATCTCTTTTCATTTTTCTTCTTCTTTCTTCAGTTCTTCATCTCTCCTTCTCACTGGTAAGCTTTCATTTCTCTTTCCCTTTTGATTTATTATATGTTTTTCCCTTTTCCCTAATCCCACTTTCTATTTTGGTTTTTTATTTCCATTTCCTGCTTTTTACTCCTTTGAATCATATCTGTTTTTATCACTTCTTCCTTATTCTATCTTTCTCCTGCTTACTCTCTCTCCAATCTTTGTGAAATCTGCTTTAATTTACTGCTTATTTGCTGTTGTTGAAACTTGCTGTGTGAATTTGTGGGGTTTTTTTCTTTCTTTCTAGGGTTTCGTTTGCTTCTGGTTGTTATTGTTCTTTTTAGCTCAGAATTTGTCGTGGGGTTGTTTTATTTTTCGTTTTGAGTTGAGGGTTCTGCTTTAAGCTCAGGGCTCGAAGCTGAAAAGTTGACTCCCGTTTACTTTCCTGGTTATAGTAATTAAAGAATCGGATCTTTATGAGTTTTGCTTTCTTCATAATCTTTTAGCCCTTTTTGCCCTATTTTTCAGCTGGTTTGAGCTCGTTGAAACCGATGAATACGCTTTTTGTAGCTGCTTTGACTTGATTGTTTTTGCTGTATCTACTGAATTTTGTACTGGAAACAAAGGCAGAAGAGAGAAATTACAGAAACATTGTTGGGGTTTATTTATTTTTTAAGTGTGAGTAATTTATGTTGAATTTGATTGTTTAGATGATCTGATGGAAGATGAGATGGGGAAGGTGGGTCGGCCATTTGAGCTGACTGGAGGTCGAAATTTCTAACGATGGTTTCTTAAGTGGATTCTTCGTTTGGTCTTCTGATTCCAGGTGAAGTATCTACTGCTCCGAACTTTCGTGTTTTGGCTTATGTACATCTTGTTTCTGCTTATGATCACTTGCTTAGACTGTGGATAAAGTGCTCTGCTGCTTAAGTGTATTACTTCATACCTGAGATTTAGTTCCACAAGACAGTTATTTCTCTCTCCCGATTGTTTATTATTGCCCAGAAGTTGTAGAGGTGTATTTAGATCTTCCCTTTTGTTTTCTCTTGCAAAATTCCTTTTTTGGATGTGTATATGTATACAATTTTTGCAACCCTAGTTGGTCAGGTCGTTGGTGTCTTATTTGTTTGGTCAGAATTTTGAATCTTTCTCTGAGTGGAAGTCAATAGACTTAACTTGTGGTAGTAACTTGTGTATATACAATAAGGGGAGTGATGTTATATTCATTGCCACCTCCTCGATCAATTATATTTGGCTTTGGCTTGTAGTATATACACCCGAGTTTGATTTTGAATTTGAATAAACGAATATTATTCTCTTTAGATAGAGACTGAACGATTTCAAACATCAATGTCAAGAAAAGTGAAATTACATTGTTAATTTATTTGAAAAAAAAAGGTTATAAACACACTTCCACTCATAAGTTTCTTAAACTTTGACTTTGTTCTTAGAATTTAAAAATGAGAGAAAGTAAATATAAATTTCAAAGATAAAACTAAAATAAAACTATTATAAGTTGGAGCTCCGTTTGGGATTGTTCTCACATTTTTTTCACTCATGGTTTGGATTGTTGGCTCATTTTTAATAACAAAAATATATTTTTGAAATTTTTTTTGTGAATATTTGATTTTTTTTTTTAGTTTTCAAATTTTAGCTTTGATTTTGAAAACAATCTGCTGAATAAATGTATTTCTTTTGATGTTCACCAATATGTGAATATTTTATTTGAGACAGCATTTTCTTAGCCTGCATTCTTTCTCTTCATGGTGTGTATCATAGTTAGGTGACATATTGGTAACATTTAATCATATGGTTGCCATTTTGTTTGCAGTGGAGCTTTTTCATTACTGTATCTGTGTTGGTTGTTCGTTTTGGAGTCACAAATGGATGACAGTGGACACCGTGAGAATGGAAGGCACAAACCAGATCAGTATAAGTCAGCTCAGGGTCAGGTATATCGAGATTAAACTAATGCCATACAGTCTCTTTCAAGCATTTCAAATTGAAACAATTTAGCATACTTCGAATCAATCTGTTCGAATTTGCCTTGGCAGTGGATGATGCAGCATCAGCCCTCAATGAAGCAGATAATGGCAATTATGGCTGAAAGAGATGCAGCCATTCAAGAAAGAAATTTGGCCCTCTCGGAGAAAAAGGCTGCACTAGCAGAGCGAGACATGGCATATCTACAGCGAGACGCTGCAATTGCAGAGAGGAACAATGCCCTTTTGGAACGAGACAACGCCATTGCTACTCTTCAGTATCGTGAAAACTCCATAAATAACAATTTATCATGTCCACCAGGATGCCAAATTGCTAGGGGAGTGAAGCATATACATCATCCACAGCAGCAACACACACATCATGTGCCCCACATGAATGAGAATAATTACAATTCAAGAGAAATGCTTGCTTCCAACGACCCTTGCCCAACATCCCCTGTCGCTTCTGAATCAACAAAGGCACGACGAAACAAGCGTCCAAAAGAGGGAAAGACAGTCACAACACCAAACAAGAAAGTTTCAAAAGGTCCACGGAAGGTCAAAAGGGAGGCTGAAGACTTGAACAAAATAATGTTGGGGAAGTCACAAGAATGGAAGGATGGAATTGGTATAATGAGTGGAGGTGACGATCTTAATAAACAGTTGGTAGTATCAAAATCAGATTGGAAAGGGCAGGATTTAGGATTAAACCAGGTTGCATTTGACGAATCAACCATGCCAGCTCCAATATGCTCCTGCACAGGAGTAATAAGACAATGCTACAAATGGGGAAATGGTGGATGGCAATCTGCATGTTGTACTACCACCCTCTCAATGTATCCATTACCTGCCGTTCCCAACAAACGACACGCTCGGCTCGGCGGTCGGAAAATGAGTGGAAGTGCTTTTAACAAACTGCTTAGCCGCCTTGCAGCCGAAGGCCACGACCTATCCGCTCCAGTTGATCTTAAAAATCACTGGGCAAAGCATGGAACAAATCGTTACATCACCATCAAGTAGAGTCACTAGCTTATTAAGGAAGAGTAGCTTACAAAGAGTAGAAAGAAACGTAAGGAATTCCCAAAGTAGCTAAGGCAAACAACTGCCTCAGAATTTCCTTCCACTTTCAGCTAAAGAATAAAGGATAGCATAATATCCATAAAAAAAAGGGAGTTGGAAGCTATCTCTTGCCTTCAACTTCAAAGGTTTCTCAGCCTCTCTCACATTCATCAAAGTATGTTCGAGAGTAAGGCCAGAGCCAAGTTCTTCAAAGAGCCATTGCAATTCTTTACTTTCCTCTTTTTTTTTGAAGTGCTTTTCTCTGTAAAGCCATGGCGAGATCCTACTTAGTTCAAATAACTGTAAAGGTATGTGTTTATTGGTATTATGTTGAGGGTTGTACTTATATATCAGAATGTGGCCCGTCGTCATTTTGTAGCACGAAGTCTGTATTATCTTACAAGATGCATCTGTTTATGCATCTTCAGTGAAACTCAATCCATTAGGTTCAATGTTATAATCATCAGCAGCTCATAAACTCTTCCACTGTCATTATCTTAAATGTTCGTCTTGGGTTATTTAACACAGTCACTCATCTCCAAGTTAATCAAACCTGTAATTGAATTAGCCAAGCAGATTGGTTCAAAGGATCAACATTGGTTTCTTGGGGTTGAAAAGTGTAAAAAAAAGAGTTGCATTGGGTTTTTGAAAATCAAGTTTATGAACTAAAAGCAAAATCTTCACAAACTAATGAAAATTGCTTAATCAAGTTTGTCAGATCATGAATCATCAGCATCGAAAAATCAGACAGGGATAACTGATATTTCATATTTTCATCACCCACATCACTTGAACAAACACCAAACTTTGTTTAAGAAAACACTACGCTATCCCTTAAAATTGGCAATTCATTTCCAGACAAAAATCCGAGGAAAATATTTCATGAAAAACTGATGAATGAGTTTCAGAGTAGAAAAGCAGAAGGGTGTGAGCCTCAGACCGTCCTAGTTCAAAAAAGTTTCAACACCAATGCAAATATTACATTTTTGCATCTCTGTCAACCAAAAAACTGTTCATCACCGGCCACACATAAGAACAAAGCGAACAAAAAAGAGTAAAACAAACCCTAAGAAAAAAATCGACGAGAAAACAACAATTCCAAAAAATTATACACTGTCAGAGTTTGAAATATCAGCACTTGGAATCAGCCAGGGATAACTGTACATTTCATAGTTTCTCATCATCCAGAGAAAGAAAAAATCACAAGCAGAAACACTTTCAAAGAAAACAGCGAGTTCAAATCCATAAAATTGATATTTAAAAAAAAAAAACAAAAACAAAAACGGAAGAAAACTAAATGAATTTGCGTAGGAGAGGCATCAGATCTTCCTATACAAAGTGGTTAATCACAATGCTCCAAGTTCGTAAACTAGAGCATTCTACCATTCGTAAGTTCGTCATTTGCTCTCTTCCGAGTACGAACTCAAAATCAATTGCAGAAGTCGCTAAGATGAAAAGGTGATCACACCGACGTAGTTTGGAAGATCTAAACATGAGCGTGAAAAAGAAAAGAAATGAATTGAAGAACACATAAAAAAAAAAAAAAAAAATCAAAGCGGCTGAGGATCTTGGAAAAGGCGGCGTTCTACAACGGGGGGGGGGGGGGGGGGTTAGGGTTTTGAATAGAAGAAGAATAAACAGATTGGAGGTTTTATAACCGTTCTAGCCGGTAATTGTGAGAATACAATCTCGATTTGGACAAAAATTTGGACGGCTGTGATTTGTAGACGAAAATCCTGCGGCTTGATCGATCTATGTGTAGAAACGCTGGGCCGGTGATGAAGTTGTATATCACCGACGAATTATGTTGAAACACGTAATCGCTGTATGTCACGAGCATGCTCGATGTAGGTGTTTTTTCACTGGGCTTGATGGTTTGGGCTTTTAAATAGTGAACTATGGGCTACTTACGACTATGCGTCTATGGGCCCTTTTAAAGAATATTTGGGAACTTTTCAATTGGTAGCGATACTTTAGGGTAATACAATTGGTAGTACTTGAAAGCTAATAATTGAAGAGTGATTGTAATGACTAACCATGTGTATAATAACATTTTTTTAAAAAAAAATTGTAAACATAGTAAAGTTTATCAACAATTGACTGTTATGGTGAATAACCTTCGTGATCTATTATTAATAGACCATATAGTTGGTAGTCTATCATTGATAGACCATACAAGTCTATCAGTGTTAGAAGTTTATCACGAATGATTGTGTTGTATTTAAATTTTTTTTAAATGTGACTAATGCTAATATTTCATATCTGATTGCTATATTTGCACATGTCTTATAAATATAGCAAAATTTATTAGTAATGTCACAGTGGTTGATAGACTTTTAGTGATAAACTATATTATCACCGATCAACTTTGAGAACAAGATCTAAAGTTTGATGTATTTGTTTTATTTTTTATTGTGCTATATCCTTTAATACATAATTTGTTGTATTTGGAACAAATTCATTATCGTATTCATGACTAAATGTATACATCGATCTTGACTACTCACTGGTTAACAAATGATAGGTGATAGAACTTGTTTTATGTAACTTTGATATCGTTCAAATTGTGTAGCCTCGTTCACACCATATGTACTGAAAAAGTGATCACAAACGAGGACGTCTCACAGTAAAGGTAAAAAGAATTATTGTAAAGACAACATTGGCCCGTCATGTTTTCATTTTCGTGAGGTCGATATGATTCAACTTTGTTTAGAGGTTTCCAATCTCTTACATCTAAGACCCACACTAATGATTGCTTCAACACAAATATTTGGGAATGAGATAACCAAATCCAACCCACTATATTCATGATCTTAAATTTTGATCGATACATCAACGTTTCCATCAATATTTCAACATTTCTATTGGTTCAATATTAATACGAGAGGTGAATTGTTATTTTCCATTAAATTGTATAGAAAACCACCAAATACCAAAAAAAAAAAAAAGACAAAAAAACCACCAAGGTAAATACCATATAAATAATATGCATGTGTGTTCATAATTTACTTGAAAGAAATATTAAATATTTACTTACTAATTTATTCAATTTTTTTGTAATATTTCTAAAAATATCTACCGAAATCAATATTTTATCGATATTTCTATTAAAATTTTAGTAAAATGAGACCTTACTATTTTCATTTACATTAACATTTTGTTAAACCTTGATTATAGTCACCACAAAACCATATTCCTAAAAAATTATATGTAACTACAAAATCAAAGTGGTTAAAAAAGCATATGGTGAACACATTCACAAATCCAACTTTACAAGCACACAACAAAAAAAATGAAAAAGCATTAACGTAATTTAAAAGGAACGTAATTCATATACATATTTTTTCAAGTGAAATTTAAATTTAGGTGTCTGCCACTATAGTGACTACACAGAACATAAAATTAAAATTGTATCCTTGAAAACTTTATATTATAATTATATCATATAGATAAAGGGTATGTTTGGAATTGTGGGACCTAAATAGGATTTTTGCTTAGAAATTGAAGGTTTATTTTTTTGAAAAGTTTGGGAGTAAGCATCAGTAGCTCTCAAGCTTCATCAATAACTGACCTTATTAACTTTCAATTTTGTGTCTCTACAAAAAATATATCAACCAAAACAGGTCCCACTTCTTCAATATAAATCACAATCATTTCCACCAACTTTGATTATAGGATTATCTTTAACAAAACAATATTCCATTTCTCTAATAATAATAACAATAATCTAAGGATTTTGATTGATCATGGGATGGATTAGATGGAGAATCTAAAGCGCCAAATTCACGGAGGGTAATTACGTCATTTTCTACTTTTGTTCGACAATCGACATGTAGTCTCTTAGTTGACGATGATATATATATATATGTATTAACCCAAGTGAACTTTTTTTTTTGTAGGTTAGTCCTCTTCTTGTTTGTGGAAAATTCAAAATGACTAGTTGTATGAGATTCATTCTTTAATTTTAGGTAACATAACTTTGATCGTACTCAAAATAGGTGAATTAAAGATCAATTGTATTAATAAACTTTGAAGATGTATTGTATCAATTATTCAAACCCTAATTAAAAGAGAGATGAAGAGGACGATTGGTCCAAAATATACTAAACTATATTATTATTAGAAAATCTTGATCCAAAATGGTTTAAAAAGATTCTTTTGTGTTAATTAATTCAAAGCTACATAGTTAATATATGCATAGATTTGATTCCATCGATATAATTAGGTTTCCAAATTATTTTGCATTAGCCTACATCTCAAAAATCTTCATTTACCCCTTTATAAATCATTATCAAAAGTGGTCCTTCAAAATTGTATGGGTTCAAAATGATTGATGCTCTGCCAACTAACAACATATATCAAAAATTTGAAGAACATTCATTTAATTTAATTTCCAATGTATTGAAATTTCACGTTACCTTTATATGTGATTTACTCATTAGCTTCAACTTCTAAGTTAATTATTAGAGTTATCCTATAATTTATGAGACGAGGAGGATAATGATATGATTACGAATTCAATACAAATCTAAACGAAATTAGTTTTTGTTAGATAGCTCAATAGAAAATATAAGAAAACAAGAAAAATAAACAACTTCCTCGAATGCTAAATAAATACACAAATAATGTGTCACTGAACGGAATGGATAATTATATATAACTTATTCAATGTTAAAGAATCTCACTTTATATAATAATTGAAAATTTAGTTACAATAATAAACTATATAAATTTTTTTTATTATCACCGTGTTCATTATTATTCTACAAACATTGTCCTTCATCATTTGTAATTCAGATTAAAGTAATATGCACTACAAGCACGAGTTATTATAATTCAAGTATCATGATAAGAAATTTATCGTCGAAGTAACTAATTAAGTTAAAAAGAAAAAGAAAATAGAAGGGACCAAAGAATTGTAGACAAATATATGATAAGGGAAGGTCCCAAGTTTTATCCCAAAAGAAAAGAAAAAAAGAAGGTAAGTGGTCACAATGTGGGAGCAGTTTTTCAAATCATGGCCTTTGAAAAGTACTTTTCCTTCTTTCTTTATTTTATTTATTATGATTATGAGAATAATGAAATTTCTTTAAAAAGACTTTGTTTAATTAAATTATTTAGAATTGATATAAGGTTGGCTCATAAATCTTTGCATGAAAGATGAAAGATGACTAGTCGGTGGAGTGTCATATGCTTCTTCCACCTAAGAGCCTCTTATTTATTCATTTCTTCCCTAAATTTCAACTTTGGTCCCAACAAAGGATATACCCAAATTTATTTATTTTTTTATTTTTTAAAAACAAAATTATTATTTTTATTATCATTATTATTAAATTAATTAGTTGATTTATTATTATTGACTAAGGTGGTAAAATGTTACATTTTATTTTTATTATTTTTTAAATATTGGGGTTATTAATTTCATTGTGCTTTTAGAATGTTTTTAATAAGTTTTAAAAGTGTGTAAATAAAATCTCGGACCATTCTGCTTTTTGAAATATTTAAACAAAATAGAGTAAAATTTCAAATTAGTTTTTATTAGAAAAAAATATAAAATCTTACTATATTATATTTTGTAAATATTTTTTTTAGAGTTTTGTCGAAATTTGTTGTCAATATTCATTCTTTAAAAAATAAATCAATAATTATATTTTCAAGTTGGTGTCTTTTGCCTTAATTTATTAAAAGACAACTACTTTAATTTCTTAATTAATTACCTATCATTTCAAATTTCTCGAATCAAAATATTATGAAAAAGTTAAATCATTGTCAACTAAATTAAATAGTTGAAAGGTGAAACTATCTGTCAAACCTATATGAGATTATTAAAAAAATTAGAAAGTAATATTAATGGTTATCTTATCAACCAAATTATGTTCATATTAATTGATCACTAGAAACACTAAAGTCGTCAAGTGAAATTTTCCTTAAAACTTTGGTTTCAATATGCAAATTCTTTTGTACAAGTAACAAAAAATTATAAACTCATAAACATCAATGATTAAATTATAAACCTACCACGACCAACCGAGACTTGTTAAAAATCCTAAAATTTGAACCTAAATATCGTAGGATCGAATATTTGTCCTACACGTACGATATATGAAAATCCGAGAATAAAACCAACACTATAACTATAATATTTGAAACAGTAATAAAAGGGGTAGGTGGGAGATTTTGGTGTTAGTTGATTAAGTTGAATACAATATAAGAAATGAATGATTGAGATTTGAAGCCAAACAAATAAGATTAAAGAGGAAAGAATAAGGGAGTGAGAGAGTTGTTGGTTGGTATTGCTACACACATATATAAATATGCCCTTTTGTAATTAACAATATGGTTGGTTTATGTATACATGACAGACTGGGAAATATATATGTGATAACATTTCATTTTTGCATCTATTGAATAGATCACTATTGCAAGAAAATGAAGTTTATAAAAAGAGTCAGACATATGGTTTATATTTTACAATCTGGATTGATTTTCATTGGTTTGGTGGGTGGGATGAGACATATTGATTAATTTCTTTACAAGGTTTGTAATGAGTGTTGTTTATTCCACTTTTTTTTTTTGTTATCGGTAGTCAATTTTATATGATGGGTAGGAAGGTAGAAGGGAAGGATTTTGGTTCAATTTCGAATTAAAAAGGAAATTTTGTTTAACGATACGTTATGTACTTAATTAGTAAAACAAAAGAATTGAGTATAGAATGATCATTTTATGAAGTGTATAAATAATTGAGAATAGAATGAACATATATTTGGTGTCGTCAAAATGCGTTGACTCACTTTGTTACGCATAAAGTTTTGGAGAATTGAGAGTCTTTAATTTTTTTTACCTGAATGGTTCATGAATATGTTTTCGTGATATTTTTGTGTAATGCTTGGTTTTAGTTATTTTGTCTTTTATCTTCAAAAAAATAAAAACTTTAAGTACATTTGATTGATTGGTTTTGTTTTTATTGTTTTGAAAAATGTGTGTTGGTTTTCTTTCTAATTTCTTTACTACATTAAAGAGAGAAAAAACCACTTGAATTATCAAAATTTCCAGAACTTCAAGTAGATATTATTGAACAAGTACATGTATAATTGTACATCCATTTGAAGATCTCAGATAGTTGATGGATCAAAGTTGCTATATATCAATGGAAAAAGATTTTATACGACGATCACATTGTACATATTATTCAACACATCGTCAAGTGATCTATAGATTTATTATTTATTTCTTTTGTAGATCTCACAACTCACACCAAAAAAACGAAAGATTATACCAAGGATCGGTAGATAATTTTGAAGCAATGGATAAATTGTGTTGAGATGGGTAAACTTAAAATCAAAATGACTATTACATGTAGTTGCAATAATGTACATTAAATTAATTAATAGACTGAAATTTTCTTTTTTACTCGATTATAACAACTATCAAAATTTAGCCATTTGAAATGATATAAAGTCGACATTTTATCCTAACCTTCAAATTTAAAATTTTATATTCAAGTACAAAAGATTTGTTTACATCCAACCAATTCACTCGATTCCTTATTTGACAATATGCAAGAGTAGAGAATCAAACGTCTAACTTTAAGGTCAAAATCTACACTTTATGTCAATCAAATTATACTAATTTTAACACTTAATTCAAACCATACTTATTTTTTTAGAAAGATCAAATCTTTCCTCTTAAAAATAAAAAAATCGTGTTAATTATTGTTGAGCTAAACTCACTTTAGCTACCACATAAAAATTTAGAGCTCAAATAACTTGAAGTTATTATTATTATTTTAAAAAATAGAGAAGACAAACCACAAAACCAAACAACTACAAGAACATATCTTGTGATATGGCCCTGATGATCCATTTAAAACAATAGAAGACACTCAATTCTTCAAAGCTTTACTCACAATACTAATTTTTCTTTTCAGATGAATCTTTTTGTAAATCACTTTTGAAGAGCATCTTCCTTTTTAAGATATGCTTGGTAGAATATGAGAATTTATGAACATGCACAACACTTTTACTAAAGAGATAATGTAATGGACTATTATTATTATTAGGTTGACTGAATATACATATCATCTGTTACAACAAAATCATGAGATGAGATGACTTTATATCATAGATTATAATTGACACCCAAACTTTGGGATCAAAATCAAAACATATATGGTGGATTATACGTGGCAATCTTTATAGTGTGCACTAATCCATTCCTAATCCCACTCATTTATTTACTATTAAATTTGTTATAAAAAAAATACTTTACTTTTGTAATTTAACTAAAATAGTATTATTTGGACGGACTCGCAAAATGACAAATGTATCCCTCCCGTTTGATTTGGGTCCGTCGATGTGCCAACTCATCTCTTTCTCCACGTGGCAGTTGAAGACAAAAGAGCTACACATGCACGCCGGAGGGTATAGCAGTAAAATTGCATTTCAATTTTACCATTATATTGAAATTGAAAACAATACTTTTGTAAGTGAATACAAAATTAGTTTTAATTTTGTTTTGAGCGTTTCTATTTATATTTGACAAAACATAGTACAATTTTTTTTAATATATATTTGATAAAAAATTATAAAATATATTAAAATATGGATAATTACAAATGTAGCAATTAGATTCGAAATAATTAATTATATAGCAGCTTGTAAATATAATGATATTTGTCAAAATTCTCATTGATAGATCATAAAACTGATAGAAGTCTATCACTCATAGATTTTTCTATATTTATAATTTAAAAAAATATTATTATATACTTAATTGTTTTATAATTATCTATAAAATTATTAATATATTTTTAGATGAGACATACTATTGGACATATATATTATTTTATTTATAGATCTCACACAATTGTAAGTAACGAATGAAGGTAGATAGTCAATTGCTAGCAGTACTAAATGTATTTTTTTTCTTTGAAATTTAGGAAATTTTTTAGTGACATTAGTATTTCTAACTTTTCATTTTAGGTTAGAGTGTTTAGTAAAACAAAGCGGGTGTAATTTATTTAACTATAATGTATGAAACGAAGCACATTTTAAACTTTGTTTTTATATTGATATTTAGTATTTAAATTTGTGATAGGATGATTATTTAAAATTTTATAAAAATAAGATACATATGTACCTCAACTAAATTATTTTTTACAAAATCATATAACTTAGAAGCATATTTCGATAAAATTATGAAATATAGAATATAAAAACATAGGTAAAAACTTTAAAAACACGTAATAAAAAAAGTATATAATAAAAGGGAAAAGAAAGAGGAAAGAATTTGTCTATTTGCAAAAAACGCAGCGTAAAAAGAGGGGGGTGCCACCTCTTTTCCTTTCCCTAAGTTACCGTTGCTTCTTTTATTTAACTAAGCTAAGGTCTTAATTAATCACTTGGGAGTTGGGACCCACTATATTAAATGTCATTATTCCTTAATTACAACTTCTAATCAGACAAAAGTAAAGGCAAAAAAAAGTTAACATGATCTTTAAGCCTTAGAGTAACTGTCAACCTGTCATTGAAGAGAAAAAATAAGAAAGAAAATCTAAAATAGTGAATCGTAAAATAGGTTTTAAAATTAAGGAAAATTATAAAAAATGGTGAAGAGACAAATTATTTACAGTTTGTCTGGTGGGTTTTTTTTTTTTTTTTTTTTTTCATCAAAGGTAAAATTGGGTTTGAATTAACTATGTTTAAATTATATTAACTAAAATAAACAAAAGCTAAGATTAGAAGAGCTTATCGTCAATGTAGAGTATAGTAATTAGTAATCACTAATCACTAATCACTAATCAAAATGGAATTTAATTTGATGTAAAATAAGAAAAAGAGAGAGAGTTTTAACGAGATGGAGAGTAAAAAGCAGAGAGGAAAAGGAGAAATTATCGCGATTTTATAAACTATTTATCTTGAGAAATTGCGGATTTATTTTATTTATATATTTGTGTTAATTATTTAAAAGCAATAACATGTTTTTGTTTTTTCCCGAACGGTCTGAAAAATAGAAAGCATCTATTTGAGACGAAGAGAATACGAAGAGGCGTAGAGATCTGACAGCTTCTTCTTCTCGTCTCCTCTGAATTTCTTCTGATCATTGTTGAGGTTGATGGAGCCGTTCCACGCCGGAATCCAACTGAAGAACTGAGCTAGATTTAAGGTTTGCTTTAAGATCCGTTTCTCTCTCTTCTTTACACCATCTCTACTTTTCTCTTTTCCTCTCTCGCTCGCTACAATTCCCAAGACCCCGCACCATTACAGGCCGTTTTGTCCCCTGCACAGAGTGAGAGAGAAAGAGAGACGAACAGAGAGAGATTCGGATAACTTCAACATGGGAAGGCCTCGTTCATGCTTCCAAGTAATCACATGTGGTGGCGATTTGAAGGATGGAGATGAGATCGATGTACTTGAGGTTGGTATTTTGTTCGTTTTGTCCCTTGCATGACTGTTGTTTCCATTTCAGCTTGTTTTTCTAGATTTTGTGATTGTTGTAGAACATTGAATATCTTTGGTTTTGCGTGTTGATAATGTGTTGCAATGCAATCGATTGGTATTGAATGGATCGATTCTGGTTTGGGTCATGAGAATCAATTGGAGTTGTATGGTTATGCATTGTTAATTCTTTGGAAAATGTGTTTGTGATCTGGTTGAGATTGCTTTGATAAATGAGAATCTGACTCTGGATTTTTACTTTATAAAGAATTTTGGCGAATTTATTGGTATTGTTGCATTTGCATCTCGGAATCAATTTACTGTTTCTATGTACTTCCATTTCGACGTGTGTCTTCTGTCTGTTAAAGTAGTTTTTTGTATTTAATTCCACTTCCAGAGTAAGGAGTCTAAAGACAAGCGATGCTGGAGTTTCCGTAAGAGATCTTCCCAGCATCGTGTGCTAAACAACACAGTGAGTGCAGAAGCTCCTTCTGTAGCGAAGGAGAACCTTGAAACTGCTACATTCGACTTCCAATCATCAGCTGCGAAGGAGAACCTTGAAACTGCTACATTCGATTTCCAATCATCCGCTGCAAAGGAGAACCTTGAAACTGCTCCATTCGACTTCCAATCATCAGCTAACTCCACTGTTCCTGAGAAACCCACTGTAAAACACTTAACCGATGAGGAGACCCAGGCGCCTATCGTGGAGAATCCTAAAGGATCTGATAAGGTGGATGTTGCATCTGAAAATGAAAGTAAAGTCGATCGTGATCTTGAGGAATCTACTGTTATTGCCATCCAGACTGGTGTCAGGGGGCTATTGGTACTCTCCATTTCAGGAATTATTTAGCCGGAGATCCTTTGCAGTTGTTTAATGAAAATTTAACATCTCCATTCATGGCATATTGGCAGGCGCAGAAGGAGCTGATTAAACTTAAGAATGTAGTGAAGGTGCAAGCTGCTGTTCGTGGATTCTTGGTAAGGAGACATGCTGTCGGAACACTTCGCTGTGCTCAAGCCATTGTCAAAATGCAAGCTATTGTACGTGCTCGTCGTGCTCATCTCTCTCCTGAACGATTGGCTCCAGATGAACAGCACAATAAGAATGAGAAGGAAAATCTTGATTCAAAGACCGTGGTAATTATACTGATTTTCAGATCGTGTTATATTGAGATCATGGACTCAGCTTCGTCTATTAAAAGCTTGGCTTGATTTAGATGTAATTTTGGTTGTTCATTGTTTCGTTTAAGTTTTCTTAAGATTTGCTTAGGATAACTAATTTTATATAGATGTACTTTTTTTATGTTATCCATAGAGAAATTTTCTTGTCTTGTTTTAAAATCATTGTTTATTTTGCAGGTAAAGGGAGAGCTGGACAATTCAAAATCCAATTTGCGATATATTTCAATTGAAAAGCTACTTAGCAATAGTTTTGCCCGGCAGGTATTTTGGATAATGTTAGTATGTTTTTGATTCATTGCTTGGCTAGTATTCGGTGAGCTAGTCTTGTCTAATTGATGAGTTAATTTTGTACTTGAAGTTGTTGGAATCAACACCAAGGAACAAACCAATCAATATCAAGTGCGTTCCTTCCAAAAATGATTCTGCTTGGAAATGGTTGGAGCGCTGGATGGCTGTTTCATCATTGGATGTCTTGGAGGCAAAGAATGAAGAATTAGTCCCTGATCAAATGGAAAAAGAATCCGAGGAGCCGAAGAAAGAAGAATTAGAAGAATCTGACGCTGAGCAATTGAAACGAGAAATTGAGGAATCACATTTTGAAGATTCAGTTGACTTAAACCCGTTGTCTGAAACAGAAGATTTGAACTCCGGCACCATAAAATCAGTTTCACCATGTGAAAGTGAAGATTTAAATACTTATAGTGCCAATAACTTACAATCTCAAACCAGCTGCTCTCCATCTTCATTAGAAAATGATAATCTTGAGCAGCCTCGGCCTGAGACTGCTAAAATATCTGAAACTGAAGAGACAGCAACTAAGGTTAGTTCTATACAACATGAGAAAATACAGTCGGATGATGTAGATGTGCAAACAGAGTCAAACTCCTCCTCCGATAAACCTCAGATGGAAAGCGAGCAAGTCAATCCTCTGAAAAGATTAGCACCTGAACAACTGGAGAACGAGGGCAAGAAATTTGGATCAAGAAAGATGAACAATCCCTCATTTATCAATGCGCAGGCAAAATTTGAACAGTTGAGTTCAGCACCAGATTTGATTGGAAGTATTAGTTCGATGAATCAAGATGATAGAATCGAACCTCATTCAGAAACAGTGTCATCTGCATTGGAGGATACTGTACCAAGGACAAAGGACACGAGTGCAGTTGAAAATATCGTCACTCCTGCATCTAGGATAATTCAAGTCAGTGGCTCTGAATGTGGTACCGAGCTCTCTATTTCTTCCACCCTTGATTCACCTGATATATCTGAAGCAGGAATGGCAGATCCACTTCCAAATGATGTTTCGGAGAAAGTAGTCCAAGATCCTAGCAGTGATCTAAGCGTAGAAGTTGAAATCAAGGCTTCTACAACTCCAGTGCAAAATGATATCCAACTTCTTCTGGATCAACCAGCAGAAGAAGCCAGTGAATCTAACGGCCATTCCATCACTTCAGTAACTGTTGTAGACTCTTCCCCAAGTGAATCAAAGCTAGGGAGAAGTTCATCAGATCAACAGAGAGAACAACAGGAGGCTGGTTCGCATCAAACATATAAATCTTCTCCAGAAGCTTCTCCAAGAAGCCATTTAACTGTTCCAGAATCCCAAGGAACACCTTCGAGTCAGGTATCGACGAAGGCAAAACGGGATAAAACTGATAAAGCAGTCTCTTTTCAGAAGCAAAAGCCTACATCAGCAGTAAAGAAATCACCATCCAGTTTAAATCGGAATTCTGCCTCGAGGAGTAGTACAGATAATTCTTACAAAGATCAGAAGACTGGGAAGAGAAGAAATTCGTTTGAAGCACGACAGGAAAACCTTGAAAAGGAATTAAAAGAGAGCAGTAGCAGTAGCTCTCTTCCTCACTTTATGCAAGCCACAGAATCCGCTAGAGCCAAGGCTCAGTCAACTAATTCTCCAAGATCAAGTCCGGATGTTCAAGATGGAGAAATATACCTCAAGAAAAGGCATTCCTTGCCTGCTGATGGCCGGCAAGGATCTCCACGCGTCCTGCAGCCAACATCTCGAACCCAGCAGGGAGCGAAGGGAAATGGTACGCATTCCTCCCCACTGAACTTCTCTCACTCCTCCCCCCACCCCTCAAAAATATAAAATTAAATTAAATAACAAGGGAAGTAAATGAGGAATAGGGGAGAGCAGATCTACCCTTGAGGATTCCACGTTAGAAAAGTCAAGGATCTCATACTTTATAAGATAGATGAGCTACTTCTTATATTGACACTGACGGTTGGTTTTGAGATGGAATTCTACCGTGTCTAATATGTGCATGAAAAAGTAAAAATCAGACGGTTTAATATGCGTGCTTGAACAAAGCTAAGCTCTGATGTGGCCTACAAATATTGATGCTAGCATGCATGCAAATTTATACACACTCGTTGTAATTTATACCTAATCTAACACGAGCGCAAATGATGGTTTTAGTAAACGTAATTTAATGTTTCCTTTTGTGTGTATTTCAACAAATTTACTGCCCAAGAAGTTATTCTAGGATGTGCTGCACACTCTGGTCATGTTCACGATAAGTTAGTTATTTCGATAATTACATCTTCTTTCCTGATTTCTACTTTCAGATAAAATGTGGCGAAGGTAAAGCAGCTAACGACGTGGTCGCAACAAATGGACTAAAATTATGCAAGGAGACAACTTGACCTCAATGAGCGCAAACTAATTTCTGATCTACATTTTCATGACGCTTAGTTAAACAAAGCCAAAAGATATATGATGGGTATGCTCAGGAAAGATGTGTAAATTGCCATTTCTGTCTAATTGTTTGTTTGCTATCTCTTCATTTTCCCCCTCCTCTTTCAAAAATTTTCCATCACCTGTTTGTATAATTTACAAGTTGTGGTCACTGTGTGCTGATTTAGTAGGTTTGTGACAAATGGTTTGGCTTGTGTATGTGTTTGTGAGGTTACTACAATGTGATGAAGAGATTCAAAGGATTTATATTCCATTTTTTCTCCTTTATTCTTTTTATTCTTTATTTTTCAGATGTTTATTTTAATAAGCAGAATATGATTGAGCTATCTTTATTTCTATTCCCCATGTACTTGTTCTTAATTTCCCTTCGGAATTCAGCCAAAAGTTGGGTCTCAACACTGAAAATGGTTATATTTTGATAATTTTAGCTTTTAGGTTTTTACTTTCCCAACTCCATCAAATTATTCTTCATGGTTATGTTAGATGAGATGTTATTTAAATTTAACTTCACTCATCAACCATATGATTTAAATATCTATGAAATTAGGGTATGAGATATTGTGCTCATAATCAAGTAATCTTAAAACTTTCGAGTTACTTAAGAAGCTTGAAGATTAATTTAGCTAATTATAATTGATGACAATTTTAGAATAATAATTAAATAGATAACAATATTTTAAAAAATTATAAATATAGTAAAATTGATAAACTCTTTATAAACTAATATTTGCAACCAAGTCTATTTGTGATAGATTTTGACAGATTCTTTATTTATACAATTTTTAAAATGTTATTGTATACTTAATTATTTGAATCTAATTGTTATATTTGCAACTATTTTTTTAATTTTCTAATACTGAAATGTTTGACAAAATTAATACAAAATCATTATAATTTAGCTATTATAACTATTTTAATTATATACTAACAATTTAGTAAATTGTTCTAAATATTTTAAGGAAGGTTGAATTCAAAAGGTAGTGTGAATGTGATGGAGCAATTTTTAAATTTTAATTTGAGATAAATTAACAATAAAATCACATAATGGTCAAAACGATAAAACTGTTAAAATTATTTAAAAAATATAACATAATTTTATTTTAATGATGTTTAGAATTTTATGGATGTTTATCGGTCTACCATTACTCTTTTACTTTTGCCAATATTTCAAGATTTTTTTTCTCCGGAAGTTAGACTTTTATTTGATTGAATTAAAGAAAATGTCACATTTTTAATAATTTGAGGAGGTATATTCAAAATCAATACTATTTTAAGCAATATTATTTTAGAAAAATATCAAAGGATAAAATTTAAAAAATTTGTAAATAAAAATTCAAATTTTTAGTACATTAAAATTGGTAAGTTAAAGTTATTTAAAGATCCATTTCTTTTTAATAAATATAAAAAAACAATTCATCCTTATTATTAGTTTGAAGTTAATTTGGTAAAAATAATTATACTAAATTATGTAAAACTTTCCCAAACTAATAGAGAAAAGATTAATAGAGACTAATTTTTTTTTCAATATTAACTAAAATTGAATAAATATTTAAGAAATTTTTAAAAATAGTAAATTTTATAAAATATTTACAATATGTACAAATTCTATCACTTATAGTTATTGATATGCTATAGTAGATTAATAGATTTTGCTATATTTTGTAAATATTTTAATTTATTTTGTTATTTTTAAAAAAACCTCTAAATATAAACATTAAAATAGAACGATAAAAAAATATATGAAAGAAGAAAAAAATTTTAATAAAAGAATTGAATATTAAAAAGAAAAGAAAAAAAATAAAATGAATGCATTTGGCAAATGCATTGCATGTGGGAGAGTGAGTCAAGTTTTTGGTAGAAACAAATAAAACGAAACACAATATTTTAAATTAAAAAATGAGAAAGAAAGCCAAAAGGAAATGTTGAGGCTATTAGCTGGAAAAAGCCTGAACCAAAGGATCTAGGGTTTTCTTCGCTTCGATCTCTCTGTCCTTCTTTAACTTACATGCAAATTGATATCATCTTTCTGCAATTCCACCTTTCACAGTTCTTAGACACGTTTCGATTTTGGAATGATAACACAAACTTGTTTTAACTTTTGTCAAAAAAACGATGCTGGATTTGAAGTTATAGTACTGGGGTTTTCATTCTGATCGGAATTCAATTCCGACTCTTAATCGTGAAAGAAACTTTTGAAAACAACCGAGCGCTGTAAATATGCGGGGATTGCACAAAGGGAAAAGGGTTTCATGGGCCTCAGATCTTAATCTTCGTCAGGTAAAAACTACATTTCCTTTGATTTAATCCCATTTATTTTGGGTTTAATTTTATTAAACCAATAACAATTTTGGGCTTTTTCTAGTTTTCGTTTTAGTTTTCCATTGTTCTGTTTTTCTTTCTGAAGCAAATATATTTTGAGTTCTCATTGCCTAGTTCTTAAATTTAAATTAATCACCATAACAATTAATGGGTTGATGAGATAGATCCTAATTGTTTCCGAAATTTTATTTCATGAAGGCTTATGTCTTTAAGATCGCTTTGAGGCAGGGTATAGCTTTTAAGTTCATGAGGGGTTGTTTTGTATCTATTTTAACTAACTGTCTTTGCACCTCATACATTTGCTTGAAGAATGATATCATTCTGCTGCCTATTTTTCAAAATATAGAAGTCCACTTATGTACTTGTTCAACAATTGCAAAGGTGGACCTTGAACCATCGACATTTGGTATGGTAATCGGTGTCTTTAGAATCTTTAAGAAAGCGACAAATTGTGGACATGAGCTTTCCCCGATTCTGTATTTAGATCCAGGGTTACACTTCATACTACATTAAGGAGGGTACACATATTATAACTTCAAGAGAAATGCCTTGAGGCTGCTCAACAAGGTAGTTGCCAGCCAAAGTATTTGCTATTAGGAGTTGGTATAAGTCTTGCACAATAACAGGAATTAACTCTTGAAATGTTGTTTATAGAGTTTCTGCTAGGAACTTAGGATTTAGGAATACTATTGGGTAGTGGTGAGCAATATTAGTAGGATGCTAAGAGTATATTAGTTTTCAGCCAAAGTATTGCTAGTAGGAGTTGGTTATATCTAGACGAAGCAGGAGAGAATGAGGAGGTTCCAAGTTCTTCCAATTGTTTGGATTTCTTTTTGAATTTTCTTGTTCATTATCAGTATAACTCTCTAATATCTCGGTTTTTGTATTTCTATCTAATAGGATATGTATATATATATATATATTAAACACTTCCTTTCATTGAAAAAAAATGAAATAGGACAAGGGCAACAGAAAACAAGCCCACAAAACTTCTCTATAGAAAGGTTTTCCAACTAAGTAAGATGCTACCTAGAGGATAATTATAAAAAGTCTACGAGATCAAAGCCTAAAGAAAAAGATGAATTCTCAACAAGGACCAAACACCATCATGGTCCTTCTCCTCACCCCTAAACACTCGATTCCCCTATCCCACAAAATAGTGCACACCTCATCTAACTATAAAATTTGACCTTTTCATTGAAACTCTTGAAAGAAACAATTCCACACCAATCTCAAAAACTGACAACAGCAGAGAAGGTTATCCAGGTCTTTTTCCGTCTTCTGAGGAAGAATACAACAGAATGGCCTTTTAAGCACCTATCCATAGTGTCCACACAACCAAGTAAAACTTTCCAGTTAAAGAATTTAACTTTCTTAGGGATCTTAATCCTTCAAAACACAAGTCAGCAAGCAAGTATGTTCTTTCAAACATGTTTTATAACATATTTGTTGAAGAGTAGTCTGTACCCTCTCATGAAATGAACATCTCGCTTCTGGGAGTTCTTGTTATCCATCAGGCCTTGTTCTCTTGAACGAGAGTCTATTTCTCTCTCTCTTTCTTGGTAGTTAGTTCGGGTTTTTATTTGGCTCCTTTTGTTTGAATCTTATGCTCTTACCCTAACGAGAAACAAATGCATCTTTTATTTGCAGGTTAGGTTGTTTTCGTCTGAGGACTGTCCTTCCCAAGTGGGATTGGGTGCTCAAGATCACCTTCAAGCGAAGGCATCGTGGCTCTTGCATTCAACTGGTTCGGGTTTGGGTTCTGATGATACTTTGCCTCCTGGATTTGAAGTAGCTCATCCAGAGAATCAGTTGCAGATAAAGCTCTCACAAATTCCTGTAAATCAATGGAGATGTCCACCTAAGGTAAGTAGTGATTTCGTTTTCAATTTTATGTTGGAGTAGAACTTTGGCTCTGCAAGTTTAACATGAAATTCATGCTCTTTGTCCCATGGCAGTTTTTTTTCTTTTCCTTTTAATGTTTATTCCCGTAGTTTGTGCTGAATTTGACGTGGCGAGTGGTTGTTGGTGAAGAAAGCCAAGAGGTAGATGTTGAAAATCAGAGAGAGATGAGAGTATTTGAAGCGGTTTATCCTCGGGCATCTGCAATTCCTCCTAAGTTGATTACTTCCTTTGCACTTTGTAATTCTTGGCATTTTTGTTATTCGTCATACTGAACAACCATTTGGTTTGCATCCATACAGCCCTTCTGTAGTACCTGATTCAGAACGTGCCAATGTTGATGACAGTCGGACACCTCTGATTCCCATTACTCCTGTTGAAGATGACGATGGAGCAACCGAGTCTTCCTCCGATTATGCAAGTCCAGCCTCTGGCCTTACGAGTGCACAGCCCTCCCTATTTGTTCCTGCTGGTACTTCCACATCTCAACATGCTTTACTGAATGCAATGTGTTCTACTTCTAATGTGAGTTCCATGGGTGGAGTGGATTTTGGCAACGAACGTGATGTTGTCGCTGCTGCATCAGCGGCACTCAGTGCACTAGTGAAGACCAACGAAGTAGGTAACTCGATTGACCGCGAATTGCTTGTTAATATTCTCAACAATCCAAAAATGATTGAACAGCTGGTTGTGGATTCTGGTGCTTTGACTAGCACTCAAAAGCCAATATCGTCTCCTGACCCACCCCTTGTACATATGCATATGTCTGATACCAATGCCACCATTACGCCTATATCGAGCAGTTCTTTTTATTCTCAACCAAATGGTGGGAGTGTAGGACCTGTCTCCAATGCACACCCTTCCTCAAGGGGCATACCTGTTTCTTCCCTGCCCTCCACCGGAGCCCCAATGAGGGACTTGAATTACTATAAAAGTTTGATTCAGCAACATGGAGGGGAGAGACAAGACGTTCCCCCTCGGCAGCAATTTGCGAACCGTCACAATCAGCCATTGGGCACAAACCAGGAGTTCTTACAGAACCAGCCATCAAGAGATGCGAAGTTCAAGATAATGAAGCCTTGCATATACTTTAACAGCTCGAGAGGATGTCGGCATGGAGCCAATTGCACATATCAACATGACCCCTTGTTCCAGCAGAGAAGTAGTAGCGTGTCAGAAATGCCTAGCTCCAAGAGAACAAAAGTCGATAGAGAAATCAGCAGTTAAATGTAGAGTATTGTTACTGATCGATGTGAAAGTTGGGAATGCTTTGCCCACGATTTCTTCTCTTTACCTGGAAATCTGTTTAATCGGTCTCTTTCTTTATATTTACCTGCACAAGATAACCTTATGATGGTTTTGGATGAGGCCAGAGCCTCTGTTGCCACCATTGATTTAGTAATTTTTTAGTATGAAACAGAATGTCCTCTTGATGATGAATTTGTTGAGATGATAGGCTTTTCAAAGTTGAAAGGTGGAAGGATTGTTCCATCAAAATCTCTTCCAAGTATATGACTTTTCAATGCTGCTAGAATCTTTTATCCCCTTAAGAACTAAGATATGAATTACACATTTCTTTTTGAGTTGGTGGGGTGTCTCACGTCTAAGTGCACTTTGGACACTAATTGATATCAAAAGAAAAAGAGATATAAGTAGTGTACAAGTCAATATAAATTATATCAATCAGCAGTTCCTTTGATATCCAAACTTTCTCTAAATAATTCTAATTGGAAAAGAAAGAATACGCATCCAATAGCGAAAAAGAGACGCACCGAGCTACTATGTTAAAATACCTTTTCGAGTAGAGTACATGGTGATTCACCATTGATGTCAAAATACCATTTCATATCTAGTAGAGTCAATAGTTTGGATTCACCGTTGATGAATTCTTGGAAAATGGGAAGATAAAATATGGACCGGACTAATAGAAATTTATTAAAATTAGAAATAAAAAACCACATGAAAACTAAACAAAAACTTAAAAGTAAAAGTATAATTAGGATAGTTTTTGAAATGCAGAAATCCTAGTACAATGTCTTCGATCAAAAAAGTATATAAAAACTCTAAAATGTTTTCATTTGATTCATAATTCATGAAGTATCAGTAAGATGTAAGGCACATGTAATTCTTTTGTTTGTTTGTTTACTTTTGAACTATATAACTTTTTTTTTTCTTTCCTTTTTCTATTTTTGTAAATAGTTTTAATTTCATTTTGTGAGCAATCATTTATGTAATTTTGATATTTAATTTTTGTTAATATTTAAATCAAAAGAATCAAATCTCCAACTTTAAAATCAAGGGTATAAACTTTATATTAATCAGGTCATCCTCGTTTTGACTTGATTTTTTCTTCTTTCTTAAAACCCACAGATACCAATTTCAATGACTTTAAACGTTTTGGTCCAAGTCCATCTCCCAAACATTTTAGTCAATGTTGAAATGTATTTTTCCAACTTAAATCTCACATCTTAGTCTATGTCGGATCTTGCAAAATGTTGTCAATGATATTGATATTCTTAAGGAAACATTTTCTAGATTTAACTCCAAAATGTTTAAATTTCACATGTGGTTCTTCAGTTGCAACTAGGGGTCCAACAACAAATACAAAAAAACTCATCATCATAACAAAAATCGACTACCAACACCCCCCCCCCCCCCCCCAAAAAAAAAATCAATTTAGTATTTGCATAAGGCCCCCCCCCTCCCTCCAAGCATCATTAATATGTTCACTAACTCCATTCAATTGGTCGGTCCTATTATATAAAAAAAATCAAGATCAATCAAATTATAAGTGCATCATCTCCAAACCTTTGTTTAGGATGACATGTGATATTATAGATAGAAAAGTAATTAAAACTGGTGACGTGTCAAGCGGAGAATTCACGAGTCAAAACCACAAATTTTGTGAACGCGTAAATTGGGCCTAAGAGAGCCCATTAGTGGAAATGGTCCAAGCTGGATTGGGCCCGCTGTTGTTGAATGTTGTGCCCTAGAGTGGGTGCAAAAAGCAAGCCGAAGTTATCCAAAACGACACGTCGCCTTACCTTAATGCTTAAATTGGGTCGTCACGTCGTAGCCATCAGCTGAGGTACGTCCGTGAAGTCCATTGAAATGAGGGGTTGAGTGAGTGGGGATGGGGGGGAGGGGGCCCTTTATTTACATTAATAACTCCATAACTATACACCTAATGTGTTGTTTGGAGAGAATCAGGTTGTGACAATACTTTTTAACTTTGCTTTTCCCCTTTCATAAGATTTAAGCACACATTATTATTGCTATTAAAACAAAATTTAATTCTGTCAAGTCAATTTGCTCGTGAAAATTTGGTAGCTTTCTTGTTAGTGTTCATAATAATGGCTCCTGCAATACGGAATAACAAGAGTGTTTGTGAAAAGAACCTGGACATATATAGAACCCCCCAATTAATTATGTGGTGGATATAGGAATAAGATCATAAGGATATATGGGTATTTTTCTAAAAAAATTATATACATATATAGTTATAAATAACATTCTTTAGGTATTCTTTTAAAAGAATTTCTTTAGTTTACATATTGGACGATATCTCTTGTGATATAGAATGTTACACACAGTTTCCAAGGTGAATGAGAATTAATAGCAATAAGAAAGTGAAAGGAGGTTATCAGAGGGATGGTTTTTTTTTTCCTTTCACAAGTTTAGTTTGTAAAGCAAGGCATGTTTGTCAGTAATTATAAAATGGTTTATTTTAATGCACTTTTTTCATCCTCAAAATTGATGTAAACATATTTTTAATCATGAAATAATTTTGATATATGAAAATTGAGTTTAAAAGTATAAAATTAAATATTAAATTAATTTAGATCATGCACTAAATGTTCGGAAAGGATGTTGACAACAAAAGAAGGGTTATAGAGTTTGCCCTCTCATTGTCTATCAATAAACATCTTTTTTAGTACAACAAATGCGAGATAAAAGTTCTTTACCTAATTAACAAAAATTAATTAGGCAATAAACCTTTCAATTGTGTTCACCGATAAGTCCCAAATAAAAAAAAAAGATCAAGTCAAGAACCTATTAGACTTCATAACTTAAGATCAAATAAGTCAATGACCTATTAGACTTCAGAACTCAAGGGCATGCACTTTCAATTCAACCAAAAGGTTTATGGATGTAGTAGACATGTTTAAAGTTTAAGAGAATATTCAACTTATGAAAACGAAAATTCATATTCAAGTTGACTTAATTATCAAATTATTATGACTTATTTATTATTATTGTTTTCTTTTTATCTTTGCTCGTTCATTGTACTAATGCAGGTTACTAAGATTAGGGACAATAAATCTTAATATATTGATATAACATTTTTTAATATATTGATATAACATTTTTTATTTTATGCATAGTAAATTTTGTTTTCGAATTCATCCAAAAGATTGAATCATATGCTAAATTAAAGAAAATAGTTGTGTTCTTATATACAATTTTCTTTCAAAACTTCTTTACAACTTAGCCTACTCATTTCCTTTCAAGAAGTACCTTTGGAAGCTTGTGGGAAACGAGCCAAAGTCGGGGTTAAGGACAAAGGAATAATGTATATCATATAACTATATACGTATACTTAGCTTTATCTTCATATTATAGGGTACATAAATCAAAACTTCCTATATGTAAAGTAGTTGATATCTTTTTCTTTTTCTCACCAATGATGACATGACATTAGCATCAACACTCCTCCCGAGATAGTCTACTTAATATATATACATATACAATGATTAATAAAACATACAAAATGATTAATTATGATATTTAAACCAACAACTCCTCTCTGGATATAGTAGCTTAATTATTGGTTTTATTATTATTATTATTTTTTTGAAACTAAATAATTATTTGAGTTTATAATGAAATGAAAATTAATAACTTTATTACCACCGCTATGTTTTAGAATAATCCAACTAAATATGAATTCATTATTTATTTATTATTTTTCACCTCCATTTCTCTCTTCCACTTTCTGCGCCTCCACACACTAAAATTTATATAATTCAACAAATATATATTTTTTCTTTACATTATTCTAAAAGAATTTTAAATTTTATGCATAAACTTGTGTCATGTATATAGAGCAATGTGAAAATATTGTAAACTCACTCATTTTAATAATATTGATTTAACTTTTTCTTGAAGGAATAATATTAACTTTTGTATAAACACAAGTCTGTTTCATGCACGTGTTAATCATTCAAATAACTTTTGTTGAAACCCACAAATTTTAACAAAAATTTATGTGTAGTAGTGTCAAATTTTTTGAAAACTTATTAATTTTATTCTATACACATGCTTTAACAATACATTAAAACTATATTATACTATATTTTTGCAATTTTTGCAAGAGTTTTAAAAATAGAACTTATTAAAAGATAAAAATTATAGCAAAATTTCAAAATTAAGATATTGTTGTAATTAAGTTTGAGTCAAATCCTCCAAAGAATAAAAGTTTAGGTTAGAAAAAAAATTCTTGATAAAACGAATTAGGGTAAATATATGAGTTATGTTCTTAAGTTGGGGGTTCAAATTTTAATTTTAAAAAACGTTCCTTGTAATTCTCATAAATTATTATTATTAATTTTTAAAATAAAAATGATAATTTGTACAAATTAAATATAAAGGTTTTGACATATGGATCGCACAATTACGTATTTTAAGGAAATCACATGGCCAACAAACAAGTCCTCTATCCACATCGTCTATCATTCTCATTCCCAATTCTTAGGCACTAATATTTTTCCAAATAAATAAAGATCATTTATGTATGCTCTGTAAAGTGAAAAAGGAAAAGAGAAAGAGAAAAAAAAAAGTATAGTTCTATAATTAAATCATATGTTTACTTGTTTAAAATGTGTACTAGGGAGAAACCGCACCATGACGGTCATAGATTTGGAAGAAAACCGGAGAATGCTTCTTGTGATTTTCAGTTTCTTTCTACAACTGAAGATCAGCAAACAAACTTGTACACTCTTCCATTGATAAAACATTGTGTATATAGTAAATAATATAGCAACGTGATACAACTAATAACATATAACATAAAAATAACTAAGTAATAACAACATAACAATACTTAATATTTTGATCAAATGCAAACAAACATAAAGAGAAGTCTCCAATGCATTGGCAGAGGTTATGCTAGCTGATGCATGCAAAAAAAAAAAAAAAAAAAAAAAGTCGATATGAATGTCGGTCTAGGGCAACTAAGAGAAACTCTCTCCAGACGCTAGCTAAGTTCGTCAAAAAGTTCACACATCTATACCAACACGTTCTTGTTTTTGTCGACATAATTAGTTATATCAAAAAAGTAATGTCAAGACAACCAAAATTTATAATAACGAGAGAGTATGAAAATTTTCGAATCTACGTTAGTGACGTGTTTTATTTTTATAAATCATTTCAAACATGCACTAAATTTCTGTTTAGAAGCCAACTCATCGAACAAAACTAACCATAACCACAACCACGACTGTGAGGAGAAGGAATCAGCTGGGATGGGATAAAACAATGAATCCTAAACACTCCTTAATTGAAAACTAGAAGAAGCATTGCAACAAAAAGACGTACCTAATGGACAAACGACATGGGCCATCTCAGCCAACCCCATCTGCATCTATATCAGGTAAATGGAAATTATAAAGGAGAAAAAGTAGCCAAGTGGCCAGTGGGTGCATGGAAAGGGAAGTTTAATTGACGCGGGTAGTGAGTTCGCCACGTCGGTCTGGCGAAGTCCACAATTCCAACTGGAATCCGACATGTCGTTCAGCAAAGGCGACGCGCTCCATACAATATAATTAAAAAATATATTTATCATAATTATTAATAAAGATTCAATTTAAGAATTTTAATTGATTTTTATTCAATTTGACTCCACCGCCCTTTATGTAGAGGGTGGGGGCATTTATGACTTTTTGTCTTACCCGCGTTGTTTCGGCAATTCATTTCCTTCACAGAACATTGCCTTACCACCTTCACTTCTTTTCACCACTGTGACCAAATTCTCCTCCGTCCTTTTTCATTACAATCATTACAATCCATAATCTTAAAAATAATAATTAAAATATATGACAAGTGATATTATTTTTTAAAATATATAAATTTACAATTTTTTTTAAATACAGTGTTATATACTTAATTATTTTAATATTAATGTTTTGAATGGAAAGCTAGACTCCATTTTATATTTTAGAATAATTGAATTTAGATGGGAATGAAATGCCATTTTAATAATATTAATATTAATGATATGGAGTAAATATAAACACGATTTAAAATATAAGGCACATGATTTATCATTACTATAATTATAGCACATTCAATTAGGTAAGACACAAATTCAATTGAAACTTATCAATTAATTAATTTTTTATTGGGTCTACAACCTTCAATATTTTTTTTTTCAATATAACAAGATGAAAATAAAGAAGGATCAAACCTAGCTCAGTCATGTTAAATTATTAATTAATGTGAAACTAAACTTATTTGGACGCTCGTAGTTAATTAGTTGTGTAATTAATTTTAAATTTTTGAATCCTAAACAAGTACTGATGACATATCAAAGGTCTAAATTTGATCTTTCTTCTTATTAGTTAAACTAAAAAAAATGTGATTGTTTTAATTATTATTTTCTAAAGTTTGTAATCTAACTTTTGCCTCAAAATATTGAAATAAAAAAACTACTTTTGAAAATTCTTTGCGAGGAATCCTTCATCTGTGTGTGTTGTGATTGCACTCATTTTATGGTTTTTTCTTACTATTATAATTTGAATGCCACAAAATTCCGATTTACTTTTTATTTGAATTAAAAAACATATATACTTATGGATTTTGCATTATTAAAAGAATGAATTTTTATAGAAGCACATGCAATTACAGTAAATTCTGCAGAGTGTATCTATTTGTAAGTGTGGGCAGGAAAACCCTAATGATAAATGTCAATCATTTTGGCCCTCAGAAAAAATAAAGCTTGTACCATTAAAATGTTCTTAGTGCCCTTATTTACCTCAGGTTTTAGGGCTACCCACCCCACACAATGTAGGGCACTCTGCCCTTTTCTCTCACCATACTGGTTTCTACTACAGAAACAACATTTAATTATTTGCTCCATCATTTCTTTATCTTGTCACTGTTCTATCCCCACATGTTAAAAACTTTTCACTACTACTTCATAGAAAGTGTCCAAGTCTATTAGATATCGAGAATAATAGTTTATCAATATACCTTGATCCATCAAGATAATGGTATATCTTGAGTTAATTACCATTTTTAGATTAAATCAAGATTTTTGTTTTTGAATTGAATGTTTATTTGGACTTTATGGATTATGGTTACTTATTATAAGTGCTTGAAAATATTTTATCTTTATAATGGAAGATAATGAACTGTATTTTTATATTCAATATAAAATACAATTGTGGAATATGAATTTGGAAAAAGAAAAAGAATGAATTAATCCAATTAGAAAGTGACATGAGGATAGATATGAACGAGATCATCTTGAAGCAACCAAATTTCTTAAGGTTTGAATTGAGAACGTGGTCAATATATGATAATTAAGGCATTCATACCAGTTTAAGTTTGAATTATAATTTGACTAAGTATTAACTTATATTTTGAACTCGAATTTTATTTTGGTCCTCTTTATATATATATATATATAATTAAGTTTTAGTTTAATTTATTGTTAAAAAATTAAAAGAAAGTCTTTATTTGGCATTTTATTTGAATTCCAAAGCTAATATACTTAATTGCATTTTGGTTATGAACCTAGTAGCTATGTAGTGCAATTTTCTTAGTTATATTTTAAGAATCACTATTCTAGCTTTTCAAATAAATTTTAATTATCTAATTTATATCACGAGTTTTTGAAAAATATGTCAATAATTAAAGGATTATGTTTTAATTTAAAAACCATAATAGTAAAAAGAAAAAAAAAAGGAGTAATTTTAATCTTAACTTCAAATAAAAAATTGCATATTAATTTACATGTTCACTTTTTCAAAAGAAAAAGATAAATACTAAAATGGTTTTTTTTCTTCAAATATAACTAAACGAACTAAAAAATTTATAAAATATATAAAAAATTTCAAATTATTTATATGATAAACATTGATAGAGAGTGTATGCTAGTGAGTAGTGGCATTGACAAAATCTAAAGTTTTACTATATTTTATAAATATTTTTTACACTTTTGTTATTTAAATAATTTGTCTCAAAATAAATATTTTAGTAATTTATATTATATTTATAGGTAAAAATATTATATATTTTATTAATATTTTCTGTCGGAAGTTTTGAAAATTCAAAATCTGTCTGCCAAAGGATATATTTACTGACAAAATATTTTCCATTACTTATCTATTTTTAAAATCAAATACTTTTCCTGCAAATTTAATTGAATTCATAATGTAAATAGTTTTTTTTCTAAAATAAAATATAAATAGTGTTATGTTTTTCATATTTGATTCGTTTATTTAATGTTATACAAAGTTAAATTAAAGAGTTTTTTCGTGAACAATTCTTTCTAATTATCTTTAAAAATATGTTTATCATTCTTTTGGTTCAATTTCTTTATTAAGAATACTCTTTTGATGCTTTAAAGTAAAAAAAGGTTCATGACTCGATCTAGGGAATGACAATTTGCTCTTCCAAAAAGTAGAAAATAATGAAAAATTGGAATGTCCAAAAAAGGAAGCTTCTTCTTACTTTCACCAAAAACGGAAAAACCCTACAATGTACTAAGTTAATATTATAACAATACTTTTTTTCTTTTATTTGAGTGAAAGATGGGATCATTCACATTAAAATCATAATTGTTGTTACAATTCTTTTAAAATATTATTATACACACTTAGTTATTAACATTATACTTAAATGGAAAAACTTATAAATATAATAAAAATTAGGTTAAACTCTCTTAATCTATCGGTAAATATTTTGCTATATTCATATACACTCTATTAGACTTTTACCTATAAAATGAAAAAGAAAAATATTTGATTTAATAAAAATATAGAAATTAGAAAGTCAAAATATCCTTGGAATTTTATTAACCGGTGGGACCTTACTGCCTCCACGTGCTTCTGGGAACCTTCCATTTTCACCCCTTTTATTTTTTACAAAAAGAAAAAAGAAAAATTATTCTTTCTAATTATTTCTATTTCATGGCAGCTGGATAAAATCAAATTTAAAATATAAAATAAATATTAATCAAATATTTTCTTTTTATTTACTTATTTATATATTTAAAAAGAAAAAAGAAAAAAGAAAAAGGAAAAACCTTACTCGTATTGGATTGTAGGGGGGCGACCCACCACTCTATTCTCTCTTCTTTCTTTTCATTTGTGTCTTTTATATGTATATCCTTACCAACTTTTTATTAATACCTAACTAAATCCATTATTATTATAACTTTCAAATTATGTATTTTCATGTCGATATCACACTATTGACAAAAATTTGTTGTATATATTTCTTAATTATTCCGCTAATCATCAACAATAACGTTACAAATGTAATTAAAGATCATATTGATGCCATTATTTATTGTGTTTATTTAGATAAGTCTCATCCATTTATATGACACTTGATGACACAATGATTCACACGGTCATGAAAATCACTATTTTGAGAGACATATACGTTTGATAATGTTTTAGCACATCTCCTTGATAGGAACATTCCTATATCACACTAAGCCAGCTCAATTCAACCTATGTATGATGCCATTTACGTGTCACATAGTCGACTTTTTTGGCCCACAATAAAGTACTCTACTACTAATTTATATTATAACTTATTCCGATTTTTTTTTTCACTTTTTCACCAAGCTAAGAAAAAAAGAGAAAGTATTAGCAAATTAAACTAATAAAAAAGATCACTTATCTTGAACAATACAATATTATGTATTATGATTATGATCTTGTGTAACGTAATCACTTGTCGATATCATTTATTTTGGTGAATAAATTACATTAATTAAATTGGATTTTTTTTTTTTTTTTTTTTTTTTGTGTTTGATCGATGGGAATTAAGATTGTGGACAGCTTGATTCATGAACGTGTAAAAAGCCCCCCGTAACCGAAGAAAATGGAAGGATTCATTAAAAGACAATTTGAAGGATGATGTTTTTAGTTTGTGGGCATGAGAAAGGAACAGTCACTTTCATGTACCTCTTGAGAATATTTTTTGTTTCCATAACCCTAAAATAGTGAATTTCTAGGCTTCACTATATTCCAAATTCTTCAATTTCCATTCATTATTTTACTACTTATAACTTTCACACCACTTTATATAATGGTACAATTAATCAAATTTGTCATGATAGTAACTATATGACTGTATTTAATATAGGATTCAACGATTACTTAGTTAAATTGTAAAATTTAATAACTAAACGTGACTTTTTACGTTTAAAAAAGGATTGATGTTTTGTACATAGTTTAGTTTTAGGATTTTAAGATCTTAATTATTGTCATTATATAATTATTCTAATTACACCATATTTAATACAACATGCAATTTAAAATTACGAATTTCAGAAAAACAAATAATTAAATAATAGAATGAATAATATTCATGATCATTACATTTCAAGCATGATACAAAATTTTCATTGACAAAGTTGAACATCGACAAAGTATTTAAACATAATATAAATTATAAATATTTTAATTAACTTACTTAGAAAATCTTAGACATATTTATATCCTCATTTAAAATTGTTACATGATCTTTTTCGTCTAAAATGGACATGGACATTTTAAACTTTAATTTGAAGTATATAGAAAATTGGAGGGGCTCACACATAAAGTTTGAAAAGGACAAAGGGATAGACGAAACTTAGAAGTGTGAATCCATGTTAAAGAGAGGGGACCCAACTGTCCTTCCCAAGGGCAGTAACACCTACTAACTTTGAAATAAATTCAAACCATAACTTATATGTATTACATAATTATTTCCTTTGCTACTCATATTTGTTCTCTTCTAGCTCCAAAATAAAACTACAAGTATTTTTTTTAAAGTGATTTTGCGTTCGTTCATATAACATAACTGTTATTTAATTTCTGTTTTAAGTCCGTTAATATTTATATAATTTTATTGAATTATACATCAAATGCCTATATTCATATAGTGATATTGTTGTTACGAGTCATGTGACACATGTAGTTGATGAATAGAGAATTACATGATTTTCAAATAAACTAGACATAACATTTATTTAGTAGGCCCATCTCTAGAATTCAATAAAGCTTTGGAGTAGCATTAAAAATTGAAATTTACAAATCAAGGTTGATTTTTTTTAGTAAAAATTCATAGTAGAAAATTTCAACTCGAGTTCTGTTAAACTAAAAAAAAAAGTATAAAATCTCCTTTCGTGAATTTAACTATGCAAAGAATATTATTAAATTATGATATGTTAATTATATTAACAGTACACACAACAATACATTAATTTTTTTTATTATAATGCATTATGGAATAATTTATAATTAAGAAAAAACAAAACACAAAATTGGAATCTATATGATTATTAAACAATTGAATATACGGTTGTAAGTTGTATCATAAATAATAAAATAAGAAAAAGGAATACGCGTTGGACGATATGATAAATATTATTGTTATTTCTTCTTCTTTTTCTTTTGTTTTTAAGAAAAAAAGTGGGTCCGTCATCGTACAGATATAGTCTGTCCTTTGCTTCCCCTTCCACAACCCCACATGATTTTGTTACCTCTTCTCTTTCCCCATAAATAATGAACCCCATTCCTCATTTTTCTTCAAATCCTCATTCTCCAAAACAAAAAACCAAATCAAAATCATTTTATTTTTCTCATCAATGGCGGTGTCCACAAAACTGACGCACACAGCGGTGGTGAAGCAGATTAAGAAGCGGTGTTCCAGTTTAAGAATAACAAAAAAGAATAAGAACAACAACAACACTCACCTCCAATGCGGCGGTGGAGAAGCTGAGATTCCGGTGGATGTCCCCAAAGGCCATTTTGTGGTGTATGTGAGTGAGAATAGAAGCCGTTACATTGTGCCGCTTACGTTTTTAACGAGGCCGGAGTTTCAAATTCTTCTGCAATTGGCTGAGGAGGAATTTGGGTTCAGTCATCATATGGGCCTTACTATCCCTTGTGAGGAGCAAGTCTTTCAATCTCTCACTTCCATGCTTCGATAAAACAGACTCGAACCCAATGGTTTTCCTTTTTCTTGTTTTGACTGTGAATCTAACTGTATTTAGGGTTAGGGAGAGAATAATTTTCTCTCCTCGGAGAGCTGTTTTCCGTTATTGATATATACACATTCATCGGAATTGTGCTCGAGAAATTATTGAAAGAGATTTGAAAATTGTATTTGAAATCTGTATCCGAAGATTAATTATTAGAGCTATACAGATTTAAATCTTTTATCCTATACTCACTATTCACTTATTTAGTTAATGTTTGTTCTCTCAATACACACAAAAGTACAAAATTGTCCTTTTTTTTTCCTCTCTTTTTATTTGGTTTTCTTGTTTCTCCGTAAATTATAATGAAGCTTTTTTGTTCTTTTAGTTTTTATATACATATATTGGTTTCTTTCTTTAGTTAATTATTTTAGTTATTTTCTATAACATGGGAATTGATTTAATCTATGAAATTTGATTTTGTTGTTTTCAGAGAAAGACCAATAATTTATAATTAATAATAATAGTTCCATTTTATTGTTGAGGCCAATCGTTCATAACTAAACGTAATTTTAAACACTATTGATAAATATAAACATAATATCTATATTTCTATTTATTGAAAAGAATAGTCTATCTAACAAATCTTTCAATATTGATATAAGCATAGCTCGATAAGGAAAGACGTTTATTAACTATTTTCAATTTTTTTATATAATTAAATTATTGAATTTTTATTCGTACGTATATATGTCAAAATCACATAATGATTATATTTAGTTGAAGGTAATGATATTTAGAGGGGGTATTAGGGTGGTATGTGTATGATTAAACAAATAAAATAAGAACAAAAATGCAAAGAAGATCATGATGAATATAATTGAAGGGGGAAATAATTGGATTAGGTTTAGGTTAAGTGAAGATGAAGCTGGAATTATAATAAAATAATAGCAATAATAATAATAATTAAAGAAAATATTTATGTTATATAATATATATATATAATCCTTACAATTCACAGAGGTTAAGACAGTTTTACAATTCATAATTGATAATACTCAGATCAATTTTTTTTCTTCATAAAACGATTATTATTTATGTTTTGTATAATGTAAATAAATAGTGTTTGATATTTATAATAATTTTATCAGCTAACACGATTGAAGTAAGAATTATTTAAGATTATTATAATCATTTGTGTTAAAAAATTTCATTTCCTACCATTTTTACTATTTTACATTCATCCTTCTTTTTTATTATAATATTTACTATTTTTCTTTATCAAACTAAAACATTTTACACGTAATAACTTGGGATTATTAACCAATATCTTGCCCCAAACTTTTCTTAGTAATTGTTCATTTGTCAATTTGATATTTGAAGAAGTTTACCATGTTGATGCATAAATGATTTTGAAAGATTGTTTTAGTAAGAGTTTGAATTAATATTTGTGTATGAAAAATTTTCATATACTTAGTGTTCTTCAAACAAAATATGAAGAATGGTGTAAATACACATAAATTACACCATTACGACAACTATGTAAATACATAAATTAAGTGATATAATTACGAAAATTTAAATAATAAATTATGTAAATTATTAGTTTTGAAGTTTGATTAATTGATAGAAGTAGAAAGGTATGTATAAATTTATTGATTATTTTCCCTCCTTATATATTAATTTAATTTACAGGGAAGAGAGAATAATTTTCTTGACGCCCAAGAAGACGACGTTGCATGCAATTTGGTGTGAAATTCTCTCCCTACCCTCCGCTCTCTATTATTCAATATTATATGTACTAATTGATTAATTATGTTAGTAAACTAGTAATAAAATAGTTAATTTTAGTGTAAAGGGAAAACAAATATTCATAACTTTAATTTGTTTTGAGAATCCATTGATCATAAACACTCTAATTCTACATAATTTCACCAATTTTGTAATTCACAGTAATTTCCCACATGCATTATACTATTTCTTAAATAGTTCTAGTGGACTTTAATACAATATTTTATCCTATGGAGATATGTTCAATATTACTTTAAAATTGCTAGAATAAAAAAATATATAAATATGTGGTGAGATATGTAACTCGCTAGGGGTAATACACCTTATACGGCTATGGGTCTCCATCTAATAAATTATTCATGAAGAATGAGTTATATGTCTATAAGTTAATCTAAGTTATTTTCTTGTTTGAGTCCAATACATATTATAAACAATAATTTAAAATGTACTCAAAAAGTATTATTTTTCCATACAAGCTATTTGATTTGTGCCCAACATGAAAAGGGTAGTTATAATGTCCAAATTAAGGTTAGATTGATTAATTATTGAAACTTTAGAAGGTGTGGATTTATAGGAAAAGCACATTGGGGTGTGTGTTTTATATATTGAGATGAGCATAATTAGGCTAGCCAAAGTCCTTCCAAATTGTAATTAATTTGTGTGTCTCAGCGTGTGGGGCTGCCAAGACATTTCCTTTCTTCTTAAATTAAAACTGACCCCTATGTTCTTTGAGGAAAACTATACATTATTTATGAACAAAATAAAATAAAATAAAATAAATCCCATCTTATCCTTAATTTCATGGTGGAAAAAATGCAAAGAAGGCAAAGAAACATAATTAATTAAAAGATATAATATGATTATAATCTATAATAATAATATTATTTAGATCATTAGATCTTTAAGTTGACGGGATAAATGTATAAAAACAATCCAAGTACTATGCTTTTCTAAAGTATTTTATTTCTAAACTATGCTTTTCATAATATACATAATCACAGTTTTGCTATAAGAATGGCTTGAATGATAAAACCTTAAAAAAAATTTATACTATCACTTTTCTTTTTAATGGTTAGGGCTTAGGGTTTTAGAAACAACTTTATCATATAAAAAGGGCTCTCAAAGCACCGTTTAGAGACAAAATGAGGACTAAGGAAAAGGATGGAGCTCAAGGGTTGAAGCCTCAAGATTACATGCTTGGTTTCAACGAAGATTGAGGGTTTAAACCCTAGCAAAGTGTGCCTTGTGCATTGCCTCAACCTTTTGAGTTTTAGGGTTAACTTTAATTGACTCCAAGATCCTTATTTAATTTGGAGTGATCTAGAAGTGTATTCTCATTATACTAATACATGATGGTAATATAGAGATTAGGTAAAGTCCTTAAAAAATTTTTGACTTAAACATTTAACTGCTCTCTAAAAAAACTTACCATATTGTTACTACAAGGTTTGAATCTTTTTTACTTTGATATAAAATTTGACATAAACATTAATATAAAACGTCACAACAGAAAAAAAAAACATGAGATTAAAACTCAATGTATATAAGTATATTTTGGATGGAAAATGTAGATAACACAATCCAACAAATATTAAATTTTATCTTTTTGTATTTAAAATTATTAATTGACTTTCTTGATCTTTGAAAATATGCTTTTATTATTAATATAATACATTTCTCAAAAAAAAAAAAAAAGAGAGAGAGAGAAAGAGAGAACCGTCATACTATCTTTGACATATTGATCAATTCCACGTCATATGAGAAATTTGCACGTTTTTTCAAATTCAATAAATATGGCCAATAAGATTTCAAGAAATTTTTTTAAAAAATGTCTCCAATCATTTCATTAATGGGATACGAAAATTAAATCACCTATAATAAATTAGTCAAATGACCATATATAATTATTCTAAATTAAATATAATCAGCCGTCATCTATAATTCCAAGTTTAAATCATTGTTGACATATTTGTATTTTTAATAAATTTGTTATTATAATTATTATAAAAATCGTCGAAAATATTTATAAAAAGTTTGAATATGTAACACTCCATAATTAAAAAAAAATGATAATTTTTGTAAAGTTCATATCAACCTTAAACCTTAAACTCTAAACAAAATTAATTAACCAATTAGGATAAACCCTAGATCTTGCTTTGTGTGCGAAGCAATTTTAGTTGTTAGGTTTGATCATTTCTATATAATTTTCTTATATATAGTATTTTGTTTAAGTACTTTATTAGTTTGTAAGAGAAATATTTCATTTAAATTTTAATTTGAGAAATGTTTTTCCATCCACCATCAAGTTTAAAATTTAACACACAATTGAAATCCACTCATTCATGGTTAATTAAAGTTTTGGTCGAATGTAAACATGATTTTTTTTCTAGGATAACTATAAGTAGAAAAAACAAAGTATTTGAACTCATTTATGAAATTTAAATATTGTATCAATTAAAAATTCTAAATTTAAACATGACATTTTTTCTAACAGAGAGTCTCTGCATCTATTTTCTTATGAAAATCAAAATAACATGTTTTCAATGGTCCAACCGCCCAAATTTTCAGCCTACCAATTTTCTTTTTCTAATTTGAAAATTAAAATTCAGGTTATCTTTTCCCTCACTGACTGATTTTCCATTACCCAAATCGTTTTTGAGTAAATAATTTATCCAACCACCAAAAATAGAAAATAATAATAATAAATTAATAATCACAACTTTAAATTTGATAAATAAACTTCATCCATGCTCTTTTTTAAATTTGATAATAATAATTTACAAGTAAGTTCTTAAAAGCATGTACAAATATAAAAGTTAGCCCTAAACTATAAAACAAGCATGATAGATCAACCGATCGAAGGAGTTCAATCGATATCAAGTTAGGAAAAATCCAAATCGACTGTTTAAATTGACCAATTATCAGTTTGAACATTTATTAAACCAATCATAGTTGGTTTATGTGTTAGTTTGGTCGAAAAATCGACTTCGACCAATCGACAATCACTCTAACGTTGAGATTGTAAGGTAAAAAAATAATTAAAAGAAAAAATTGATTAAAGGAATTTTGCTTTAATTTTTTAAAAATTATCCTCAATATTTGAATAAATTGATTCATATCTCTCTGATTTTTCTTTTTTCAAAACATTATATGGATAATTTGGGCATTTAATCTTTATTTATTGGGCCGAGAAGTGTAGGAAAGGCCCGCAACTAACAGGCCGTACAGCCCATGAACAATGGCTTTTCTGACCCAGTAAATTAACTAACGACTTCACGTGGAAAGATAGCCCAAAATCGATATTTTTGTAGCCTTTCTTCCTTCCTTTCCATTCCTTAATAGACCTTTTTTACACTGAAGCACTTTCCATGCTTTAGATAAGTTCTACATCTCATTAACAATATTTATAAGAAACAAAACCTTCTTACATATCTAATTTCCAACCATCTTTCCCTCAGTAAGGATATCTATCATAAGCCTTCCCTCAATTAATCAACCATGAGAGACTGCAACCCAAACTGACTCCTCATCTGAAAATTTATTATCAGTTAAAATCAACAACAAAATTACAATTACGAACTATGCTATGACTATACCATCGATGCTTACGACTACGTTGTTAGGAGCATGACTTTAATATTGACATCGACTAAAGCTAAGAACATGTCTCTAATATCACTCTTAAGAGATGATCAACATTAACATTTCTTCAAATAATTGAATGAAATTAATACTTTTTATTTGATTTCAATACTTTTTCCTTGATGGAATTTTAGTTTTTGCTTTTTTTTTTTTTTCTTTTTCTTACAGAAGGATTATCAATTTGTGGGAGAGAAAATTGGGAGATTGTTGAAAATGGTTAGAGACTCAGTAAAAGAATTTTGCAGTTAATTAGATGTATTATCTAACAATGTTATTTTTTTTCCTTCAAATTATTGGTTTGAAATAAACATTTTGGTTGGTGAGAGTATTTTTTAAGTTTTTTTATACGTTTATATTTTATAAATAAAATTTTAACAATTTTCATCCCAAACTAATTATGGTACATTTTTGCTCCAAACTACAAAGTTTGTGGACATTTCTTATAATTGAACCAATAATTTTTAAACCTAAACATAATATAAATTAAAAATCTAATCACCAACACATGTCCATTAACATCGGTTGTTCATAATCAAATAGAAAGCAAACGTATGCCCTTAAAAAGGTTTATAATCATTAATGTTATCTATATAGTGAATGAATATAAATGGTTACACATCTTCTTGCTTTGGGGATTTTGCTCTCTTATATTTAAGTGTCCGGCTAAGGAATTAGAGGACATTATGGACAACGACAATCAAATCATGTAATTAAAGAGATCTTTAGGACACTTTTAACAAAAACTGAATATACACAATTCTTAAAGTTATGATCTTTAAAATTTATGATATACATTCTCACCGATTAAGTCATATTCTTTTGTGAATAGATATTTTTGTTTGATGGACACTTAAATCGCTATCAATATAATGTATTGTAGAGCAATCGATGAGATATCTTTTTCTTTATTCTTGGTAGGTTTGGGTTACAAATAGATAAGCTTCAAAAGGTTCACGTCAGCTTTGAAATTCTTGTGTACAACTAAGATCCCAAGTGTTCAACTTTATAATTTGGCTATGAAATGTAGTTGAGATTGGTATTGTTTCATGGGGCCATATATATATATATATATATATGAGACAGATCCAAACAAAGATTGGTGTTGACTTGTAAATATATTAAATATTAATTTATAAACTTAAAACGAATTTTAGATGAAAAACAATATATATCATAGGCATTTTTCGAGATTTGGATATCTAAACAAAATAATACTATATATATATGTTGGATTCTTGGTTTAATTTTAATTAATAAACTCAATGAGTTCAAAAATTTTCTTGTGAATATATGTTGGCAATTATCTAGAGAATTAGTATTATTTGTTACATTAAGAATTATTGGATACAATGAAAATTTCTCACTAAATTTTGAAGAATCTTAATAAGTTTGTTTCAACTTTTAGATGATATATACATATTTGAACAAGAAAAAAAGATGTGGATAAAGAGATAAAAGGGTCTTAATAACGTATTAAATCATTAATTTGACTCAAAAATTAAAAGCAAACTAATAACTTAATAGGGAGGAATCAAAATAATGTATCTAATTAAGTTTTGACTGTGAGTTTTGTGTTTTTGCTTATTAGACATACAATAAACAAAAAATTAATAATGATATAGCTAATTCAAGAGGGATCTGAAATAAATGTTACAAGTAGAAAAAAGAATAAAAATAAAAATAAAACTAATCATTCATTAATAAACAGATTAAATGTTAGAGATTTAAGTGAATATTAATAGTTTTGATTACGTAAGTTTATTTGGAATTATTATTGAAAAAAGAATTTGGATGTTCCCTAGTGCCAACCCATACCTCCAAAAATGCAAACATGTTCTACGTGGTCACTGTTAAAACCGTTCATTCAAATATTTAAATATATCATTATATTATATACTTTTGGTATTAATTATTTTCGATTTGACAACCAAACTTTTTTGACATTATAAACCCTCTTAATAAATCTATGTATGCAAAATGCACTTTGCTACTTTTTAATATGTGTGTGTGTGTTTGCTTCTAAACCACACCATTAAACTAAATCATTTGTACTCAATAGAGATAATGAATTAGATATATTTAGTTCTTTTCTTTTTTTAAAATCCAATTGAAAACCAATCTAACTAATAAATTTGAGCTTATAACTTAATTGAATTGTAATAAATGAAGACATTTTTTTTAGTCAAGATGTCAAAACACAAATAAAATATTGCTATGATCACAGAAAGTAAGATAACATTTTCCCAATCTTTTGCATGTTAATTTTTGCCCATGTTAGTAACGATTAAAAAAAAATCAATTTCAATTTACAAACTCTACGAAACATTCTAAAAAAAATTATATGAAACATAAAACAAAATTTGTCACTAATATAAATCTAATACAAACAGTACATATTTTAGTTGGTCTAAAAAAATTTTTGTATTAATTTTAATTTTTTAAAAACAAAATTTCTAATTTTCAAAAATATTTATTAATATCGACACTATATAAAATTAAGACATAATATTTTTAACCTAAGATTGAACTATGTTTTCTTGTTTTAACAAATCAATGAAAGTTCTGCTTAAAGAAAGTAAAATTCATAGTTTGCATATGAAAGAGAGACATATTGATGTAAAAATCACCTTCTTTTAAAACCTTTATATTTTTTTAGTCTAATTTTTTTTAAAGAATATAGATTTAAGAGGTTATAAAGTAATTTAATTAGTAATTTACTATTTATAAGAGTAGATAATTATTTAAAATAATAATTAAAAAAGTTAGTGAAAGAACATTTATCAACTTATTCTTAAGAATGGGAGATTACAACTATACATTTTAAAAAATAAAAAATAAAATACATTTGTTACTAAAAAGATATATTTGAAATATGAATGGATGATTAGAACATTTTAAAAAAGACGAAATGTAGTTTTGATTTGTACACATTTAGTCAAATGTAGAAACCACAATATAATCTACAAAAGAATAGGCTAAAATCGCGCAAGAATCTATTTGCCCACCAATTTCTTGGAGTCTTTGTTCATAAAATATATATAATTTCTTAATTAGAAAATTAATTAGGTATTTGTTCACAACAACATTTCTTCAAAATTATTAATAAATCTTTAGACTTCTAGTTGACCCTGGAATGTGACATGACGATGCAATATATTCGATTAGCACGATTCACACCGTTAGATTTTCAAATTAGGTGGAAACAATGGGATTTTGACCGTAGATTTGGATGACTTTTTTAGATCAAATCAGACAAAATATTTATTATATATGATATTATTTCTTTTTATATTTCAATACATTAGAAAATATACAATCATTTCAAGAAATTTTCATTCTTTAGCATTTCCCACGTAAACTATAAAATGATTGATGCAATCTTATACTTGTGAACATTTAAATTTTGTGCATAAAAATATTCACGAGCATTAAACTATATGATATCGAAGTGAGAAAATATTAGTACTAGAAAAATGTTGGAATATCATATCGTTATTATTTTTATTCGATGATACAATATTAAAGAGTTTAAAATTTTATTGACAATCAAGCTAAACATAAGTTAACTAGTTAATTGATTTAGTTTATTTTCTTATTAAGAAATTTGAGATCTCGTGACATTTAGTTTAAATTTGTCATCGTTAATATTTATGATCGTTACATCTTGATTTTCTAGTAGAAAGAAATAATTGAAGTTAACTAACCAAAATTTAAGTAATATTTATATATTTATTAGTTGTTAAACCAACCAAACTTGAAATCTAAATAAATTAGACACAAATTAAAAGTTTTATACTCTGTTAAACAATTTTAGAATTTATAGATCTATTAGAATTTTGACCCGACAAAAAAGTTTATAGACAAAACTCTTAATTAAATTTAAGAGATCATTATATTACATATAAATAGTTAATAGGTCCAAAATCTACAAGTAATGCACACTCCAAAAGAAAAATATCAACACCTGGAAGTTTGAGTTGAGACAGGATTGGTACACTAAAACTTCCCTAATACTATCTGTCATAATTACATGCAACCATGAACATGAACAAAAAAGGTAGACTTATTGATAGCTTAACCATTTTAAAGGGGTAAGTATTTCTATAACATGAAGTATACCTGAAATCTTTTAGTACTTGGTTGAAATAGTCACTACTTCTACTAACTTAAGCATACTTACACATGTTGGTTCGAATTAAGATTTTGAGACTATACCGAGCGAGTTGAAGATCAAGATTCACGCCAAATACCTGTCAAAAAACTTGAGACACACGAAATCTGAGCACAAACAAATATATAAAAATCATTATATATACACTTTATAATATATTAGAAATTTGTTTGCCAAGAAGCTACTACGACGTGGGCCAAGGGAGGAATTTTGAAGCATAAAGGAAGGCATGGAAGGGAGGCCACATGGGCGCTGCATTGTACATACGGCGTCGTTTTCTGCATCAATAATCCTTCTTCTTGAAAGCTCCTTGAAAAGGATGTCCTTTGACCTATTTGTGAAGGTGCCTTTCTTCGAACCTTCCCTTCCACTTCAATTTGTTTTGTTTTATTGTTTTATAGATCCATTTATTATTATTCTTTTACCGTTTATCTTTAATGACTAGGCTTTCTATTATTCTATAATACAACCTTTATATATATTTTTATTAAAAAATAATGTTATATAGTATTATAGTATTTAGAAAAAGTTTCTTCAGAAAATAGAAATGATAGTGAAAGTTATATAATATTTATAGACTCGGTTTCAACTTAATAGGAAAAACATATTATTTTTAAAATAATTTTTAATTAAATTCTTTTTTATATAAAAACGACTAAAAAAATTAGAAAAATCATGTATTTAATTACACTTTCTATAAATATTTGGACGTACAATTTTGTTTAATTACTTTACTATTTACTTGAAGCTGGGAAAATTATTATAACAACGTCTATTAAATAATAAATAATTTAAATATTTTTATTGTAAGAGTTATTTTTGTTGGATTTTATAGACTTCGATAAATTTAGTCAAATTTAATGGTCTACAACCTAAATTTACCATTATATGAACATGACAAATTTTAAATTTATTTTAGACAATTTTTTTCTTCAATTTATTCATTCCTAAGTTTTTGTGTTTCTATTTAATTTCAATTAAATTTTCTATTGATTTTTTTCAAGAAATTCTTAATTAGGGCTTGTGAATTTCACGATCTTTTCATGATTTTTTTTTTCATCATCTTCACAATCAAATTTGACAAATTTCGTCTTTATATTTATTCATTACAAATTCTTAAAATATATCATGAAAAATTCAAAATAAAACCAAACTATCATTATATAATAAATATACCAATGATTACTACTTTTTCTAGCATTGAAAAATGAAAGAAAATTAATTTTAAAAAATCTAATTCATAAAAGCTTGGAAATAGAGACCCGTGACCAAATATTATAAATTTGAAACAGATTGATAGATAATATATTTTTAATATATATTTTCTTTTAATTTCCCACTTTCTCCTTACTCTTTATGGCTAAAATAAAGTACATCACAGCAATTGTACTAAAATAATAACAATAGCAATAGCAATAATAATATACAACACATCAAAAACAAAAGCTGATTTGTATCAATTAATAATGTGGGTGTCATTCGCAACAATTTGATGTAATCTAATGTATTAAACTCCCCAAGTGTATGCTCAAAATATTATAATTCTAGATGTGTATTTCAACATTTCTATTTCTATATAGAATCACACGTAACACTCTTAATAATTTGTGTTTATTATATAGTTTGCTTTCACATGTTCTATGCCAGGTCTATAAAGTTTCTGAACTTTATGTTTACTATTTATTAAAGGCAATTTGATTGATATACATGCTAGTTTCAAGAAATTGATTCAAAAACAGTTTGACTTACATATATTACTTATTATTTTGATATTTTTCGTATTATTTTTCAAATACCACCTTTTAAATTGCATTTCTAAAGTAGAAATAACATTTTCTTTAATATAATTTAATTCATACCTGAGCAATTAAGATATAACGGAAGATTGATAAATAAAAATGAACAACAACGGTTAAATTCAGTTTGGAATATAATCAAATTTCTTTTTAAAAAAAGAACAATATAGAAGATCCATTTTGATATCCTGAGATTATAAAAACAGTTTTAAAAAATACTTTTGGTTGATTAAATTGTTATACTAAACAAAAATCATATCCAAATAAATCACTCAAAAATAAGTTTTTATATAGGATCACAATATCACTTAATAGCCTAAAAGCTACTAATTATTGAGTATATGATCAATGTTTTAACATGATATAACAACAATAATAGTCCAAGTATTTGTAATGCCAGTGCCACTCCCTCTTCATATTAATTGTCCATGTGTATATTGAATATCTTTAATAAAGATCAACATTCTGGGATCTTAATGTAATCATTTTTTTTTTATGAAGCACTAATAATTTAAAGTCTTGGTGTGGTTCTGATTTAATAAATACAAAAAATGAGATGTATGAAGTGGTGTGATATAATTAATTAATTAAATTAATGTGCAATATGTTGTTTATTTAATGTTTTAAAATAAAATGCAATTTCTTTCCCCATAACTTTTCTTTACGGTGGCTGATTAATATTGGGATCATGTACTCACGTGCTTCCCATATGATAAGGTTTCTTGTTTATTGGATTATTTAATCCACCTCCATATTTTTTTTTTAAATCATATGATCCATCATATACTATTTCTTTTCGATTTTTATCGGTGGAATTCTAATTTTCTTTGTCTTCATTTTTCCAAAAAATATATATTAGGTTCTGATTTTTTTATAATTGATTATTTATGACTTAATATAACTTATATGACAGTTAAAAAGTTTGGGAGTAAATTTTCAGTTATTGAAAGCTATAAAAGTATAACTATATAGTAGTATTTAATATGGATTTTTTATTCTTTCATTACAATGAATTAGGTTATCAAGTAAACAAAATTAGAACTTTATTGAGCTTGTTAGACTAGGGGAAGGTATCATTAAATTTTGGAAATTACATAGGAAATAAATTTGTAATTTACTTGATTTTAGAGGAGGAATAGAAAACTAATATTATAGATCTTAGAGATAAATTTTAAAAGAAAAATTGTGATTTGAATTCCTCACTTGGTGTATTAACAAACAAAAGGAATCATCACTTTTCTATTAGTGCATTATATTAAAGTTCTCATGCTAAACAACAAATAATGAACCTTCTCCTTTCCTCTTTTCTAAATTTTTATTCCAATAATCTAGGATCGATATAACAATAGCAATAATAATAATAATAATGATAATAATAATAATAATAGTGGGCAAATAAGTAGATAAAAATAAACAAAATGAAGTGGCAATTCTCAAGTGGAATACGATATATCACGAAACGATAAATTGATTGGTGGGCTTTGAAATTTTCTTGCCTTTTTTGGGATATAAAAATGGGCCTTTTCCCACCATTTCTCCCTACACCCACACACTCTCCCTTCTTTCCCTCTCTCTTCAAACTAAAACGAAAAATATATATATTACAAACCAATAATTTTGAAAAAAAATAAATGGAAACAGAGCGGCGAGATGGAAGCCAAGAGGCAGAGCTTACGGCGGCGGAGACGGCGGGGCAATCGAAGTTTCGTCGTATCTGCGTTTTCTGCGGCAGTAGCTCCGGCAAGAATCCCAGCTATCAAATTGCCGCCATTCAACTCGGAAATCAACTGGTACTTCAATTTTTATTTAATTCTTTCAAAATTTTGAAAGAATCAGGGAGAAAGATGGAAAAATTGCTATTGATAATTAATTGATCGGTGCTTTAAATTTGGATCATAAATCGATGAACAAAAAATCGAGGAATTTAGTTTCGAATTGTTTCTAATAATTGAAAATTTAAAAACGCAGGTCGAAAGGAACATTGACCTTGTTTACGGCGGAGGAAGCATTGGGCTTATGGGCTTAGTTTCTCAAGCCGTTTACGATGGCGGACGCCACGTGTTAGGGTATAATTCGTTCGCTCTCTCTCCCCCCTCTATTTATCTTTTTTCTCTCTCTCTCAGTTTTATTCAATTTGGATTTGTTTTGTTTCAGAGTGATACCAAAATCTCTCATGCCAAAAGAGGTAATTTTTCTTTTTCTTTTTTTAAAATTAAGAAAGAAAATTGTTACTATTTATTTGCTTATTTTGTTTATTGAAATTTGGTGATGAAATTATTTTTAAAAAAATCAGATTACTGGAGAGACAATTGGAGAAGTAAGAGCCGTATCAGGAATGCATCAACGCAAAGCTGAAATGGCTCGTCAAGCTGATGCATTTATTGCATTGCCTGGTACTTCTATTTCTTTCTAGTTCCATTTTCGCCCCCCTTTTCTCTTTCCTTTTCGCAATGGTTGAACTCCCCTTGAAGGAAATTATTTAACATTTTCTTTATTGACAGGAGGCTACGGAACATTGGAAGAACTATTGGAAGTCATCACTTGGGCTCAATTGGGCATCCACGAAAAACCGGTACAAATTAATAAATAAAAAATAAAAACAATTTAAACTAAAATTAAGTCAGTAAAACTAAATAAATGAAAATTACAGGTGGGGTTGCTGAACGTGGATGGCTACTACAACTCACTATTATCATTCATAGACAAAGCAGTTGACGAAGGTTTCGTCTCACCAGCTGCCCGTAGCATCATCGTTTCTGCCCCAACTCCCCATGCCCTCATCACCAAGCTAGAGGTAAAATCCACTAACATACTATAACCAAGTTTCAATGTCTGTCAATGATAAACTAGGTCTAACCTTTTTTTGATATCGATAAAATCTAAAAAATTTACTATATTTTGATTTATTTTACTATATTTATAAATATTCGTAAACTCTACCTTATTTAAAATAAAAATTTTATTGTTAATACTCCTGATCTTTTATAAATATTTCATACCTATTTATTAAAGTATAAATCCATTAAAATTTTGAATGAAAATTAGATAGAATAAAAAGAAAGAGTAGTAGTTTTAGCTTTCATTTAAGTCAGTGTCACATCTCCTTTCTCGATTTATATTCTAATAATCTTTTTAAATTTTCGTAAAAAGTCAAAGATAATATTGTAATTTTGGAACGAAAGCGTTATTTTTTTTGTAATTTAACCTAAGAAATTGCATCTGCATTAAGATTTTTCCACGGATGTTAAAAAATCAATCATGTAATCAGAGCCGTCAATTTGCATCTGTGATCAGGAGTATGTCCCAAAGCATTCCAGCGTGGCATCGAAGCTGAGCTGGGAAATGGAACAGCAGCTTGGATTTACAGTAAAGTCAGACATTGCTCGCTGACGTTATTTGACAGCCACGTGTATAGATTAATCGCCGTAGATTGAATCTGATCAGAGGATTGCTTTGTAATATTTGTAATTTTTCTCTCTCTTCGATTGGTTTTTTTTTTTTCTCAATAGGAAGCTGACTAGGTCAACACTGAATTGTGTAAGCGATTATATAGTAGCATTTTTCCACGTCGGTGATAATATTAATTAATAACTATAAATATATTTATATATTATAGCGTTGTATATTTCGCATTGACTGTTCAATTGAATTGATGGGTCGTTGAACGTAGCTTTCGGTTTTTCTAAAAAATAATAATAAGAAATAAAAATAGAACAAAAAGGAAAAGGAAAAGGGTTGATAATGATAAAGATAAGTACTGAGACATAAAGTAAAGAATTAGTGGGATTTTTTTATATTAATTTAATTAAGTTTAATCATGGCTGTTACTTGATTTGACTTTTAATCTAATTTTGTTTATTTTTATTTTTGCAACCCATTAAAAAGGCAAACTTCTACAATGATCTCTCTAGAAATTGGTGTCATGTGATATATGTTCTTTTTTAATAATATTGTTTGAAGTTGAATTTCCATTTCATATTACAAATCAAACATCATATTTTATTATATTTAACTAATAGTTGTTTTTACTCTCACTTTTTAATCTTAGTTTAATGAAGAGTTTGAAAATTTTGAAGTATATACTTGGTGATTGCTGACTATCTATGCCATCTAAGTCATATTCGTTTGCTAATTATGAATTATATTTGAAAATTATTTTAAAGTAATTTTTAAATTTTTGGTTTAATTATAAATCATATTTAGATTTTAATGATATAATGGTATTGAATAATATATTACATAAAAATAATTAGTATTTAATTTTGTAAGTGTTTTTTATTCATTAGTGCATATAATTTAGTGTTGTATGAGTAATACAAAATTACTTTTTTATTCACTAGAATGAATTTTTGAGTGATTTTTGGGTTAATCAAGAATTTAAAATTTAGACACAAACTTTTGTAAGTTTAGAAATTTAGTAGCAAAAAACAATCCTTTTATAATTGAGAGAATAAACTTATGATAATCATTCGTATAAATATAAATTAAAGGCATTCCTATAAGTAATATTTATTATTACAAATTAACCTAATTTTTTCCACTAATATATGGGTCACTAAAATCAACTAAACTATAACAAATAAGCTAACAAAATTCATCCCCTCATATTTGTTTAAAAATCACCCTAATCTACTGTTCTATGTTTTAGGAAGATGTGAATGAACTAATGAAATTAGAATTATAAGAAAATAGAGATGGGACTGAACTTATCAGAGTCATTAGTGACCAATTTGGAATTTTGGTATAAAGTCTGAGAAAAAAATTATTTTATTCTGTTACCTTTTTGCGAAAAATAAAATAAAATAATTATTTAATCTTTTTCCTTTTCATTATAAAAGACACAGCAGATTATAGGCATGAAAATTCAAATACTTCATTTTCAAGTAAGAATTTTAGTTTAAATCAAACATTGGGAAGAATAAAGAATAAGAAATAATCAACTTTATTGAATAAAGGGTAAGAACACAAGAAAATGGAAAACAATTATCACATTTTCTTTCCTTCCTTAAAAGTGAAATTAAAAAATTAATATTTTAAAGTGAAAAAAAAAAAAAAAAAAACTAAAAGATGCCAAAACTATTAGATTATGCTTATAAATTTTATTTTCTTGAACCATCTTTTCATAAATAAATCAGGAAGTCTAACTTCAATTCATAGCATTGATGCATAAAGGTATAGTGAAGATAATTTATTTAAAATGAGAAATGAAATGAAAAGAAGGCACTAAAATGATTCTTTAATTTAACATTTTTCACTACAAATTGCACATTTTAAGCAAAAAAAAAAAAACCTCATCTGAATGAGAGAGACCCCACACTTCAAATTTTCACATGGCTTTTCTTACCCCTATAAAGAAACCAATCCCCTTTCTATTTTTAGTGTGAGAAGTGTACAAAAATTAAGAGTCATTGAAATTTTATCCAAAAACCCAAATTCAACATTTATATAGTTTTCTTTTATTTGATTATTAAAATATTGGAGAAGTTTATCTAATTAATATTGATTTGGGTTTTTTTTATTTAAATCTTTGAATTAGTAAAAAATCTTAATTACCAAATAAGAAGATTGTAGGATACAAAATTTTTAAATCAATTTGAAGTTATTATATATATATATGAATTTAGCATGATTTGTAAAGATTTTATAACTTGAAGCAGAGGCTTACATTTAGAGTACTCACTCTCTAGCTCAATCTGTAACAACAAATAGTTTTCAATAATAATATGTGGACAGTGGATCATTATCTGCTATAGTGAGGAGATATTGGATAAACATCTCACTGTTATTATTATTATTCATCAAGGCTTCAAACAAACTTTACAACAATGAAATATCAAGGTTGAAACAATTCTAAATTTAGTTTAGAACTCATCCATCATAAATTTAGAAGTTCATCAATTTGAACCATACCCTCGTGTAAGAAAATACGAGAAGAAAAAGTCAAGTACCAAAATATAGGTTAGAAGAAACCCATATTATTACTTGCATTTTTCTTTTTGTAAGAATAAAAAATGACATATTTGCCCTTTTATAAGATAACTTCTTGAAGTAGATGTGACAATTGTCACCATTCGATTATGTAAACAACGTCGTGATGTTGTGGCTCTCCTTTTCTATTATAACGCATTATTATTGAAACATGAGACGACAAGTATCATGGAAAGTATAAATTAAAAAAGGTTAGAAATCAAATCCTCTTTTTAGAGGGGAAAAAAAAAAGGACACGAGTGGGTGTAACTGTTGAAGAAGATATAATTTGATTTTTCGTTAACATTAGGTTTAATAGGATGGAAGTGTTTTTGAAAGGGAAAGGAACAAAGGGAGAGATGTTTATTTTTTCCTTTTTCTTGTTGTTTTATTGGGACAAAGACATTGTACTAAAAAGAGGTTCACGTGGGCATGGCTTTTGCTAAAAATGAAAATGATTACATAAAAAAAGAAACAAATGCAAAAAAAGAAATAAAAAGAAAATAAACAATTTTTGGGATATCAAAATGTAAAACCTTCCAAATCCAGCAGTGTTGTTTGACCATCTCTATCCTTTTACTTCCACTTTTGGACAACCACTTGTACCTGCTTCTTACATTTTACCATTCTTTCCCTTCTTTCTTTTTTCTCTCCTCATTTATTGCAGAACTGAGAGGGAAGGATTATCAGCGGGATTGTTTTTAAAAAATTCTCGATTTAAAACTTTTTGAATCCGACGAATCCGACTCCTGTAATTTTTTAATTGACCGACTTCGATTTGGTTGGTTGGCTCGATTTTCCGGTCTATTATCTCACCCTTTGACTGAACAACTTAATTCAACTAGTATTTGGTATTTGAATGTACTACTAACTATTGTAGTTGTTATACTAAAGGAAGGAAAAAATTCCAAAAATCAATCATAGAGTTATATAGTTGTAGTTGCAGTGTAATCTTGTGGTGTTCAAATTGGTCTAACTTAAGTAGTAGTGTTAGAAATTGTATCAATATAATTTTGAGAGTTCAATTTTTAAACATTTACAAGTTTAATTATCAAATTTTTAATGTTGAAATTTGTGGATGTAATTGCAACGGAGTTGTTTTTTGTAATTTTTCATTATTTTCTACTTTTTTAGTTAGACGTTGGTCTTTGTAATATTAAAAACTAAAATTCATTCTTTATGTTTTTTTTTATATAATAAATGTATAAATGTATCTATGTTTTTATTTAAAAAAAAAACTCATAAACTATAAAACTAAATTTTAATTATAAATTATAGAGATGGATTTTTTTTAATTAAAACAGTACATACTAAATTTGTAATAAACATGAAAGAAATTAAATCTCAAGACTCTCTCCTTTGATTCACTTTGTTTCTCTGCCATCCAATCCATTCATAAACTTCTACAAAATAATGAAGATGATAAGCTATGCTTGTGTGATTCCAAGACTATTTCTTTTTCCACAAGAAATTTTCTTTTTATTTACTTCTTAATTGAAATAATTCTCTTGGTAAATGGATGAGGTATTTCCATTAAATGTGTGACTTAAAGTCCTACTGGGGGTTGGGTAAGAAAATGATTATGAGTATAGATAAATATATACCCATTAATAAATAATTATATATGTTATCTTAATAAAATGGAGAAATGATTATGAATTAGGACAGTTACTTCCATTAATAAATAACTCTGCTGTCTGCAGAAATTATGAAGAGCTTTCATTGTACCAACATTATTTATTGGCAAATGGATAAAATAAATAATTGGTGGATGGATGTGCATATCACCCTCATTCAAAAAATACCTTTTGGTTTATGTTATAATCATGGTTTTAACTCACAATTATCCTACTTCGAATTTGAATTTTTTTTTTTTTTTTTTTTTGTTACGATTGGTACCAATTTTGAAAAGATAATTATTAAGAGTATAACAATATTTTAAGAAAATTATAAATATATCAAAATTAAACTCATATGATGATACAATTTAAATTTTTTTGTTGTGTTTACCATTTTTTAATAAAATATTATTATATCTATTGAGTTTAATTACTATATTTACAATTATATCTAGATTTTTTAGTTTAATAAATGTGAAAGTGAGAGATTTGAACATATGTTTAAACTAGTTGATATATATTCATTTTGGAATTTAAATTGTAGATCAAGTGGTCTGCTTTAATAGTAGCAATGTATTTAGTTCTTAAATTCTAAAATATTTCAATAATGTGTTGATTACTATTAAACCAAATAAACATGAAAACTTTATTTGAGCGCATATATATATATATATATATATAGAGAGAGAGAGAGAGAGAGAGAGAGAGAGAGAGAGAGAGAGAGAGTTTGATTTGACACTTCACAAGAGATGAATCACACAAAAAAGTAAATTGGAATTGGAAATCAAATGGCATGTACTTCCTTGCCACCTTTTTTATAAATATGTACCTAACTCTCAGACCATGACATCCTATTTGTCTACTTATTTCTTGTTTTCTTTTATTTGTCACATTATATCAAAATATGAAATATTTCACACCATCATTTAGTCTACAATACTAACTGAATACCTACATAAAATTACAATTACAATGTTGTTATAGACACAAATAAGGTATAAAAATTTCAACCTTTAACTTCGAACGAAATAGAATATATATATGAATTACTGTTTTAACCATATGTTTGAAAGAATAGAATTGATAATTTATAAAAATGTACAGCTTTAGTAGACAATAAATGAGAGCCACAAATGAGAATTGAGATAATGATTCGTGTTTGACGGGGTGGTTTTTGTTCATGTGAGAGTATGTGGTATTTAATATCAATTTGTGGAAAAGAGTAAACATTTATTATAAACCAAGAAAAAATGATTCCGATGAGGGCATCCTACACCTCCATCCATCCACAATGGTCCAAAATCCTTTGAAAAGGAAAGGCTTCCTAAGCTTATTTTGGGCAGATGTAGATAGGACTACTTGATGATCATTGCTTTAAAAAGTATGGTTAAAAGAAATTTACCTTTACACTTGTCTTCTTTTTTATTTTCAAAAAATAATAAAATAAAATCATAAGTGGTGTAATAGATATCTAATTGAACTGAATTCAAATATGGTAAAATCAATCTATTAAGACACATAAGTTTTAACCAACAAAATTCACAAATCAACGTGAAAAGAAGTGAAGTCTAAATCTACGTTTTGAGGGATAGGAGTGTATCAAGAAAATCTAAAATTTTACAATATTTAATAAATATTTTCAAATTATCTAAAAAAGAAATCTTAATTATGATTATTGTACTTTGAGTTATACTTTACCTATTTTTAATTGTCAAAATTTAATCCACATATTTGCAATAAATTTTCAAAATTTTCAATTCAAAACATGTTCTGGGATTGATTTAAAAATTGTTAATAATTTCCCATATTCAAAATCATATCAAACGTGTCTTTAATCAATTTACAATTTTAAACGCAATTTTTTATCATCAAAATCTATTTTGAATTATTAAGAACTTGTTTTTTGAGTGTCTTTAAAATGATTAATCTCATTAAAAGAAAAAAAAAAAAAAAAAGCAGTTTGGAACCTTTTGACCATTTTAAAATCACTCTGGTACTTCTATTCATTTCAAAATTGATTTAAGTAATAATAATAATTCTTAAGTAGGAAAAGAGTGAATATATTCCCAAAAATTTATACCGGAAATCTTTCAAATCAACATAACTATTTCCAAAATTCATCTCTTATTTTAGCTGATTTGTAAATTAGTTTTAACAAAGAAATCCAAGAAGAGTTCTCATCATATATATAAATAGCTTTCAAAATATAACTAAACTTAATTGGAAAGTTTTCAAAAGTAATGGTACAACAGGACTCTGAATGAGGTATTAACCTGAATTTGAAGGATAATTATGTGGTTCTGTCGACGAAATTCTGTTCAAGATTCTCATTTCCAGATTTATAAAAGTCCAACATTTCTTCTTCAACGGGATGGGTCTTTCCAACAATCACAAGACAATGTAGAGGTGGCCCGAAATCAATACTTCTCAACTGCTTCATGGTGCCCGCAACAATCGTCTGATCTTCGCTTCCGAGACGAGCGAATGCCACGCACAGCGTATCCTCATTGTATACTGCAGTGTGAAATCAATTACGAACAACACTTAGGCATACTGTGTGGATGAAAAAATCTACCGTCAATTAAGTTAACTACAAAACTGAAAAACAATCTAAAGTCTAAACCAAAACAATGAAAAAATAGTGTGCCGTTGACTAAAATGATTCCAACAATCACATTAGCTCGGGGTTCTCTTTACTTTGGAGCTAACCACACCGGTTTCCAAGCTTTGGTTAGTAGTGTTATTCTGTCTCGCGCATGGGATGGAAAGTAGATTTCCTCATCAACAGGGCAGTAAAAGAAAATCTTACACTAAAAATTTCAAGTCATTTATCAGTTCATACCAGATTGTCCTTCCATTTGTTCAACCTCCAAGAGCTGCTCAATTGCTGTGTTTATAGACATAAATCTAGGCGGTTCGTACTCTTTCTTTCCCCTGAAAATTTGAGGTAAATCAGAGAAACGAACTTTCTAAAAATTGCATAATGATTGAACTAATTAGAACATAGGAGGCATAGCAAATTTGTTAGGCGACCGATGCAGTAGATTGGTTACAAACCTGCACAACGACTCCAAAGATGGTTCCTTTACTCGTATATCTGGAGAAAGATAATATCAACCCGGCGTATCAGTGAAATGTATAATAAAATGAGGCAATAGTAGACAGTAATGAGCAGCTGCAGTAGAGATCTTCAACCAAGTCAATCACAACATCCAAGAACACTAAACAAAATATTAACAAGGCTCCTTAGGCATCACTAGAGACGAAACAAATGTCATGACTTAAACATAAACAGAGCCTAAATCATGCCATTCGCAAAATATTGGAGAAAAAAAGGTTTACAGAACATGATATTTCACAACTATGGGATTAGCTTAACTTCAACAATATTTTTCATCTTGGAGTCGTAATTTCTCGGTTTGAATGATTAGGAACAGAATCCTAATTCCTACCTAACAAGCAGAGTGTGTGCAAACCAAGTCCACGGTTTTTCTGAATCTTCTCGTAGAAGCTACTCGGTTTCCACGTTTCAGTAAAAAACGGTATTGAAACGGTCTCCCCAAAGCGATATAATTGCAATCCACAAATTCCAACAGCATTCATCACAGATGCATTGTACACCACTCTGACTTCAATCCCTAAACTCTTTGCTCGAACTACCAGATCGGAGTGGGTCGTAGCTCTGTATTATGACACAGTATGTAGAAGAAGATAAATATTTAGCTCGAAAGCAAATTCAGTTGCAAACATCTTCATAGTAGAAAAAGGTCTACAAACCTCCAATGATAAGGCTTTCAATGAAATTAAGCCTGAGCTTTCAATTAGAACCACTATTTTTCACTTCATCTTATTTAAAACCAACTCAGAGTTTCTATAAATTTGACTTTTGCAGTTCGATCTAATAAACATCAATCCAAGCACTGGAAGAATTGTGAAACTTTAAGTCTTTTAAAATAGAAATCGTAATGAGGACTTTCTAAAGTTCTTAATTTGCAATTTAAACAATGATAGAATTGAGATCACAGAAGAAATCATCGGAAACGAAAATTCCGTACCCGAAAGCGTCGCCAACAACGAGAAAAGCAACATCAGAAGTACGAGCTTCGGAGAGTATCTGGTCGGCCTTCTCCTCCACCATTTCCCGATCTGCAACTGTAATAGTTTTTCCGTAGAGCTTCTCCTGTTTGAAAACTCGAATTCAGAAAATCTCAAAGAAAAAAAACAATTTTGTGATGAAGAGATTAGGGAAAATAGAGAAGTACCAGAGAAGAAATACCGTCGGAAGCAAGGCCAAAGGATAAAAGAGAAGTGTAAGCTTCCATGTAAACCTTTTCGCATTTTCTCACACATTCTAAGCCTCTGAGTGTGATGTCCTTTTCGTCTCCCAATCCTAATCCTATAATGTACAACATCTTTCTAATCTTTCTCTTCTGACCTTAAACCCTAGAATTCTTCCCAAACCTAAACCTTTGCTAAAACCCTAGCCTCCGTACACGACGGCGCCACTGAGTTTCCCGGAGCTTTACTGTAAACGTATATAAGAGGGCATTTTTTTCTTTTTCTTTTTTTACTTTTTTTTTCCTTTTTCTTAGAAGTTAAGGTATGATATTTTAATCCAACCCATTATGCTCTGGGCTTCGGTCCATTTATGCCACACCATAACATGTGTTCTAGTGTAGAGGTCCATTTAATGAACGAGGTTGGGGTCCGTGGGACGCACCCCAAATTTGGAGTCGAAGGATCCTCGAATACACAGATAATAGGAGAGAAAGTGTCGATTGTTTTTTTTTCACGTTTCGAGGTCGGGATGGGGAATACATTTCCAACCCCATCCCCACCCCTACCCGAAAGAAAAAAAAAGTATGTATATACTTGTTTGTACATACATATTTATTTATTTTTGTAGAGAAATTGTCAAATGTACACCAAAATATTTACACTTTCTTAGATTTTATCTTTAAAGTTTAAATAATTTATCAATTTTTTATATTTTTTAAAAAATCTCTTTTTTATATTTATATTTATTATAAAAAACAAAAAACAAAAACAAACAAAAGTGGAGAATATTTTCTCGTGATAAATCCCGTCCGATTCTTCGTGAAAAAATTTGTAAGGATGAAAAATGAGATAGAAGGTGGGAACGAGGACGAAAAGTAGCATCTCTTCCATGTGTGGACACCTCTATGTTCTACTTTAAATAGAGACTTTGAATCCTATTTCACATAATCAAGTAAAATAAGTATAGTATTTTTATCAACGTATTAAGATATATCATTCACTCAATTAAGATTTATTATGACATCATTCTTTTAGTTCAACAATTAAAACGATGAATTTTAAAATTTTAAGTAATTTTGTATTTTATTATATTATTGATGCAAAAATTCAAATTACGAAAAGAAAAAAAAACCAGTTTACCTTTGAAAGAAGCACCCCTCCAAATTTCCTCATTTTTTTCCTTCTCTCTCACAAAATTTCCAATACATTAATTTTCTCACTATGCTTCTTTTTTATTGACATTATAAATTTTCAACAAAAAATGTAAATACTCTAAGCTTAATAAATGGAATGCTATATAGAACAATTAAATCCAACATATAACTTTATTGCTATCAAAGTGGTCACGTTTTTGTGTCAATTTCAACCTAACCTATAAGACATAAATTATCATCTAATAAATTAATTATTTTTCATCCCACCATATAATAACTAAAAGGAACAAGTTCCACTTTTATAATTATAATTTTATGGAAGCATTTGTAACAATTATGATGGTAAAAATATGAGAAATTTGCCTTAAAAAAATGGAAGCATCATTTGAAAGAAATAATTTTGAAGTTGAATGTCTTATAAATTTGGAGAGGTATTAGATACTTTGCTCATAGCGTAGGTACATATGATACTTTACTCTAATTGATAACTGAATTGCTCCCAATTTATCATTAGCATTTATTCTTATCCCTGCTGTGACCTTAGGTAGTTCTCAAGCCAATCATCATTTGGAAAAAATGCAAAACTTTTCAACAATCATTGATAATTTCCTTTGTTTTTATTTTTTTTTAAAATTAACTTTAAGTAGTTTTTATTAAATTGAAATAAATAAATAAATAAATATCATCGTTCTCTTCAACCCATTTATAAGATAATTATTGAATTATGTTCAACAAGTAATTGAATAAATTTCCAACCATTTAGAATTAAGAGAATATTCAACCTTAGACTTTATAAGTCACAATTAATTTTTTTAATTCAATAAGTAGTCGTCCACAAACTATTAGTAAAGCTTACTAATTGATAATTTGTGATGTTTTTGTAATGGTAAAAATTAGATGTATTTTTATAAACCAGTTCACTAAAAATAATGAAAAATTTAAAGAGTAACAAAACTCGTTTTTCGCTGGAGAGGAAGATAGACGCATTCTAATAATACCAAAAATTTCACCCATCTTATCAAAATAAATTTAGAAACCCTTAATTTTTTTATTTTTTTTAAACCACCATCTTTTCCCAAATCACCCAACAATAAGTAATTTTAATTAAACGGAAGAAAAAAGGGAAAAAACTTTTGTACGAGATTGTGTATGGTTTTCTACTTAGAAATTAGCACGTGGCAAGAAAGTAAAATGAACGAACACATTTTGCTTTTCTCAAACATATTACACGTGCCAGTTCCACACAAAATCATTATAATTAATTAATTAATTAATTACTCTTGAGTTTCTCCAAACTTTGGTGAAAAAAAGTAGACCCTTTTTTAATAGGTATATGCAAGAAGATAATTCAAAGTGAATAATATGTTGGCTAGATAATAATGATTTTTGTTTAGAGATAACAAGAAATCAATCAATCACAATTTGATAATCCCAAGCAATAAGATAAATTTTTAGTTAGGACATAAATATAAGAATGGATAAAATATTTACCGTTTCTAAAGTTTAATTAATTTTGTCTTTGTAGTGATTTTTTTTATTTAAAAAAACACCTCAATAAAAATCAACCAATTAGAAAAATTTGAATGTTAAGATGAAAATCGTCGGGACAACATTGCTTTAATCTCTATAAATAAAGCGAAAATAGGTTGATGAGAAAGATTGAGCGATATCAAAAACCTATGCCTTAACCTCTATAGATAGGTCCAAAAAAACAATTAAACCATGTTAATCAACACTTGATAACTAGAAAAGAGGGAACAAACAATCACCTCGTATTAATTATAATTCTCCTAAACACAATACTCACGTAGATATTTGATACAATATGCTTATTTAGTTGAATTTCAAAACTTTTTACAATTATTTAGTCCTTCCACTAAAAAAAAAAAAACTCTAAACATTTAGATGTGTTTTAAACAGGAATTTTAGTTAACTTGATACGAATATATGATAAGTTAAATGTACTAAATTAGGATGTATCGAGTGTATTAAGTAGATTAGGTGTATTATGTTTTTTGTATAACTTAGTGATCAATCGTTTAATTACAAATTGTCACGTGACAAAATTTTATTTTGTTTGTAATATATTATTATTATTTTCTCCTTATTGTTTATTATAAATAGGTGCTAGCAAAAATGCACCCAAACATTGCTCGATTGAATGAAGTGTACTAAAAAATTAGTGGGTCCAAAGAAATGGTCTACCCACACCAAGCTCACATATTCTCATCTTGTCCTACATAATCTTATAATCATGGTACAAAACACAAAAGTATAAAATAAATTGATATTTCAAGCTTTTAAGTCCTCTATCTTATATCAACATTTATAATCGACTAAGTGGTTTATTAAGATTCAAATGTCAATTTAGTTATTTTATGTCTAAATTTTGATAGATTTTTTTTTTTTTTAATAAAAGATCTAATCAATTCATTATCGATTTATTTTGTGTCTCCCAATAAGACTTTAATTTTTTAAAAAAGTATATTTTGTATAGAGAGTTCATTAGATAGAAGTTTGAAAGTTTAGGTCAGATAAAGAAAACTTTAGGCTAAATTTGTAACTTAGCCTCATTTAGTAACAAATTTAGGACAAAGATTATTTAGAATTATAATAAATATTATTTAAAATTTTCAATTAACTACGATAAACAATATTTTAAAACTCCAAATTTACTACCATTTTTACTATTTACCATTCATAATTCTTTTACTATTTGCTGCATTTTTTTCTACTTTCTGATCAAATTAAAATAGTTTACACATCAAATATATACTATAATAATTCAAACTAAAATAATGTACGTCTAAAACACAAACTATTCTAATCTTTATAATAACTTATTTATTGCTTCAAACACTTTTTTTAAAAAGAAAAAAAATCAAGCTTATAAACACTACTTTCATCTTAATTTTTCTATTTTTTTCTATCTACATTCTAATAAAAATTTTAAATACTTAACTTAAATTTGAAAAAAAAAATTAGCTTAAAAAATTTGTTTTTGCTTTTTAAAAAATGGTTTAGATTTTTTTTTTTTAAAAAAGAAAGTAAATGAGGGTAATATAAAAGAAGTTCAATTTTGAAAAAAGCAAAACTTACATAAGATGGGTTACGTTAATGTTTTTGTTTAAAATTTAAATGATTTTATAAGAAAAGGACGGATCAAAACTCTGTTCACAAGGCTAGGCGGTTACGCACAAATCTCTCTCGCTCTCTCTCCAACGTGCTTCCATATAAATAGCCCCCACCAATTCCAGCGCCCTCCAATTTCCGAAACTTCTCAGCGCCAAAAATCAAAATTAAACACAGTGTGGTGAACGGAGCGAAATCGAGAGCTCTCCGTGGTGCTCTATTCGACCTAGCCGCCCACGGACCACTTCACTGCCGCCGTCTATCGTATTGGAATTCCGGTGATCATACTCTACTTCGTTCTTCAACTTTTTTTTGTCTGGATTGAGTTTCGACCAATTATATTCTCACTCGTCTTCGGCTGTTTTTTCATTTCTCTTGATTTGTTACTCTAAACTAGGTGTTTATCGTCTGTTCTGTTTCTCTAATATTGATTTTCTTTCTGTTTTTACTCTTCGGTGATCATTCTGTACTTCGTTTTTCAGCTTTTTGTGTTGATTGAGTTTCGATCAATTCTTACTCGTCTACGGCTGCTTTTTATTTTTTTGTCAATTAAGTTTCGATCAATTCTCACTCGTCTTCAGCTGCTTTTTGTGTCGATTGAGTTTCGATAATCTAAAACTTATATATCTACACTTGAAATATATTTATCGGCTGATTCATCTCGCTAATCTTGATTTTACTCGATCATGTACCTGAGTTGATTTATCGGCTGATTCATCTCGCTCATCTTGATTCTTTCTGTTTTTACTCGATCATGTACCCGAGTTTAATTGAACTGATCGTGCTGATGATTTCGTTGCATTTCGTGTAATTTTATATAGCTTTCTGTACAATTTTCTGATTGTTGCTTCAGGAGTGCCTTAATTAATCTGATGATGCTTGAGTTGTTGTTTCCGCTTGATTTCCGACTGAATAATCAATTCGTGTGATTATTTCTTCTTTCTCTATTATGCGCGGTTAAATTTAGAGTCATTTTGCTTAGTTACTGTTTTGTTTTGTTTCCGTCTTGCATCTGAAATAATCACGGAAAGTGAAGGGATATGTTCTTCCGATCACCAGAATTAAGCTTGCATTCGTGTGAATGATTTTGTTCTTTCTTCATTCCACTTGTATTCCCGTTAATGCTTTGGTTATTTGTTCATTCCACTTGTATTCGTGTAAACGCTTTTGTTCTTTGTTCATTTCCCTTGTATTCGTGTGAACGCTTTTGTTCTTTGTTCATTTCACTTGCATTCGTGTGAATGCTTTTGTTCTTTGTTCATTCCACCTGTATTTATGTGAATGTTTTTGTTCTTTCACAAAATTGTGTAGTTTAATCTGGCTTTATATACTTTGGATTTTGTTTTTTTTTTTCCTTCTATTTTTTGAATTCCCCGGCCTATTCACTTTGTACTTTCTAGATTAAAAAAAGTTGTCATACTTTAGGTATAAGTTTATCTAACTCTTCCTTTTTGTTCTAAATCGTAGGCCGTTTATTCAAAATGATAGGAGCACTAATCACCAGAGGACTCACGTATGTTTATAATTATACTCTCGATCTATACATATATGTGTTCAAAATTTTTGCTCTACAAATTGTGATTGAGTTTATCTTTGTGTCGGTAGTATGATTTTGGGCTATGCCTATCCTGCTTATGAGTGCTACAAAACTGTTGAAACCAGCCAGCCGGAGATTGAGCAACTTCATTATTGGTGCCAGTACTGGCAAGTTGCATAACTCTTCAAATTTCTCACCATATTCATTTATCAATAATATCATTTCTTGACTTTGAAAGCTTTATCCATCCCTTGGTGGACGCAGGATTCTGGTGGCTATATTGACAATCCTCGAGAGGATTGGCGATTCTTTTATTTCTTGGTAGGTTTTTCTTATACCTTTTTTTTTTCAAATGTTAAATGTCCTATTAGTGATATTTGAAAATCATATTGAATACTGAAAAAATATCATTGATATTTCTGAAACGGTTTTTAAAAATATAAATTTATATTTGGATAGTTAAAATTTTGATTGTATAATATTATGAATTTGATTTTTTTTTTTTACTTCTTCAGGAATTCACAAAGCTCCCTTTATAACCTTTTCTTTTCTTGAAAAAAACAAAGGTTTAAAACATAAATGCTGAAAAATGATCAACTTATAATGAAAACAAGAAATTTAAAATGAAAGTTAGAATATTATTGAATAAATATTCTAAAATGTTTATAAGTTATATTATATCAACATTTTGTTTTTTTATATTTGATGCTTAATGATTTTTTACAATATCATGAAAATGTAGATCTATAATATGTGGATGTTAGAAAAATATTGATAGAAATATATAGTGGGAACTTTAATACCATGCCCAACCTATGAGCCATTGTTTTGTTGTACATTTTGAAATTTTTACCACACTAGAAAAATATTGGTTTTTACAAATAGAAAAACTTAGGTGCATTCATGTTGTACTCATCTATTATGCAACTCTTATTTGTTGCATCTAATTAAAAAATGTCACATAGTAGTTTGCTTTTTATTTTAAAAAATCTAATTTTCACCTAAATATTATTATTTACAAATTATATGGTCATCTTAATTTTAAATTTAGAAAGAAAAAAAAATTGTTGCATTCTTGTCCCCTGCACAAATTGCAAAAGTACTTTTAGTTTTTTCTTTTTTAAATATACGTATATAAATTTCTTAAAATCTTAAAAATGTTATGAATAGTTTTTCTAAAAAGAATACAAATAAAATAGAAGATAATCCTCAAACTTTTTCACGTAGCGAAGACACAAACAAGATATACCTCACTCTGCATTTTATGTTACCATTTCTTAAGATGTTGTTTTGGTGTCCTATTAGCTTATTATTATTATTATTATTTTCTTTTCTTTTTCTTCTTTGGCTTGAAGGTTTCCGTTCTATGGCGAAGCAAAGTTGGCATTCTTCGTTTATCTATGGCATCCAAAAACTAAGGTACAAGATTTTATCTTCAATTTCCATGTATTAGTTCTTGTATTTTTTTTTTCTACATTCAAAAAAGTATTTTTATCTAAGCCCAAATTTTGAAAATTAATAACAATTGATCATGATTTTCTTTTTTATGTTTATTTATTTTTTAAATTTATGCTTGTGTTTCTTTTCAATTTTTTTATAATGGTTTTCAAATATCATAGTCCATTGACACATATACATACAATAGTCTTGTTATTAATTTTATCATTTAAAATAATTTTTCTTACTTTAATTTTTTAAAATAAAAATAGAAAACCATTACCTATCAAAATAACTTGTTCTTACCTTTGAAACTTACCTAGAGTTCAAATTTTTTACAGACAATGATTAAAAAAAAAAAAAAAAAAAAAAATCATTTTTAGTGGTTGGTTTAGTTATAATTGATTGTTAGCAAAAGTAATCGGTAATTATGATAATGTATATTATGGATAATTAAGAGTGATGAATTGATATTATATTAATGAAAAGTTGTGTGTTGTTGTCAGGGAGCAAACCATGTGTACGATTCGTTTTTCAGACCATATATTTCAAAACACGAGCCTGTGATTGACCGCAGCTTGTCGGAGATGAAACTGAAGGCTAGTGATGCTGCTTTTCTCTACGTTCGAAGAGCCGCTTCCTACTTTCAAACTACTCTCTTTGATATCTTTTCTAAGTTCAGTACTTCTAATCCATCAACCACGGCTCCTCCTCCTCCCAAGGTAAATCCCAACAACCCCCTTTCTTTCCTTTTTATCATTATCATTTTAATATGATGGAGAAATTATAAATTTTATTTCTATCATTTAGAAAAGATAAATTAAAATAAAAATATAACCTTTATAATTTTAAAGCTTAGAATTTAGCTATAGAGTTTGATAGCATCTCAAAAATAGTAAAATTCTAATAGTTTCCTTTCTACCATAAGAATGATGAAAATTAGGCTGACTACGTGAAAACTAATTTATAATTATAAATTACAAATTTTAACTTTCTTCGAATTATGGAAATCAAATTTGCCATTTAACTTTTTTTGAACACAAGTAACTAACTAGTTTATTAGATATGTTTTTAATCAAAAACAAGTTTAAAGAATCGGATTCCATGCTTTCACTGAATTCTAGAACTAAAAAGATTATATTTTTGAAAATATAAGGAAGGATAATCTCACTTTCTTTCTTTCTATCTTTTCTTTTCTCAATGTAATAAAATGTTTTGAAAAATATTTTTATGGAAATCTTCTAAACAACTCGGTATTTTTTCAAAAAAAAAATTATTTTATTAAAGAAACAGAGAACTTTATTAGTACTTATTTCCTACTAGTTAGCATATTCAATTTTTAGTTTTTCTATTATAACTTTTACAAGGTAGAGCTTTTGGTTATTATTTTGTTTTGTTTTATCTTTTACTTTAAAAAAATATATAATTAGGTTTTTTAAAATCAAAATTTAATAACTTTTTAACTAGAGTTTATTACAGAACAATGATAAAAAGATACAGTTTTAAATTTTAGAAAATGAAAATTGAAATCCCATTTCATAATGCTATTTGAAAAAGTAGTTACTAAACAAATGAACTTCTAGGTGAAAATAATCCTCAAATGAAAGCTTAAGAAACATAATTATCAAGTTCAATTTAAATTTTTCAAGCACTTCCATGCTTGAATTTTGTATCTTTATAAAGGTTATGATAGGATGAGAATTTGAATATTTTAACTTTTGAATCGAGATACAACTCGACTATCGAATAATTCCTAGGTTGACACTAGTTTTTATCCTAACAAATATTTTATCGGTAAAGAAAATGGTGTGATATATGATATTTAATTATGGTTAAAACTAAAATTATTGTAAATATTGATACAATGTCTAATTTACACCCTTTGTCTTCTAAAATTTTAAATGATATTTTCAAGTATAGCATAGCAAATTGAAATATTAGAATATAGAAAAATTTTAGATTTTATTTTAGATTCTCGTATAAAATATAAAATTTTGCTATATTTTATAAATATTTTCAATCGTTTTATTAATTTACAAATTTCTCAATATTTTAATTGTATTTTCCTTTAAAATGTTGTTTTTATTTCATAATAATAATCTGAGATTTAAATTGAGCTTCACTCTTTTAGTTTAAGATAACATCTCTTTTTATTTTTTGGACAACTTCTTTAAGTATGTCTTTGTTTTAACTCATAAAATATATTTAGAACACTACTTTCGAAAGTGGTTCTACTCGTCACATACATAAAGATCCTTTACTACAATCTTTGATACTTTTTTTTTTCCCCTCAATTACTTTAGCTTAAAGTCGCTTTTTAAAGAATCATCCAATCTCAATTGTTACAAAGAGTTCTTAAAATCAATCTTATTTTTTAAAAAAGGAAATTGTTATGGATGGCACAAAAAAGAAAAACATTAAAAAAAAAATTAACATGAAGCATTACATAGAAGGTGCCATGATTTCCGGATGGAGAAGTACTTAATATTAGTAATAATTCTAAATAGGATGCAAATTTAATATATACTTGTAAATAGTGAATAACGAATTGGAGAAGGAGAAGTTATTTAAGATTTTTTTCATAATTGATCTTGAAAAATAAAATTTTAATTGTACTCGGATTGGATTTTTTATTTTTTAGTATTTAACTTGTGAAGATAAATGTAAACTAACTTTTCAAGTACGCAGTTATCTAAGTACTTAGATTCTTTTTGGAAATAAATTTAGGGAATATTTTCAAAAGTAACCAACTATTCAAACTATTTACAAAATAGTAAAATAATATAGTGATAGTTCAAATTGCAGTTATATTAAAAATAATTAAGTATATAGTAATATTTTAAAAATATTGTAAATATAACAAAATTTGTTAATTTCTGTTAATGATAAAGGTTTATCATTGACAGATCATACTGTAAATATTGATCTATCAGCTAAAAATCTATTACATTTTGCTATAGTTACAATTTCTTTTTAAAATGTTATATGCTTAATTATTATTCTTAAAATTACTATTCATTGTAATTATCCAATAATAAAATATTAAAACTAATTTAGAGTTAATTTCAAATATAACAAAATAAAGTATAATATTTAGAAAATATCACCATGAATTATGATGAATTGTAATAGACCACTTTTTATGTGTATCCCTATCACCATCTATTTGTATTTTCAAGAGTTTTGATACTCAAAATAATTTTCAAAAATAACAAGTAGGATATTTGTGCAAAAAAATAAAGAAAAGTTAGGAAATAAACAATAATAAAATTTTGAAAAGCCCGTTTTCAGCTTTATTTTCGGGAAAGAAAACTATAACAGTGGTAAGACTCGTGGGTGTGTGTCCAGTCAAGCTAAGCATGACTCAAAGCATCTCTTTATACTCGTACTTATTAAACTCTACTTAATTAAACAAATAATAAATATCTTTTTTTGTCAATTAAAAAAAGAATAAATGAAAACCTGATCGAATCAAGTGGGTGGCAGTAAAGCATTTGGAGTTGAGAACTTTGTGTGGTTTTAAATTCACGTGGGGCTTTGAGTAACCAGTTGTCCTAACAATGTTATACAAAATGAGATTTTACAGCCGCAGAAGCAACCATCAAAGAAAGAGAAAGAGGAAGAAGAAGAAGAAGAAGAAGAAGAAGCGAAAGACAAATGAGATGGCAGTGGAGGAACAAAAATATTCAGAAAAAATAATAATAATAATTACACTAATTCACTTCCAATTTCCAATAAAATGGACTGAAATTGGAAGAAAAGCAATTCCAGAAGAAAACTCCATACTGTAAAACTATATTATCAATCCAAATAACGATAACTGTAATTATGAAAACCAAATATATATTAGAAACTTCTTTATCATCTTATCTCTATTCTATTTCTTCTTCTCAAACTATATAATTTATCATAACTCATGAGCTTAACATGTTAGGTTGATGTGTATATAATAACATGATATCAAGAGAGATCGTATACTCCCGTAATGTGAAGGCCGACAAGTGAGGAGAATGTTACAAGGATCGGAATGGAGGAGACTTAAACTTAAACTTAGGAATCAAACAGTCGTGTAATTTGTTAGGTAGAAGAACTTGACCATTAATGTTATTGGTAAGGGAAAGAAAATATATAATAGAATTTATAAAACAAAAACAATACCTTCTATTAGTATAGCACCTTTGTTCTATAGTCTAAAATAGCAAAATCATGAATTACAAAATCATATAAATATTATGGATATGGAGATATTATAAGCACAATCAATTGCACTAAGCATTTGAAAAGATTAAGGAAATAAAAAAGAGGAGCTGTAAGTAAGGAGGAGATCTCAGGCATACCTCTCTTCAACAAAAATGCTGTGTAGAATAGACATAAACACTTCCTATCTTTGAGCTGAGAGTTGATAAACACTTCATTCTTACTCTCTTTTATTATCTGAGTAATCCCTTCGGAGGTAATTTTTCTGTGAGAAATGGAGAACTGTCTGAAATATCGCGGCCTCTTTGATGGGAAAAAATTGTGTCGTGATCCATAAAGAAAACCAGAGTTTCTTGATATTGTTCATCTTCGGGGACAAAGTTAAAAGTTGTGTTCCTCACCCCATAAATGCGTAATACTCACTTGTGAATTTGATTGGAACCAGTAATCATCGTCTATCTGTAAAAGGAGAGCACGGGAAAGATTAATGAGTAGTAAAATAATTGGAATTCATGGAGGCTTATAGCTTTAAAATTTGGACTTACATTATTATGTAAAGGTAAAATTCTTTGCATTCCATGAAGGTCTTGGAAAGGAGAATAAGTGTTGGTAAATATGTTAGGATTCTTCTGCTGTGCTAAACATAGTTTTGCTTGCTTGGAAGTATTTTCTTCCAGCTCTTGTTGTGCAGTCCTACAAGCACGAAAAACATTTAATGTTCTGAGAGATGGATACTTGAAAAACGAAGCAGAATCTCGAGATGAATGTAATTGTATGTGAAATGAGTTACGAGTAAGAAGAAGAGGCTGGCACGAAGAATATACCTCAAGAGGTATAAATCAATTGGCCCAGTAGTGCTTTTGATGATCATTCTACATTGCCTCTCGGAAAAACAAGCCTCCTGATTTACATAGGAAACTTATTTATTAAATGCTAATGCTAATGGATAAGAGAAATTGCTAAAATTTATTAATGTGTGATGATAACTACCTCGTCTGGATCGGGTACTTCAATACAGCTAGCTTGGGGTGCTTTAACTGCTATAAGTGTTTGATTCTATCCATCAATTACAGAACAATAGTGAGTTAAAGAGAAGATTGTTAACGTTCAAAATTTATGGAAATTACAAAAGCTCGAGAAAAATAACCTTGAAGCAAGGAATTCGCAAGATATCTTCTTCTGTTATAAAAAGGTTCCTGATGTACATAGTTCAAGAGAGACAAATGTTAAAGGAAAGAAGCAAAATGTAACTTTTAATACGAGTAAAAAGTTTGACGGGTCAATCTTACTTCCTGTAGTGTGCATTTTGCTCGAGATTTCTAAGAAGTTCTTGTTTCATCCTGCATAAAAAGCATCAGTGATCAATGAGTTTTTTTTCTCTTTTTTTGGCTGTTCAGAATGGTCTCATTTTCTAAAACCGAACCAACCTTATGAGTTCATCAAGTCTGCGTTCATCTGCATATAAACTTTTAACTTCATCCTGCAATAAGATCAGAGATATAGTGAACAATTTAGAATATGCAAAGTGTGACTGTGAGTGTAAATGATAGAGTTATAAGGGCCTAAAACATTTTTATTAGTCTGTACCAGTAAGAGCATTCTGCCGACTGATATTTTTCATCATATCCATTGGAACGATAAATCTTCAGCAATATGCTCGATGGTGAATTTAGAGTCCCCAAAACAATCAACATGACATAATGTCATGTTAATTTCTAAGTTCTCGGTTGATCCCCAATGGTAAATGTCTACGCTAGAAAGGTCGAAAAGGGAAAGCTACTCCAAAAGTTAGTTAGAGAATGTTGTGAATACATTTTGTAGAGGGGCGGCAGTGAGCTTTGAGATTATATCGTTATTTCGTGAAAGGTTTGAGCATACCCCTCTAGTTTGCTAAGCACGTGTTAATGAGGTGACTTGGCATTCTTTTGAACTTGTTACTGGTAAATAAAGATGAGATACTAAAATAATCTTCTTGTATGAGATAAGCTTCTAATGTTAATTCCTTGTTCGTATGACCCTGGTTAAGCAGCTCATCAACAGTGTTACACAGTTCACTAATTATTCCAAAATATTAGTTCTGACGTAGCTATAGGATAAAAAAGAGCTCCTCCAAGAATCAAATCAAAGTCTATTATGAATGAACAGTTATTTACAGAGAATTTCAAAACAACTAATCTAATCCTAATTAATCAAGCATTTGATCAATACAATCCAATTCACACTAGTCCTCCTACATCAAATTAGCTTCAATTATAATGTGACTTTTAGTTCATCTATTTCAACCAAAAAACATTCAAGTTCATAGACAACAGAATGAAGTCTCTACAATAGTTACATTAGCCAAACCGAAAGGTAAGCTCAAATTAACTTTATTGATGTTCAATTCACGAATAAATTTAACCAAACCCTTTCCAATAAATGTGCATGCCATTGGTTGTGACGAACATATAATAATGAAAGCAATATACTCGGTTCGTAAATGTTCAAACATCGTAAAGACGGTGTGTAAAAGGAACCAACTACAAGATGTTGATCGGAGGGCAAAGTATGATCAGTTGAGCTGTGAATTTGTAATAATCAACGAATATACCAATCATTAAGAAAAGCAAAATCGAAATTTTAAAAAATAATCTCCAAGAAAAAAAAAATTAAGGCACCTTTAATCTACCAACTTGATCGTTGAGCTCTTGAGTTCCACGCCTCTCGCCTCCCCTGTTCATAAGATTTAAAGTCATTACTCACTACTTTGCACTTTCCAATGGAAAAATAAGGATAATCTCAATTTAATTACTTCCAACGTATGTGGTTCGTCGTGGTTTTCTCTATGAGGCCTATTCCTTCAAGAACATTTGTAATATCATAAATTCTCCTCTTTTGAACCTGAATCAAACATTATTCTTAAGTTTTGTTACAAAGAAATAATTAATTAATCTCAGCTAATTTGAAGAGCTTCTCTATGACCTTCCAGGCAGAAAAATTAGATTCAATACCTTTAATACGTCTGCAGTTTTATTTAAATCAAGTGTTCCATCTTCAGCCTCCTGAACTAACCTGATAAATTTTTTTGTCAAGAAGCCTGCCGATTAAAATACACAAATTTTCAAACCTCAAAGGCCAGATCCATGTCTCGAGAAATTCTATCAGAAATTTGTTCACTTCAATACTTTACCTAACGAGCTGTCATACCGACCGTTAGTAGATTGATTAGGACTATCGACAGGCTCTACAGCAAAAGGAAAATACACAGAATTACAAAAGAGAAAATGAAAGAAAGAAAGAAAGCAATTAGAAGTGCATGATGCATAGTTAATGAGATAAGATTAGAAATGAAATGCATATAAGATGAACTCCAACCAGTTGGCTAAGAAGGATATTGTAATTACCATCTATTGATTTTCGAGTCTTAGACTTCGAATTTTTCTGCAACTTAAATTTCTTGTTTTGCTTTTCATTTGCACTGGATACTGGTTCACATGAAGAATCATTAGATCGCATCCTCTGTTCAGAGGCTACAACTTGTCTGCTAGCCAAAGCCTCGGAGTTATTAATATCGTATGCTCGTTTCAACTGAAAAGAAATATATGTTGATCTAGTAAATGTTTATAGAAAAGAAACAGAAAGATAGAAGTAAAGTAGATCGATATGTAGATCATCGCTTCTGATATTTTAGAGTTCAAAGACATTCATAAAATATCGAAAAATTGCCTCGCAAATGCCTTGCGACATTTATGGATAGGATCTTACAGAACGGCACTCCACTACGGAAAAACCGGAAGCAGATTACAATTGCTAAAATAGAAAAAAATCTATTACTAAAAGTTCAAGAGAGACAAAAGTTAAGATGTGTTCCAAATCTTCACAACTCAATTAAATTCGAGAAAATTCTACTGGTTGAGAGTAAAAATTTACGCATTAATTAATAGCTAATCAAATCGAAGTAGAAATCACGATCCAGATTCATAAATCCACCAACCTTTACTTAATAAAACCTAGAAATTCAATAATTGAATAAACACACCGATTTTCAAACTTAAATTAACACTCAAACAAGATTGATCGCACATCGCGAATCAGAAAACAAACAAACAGCGCAAAACGTAGAAGATAAATGAGAAACTCACATCTATCGTAGAAACTGTAGAATGTGCCTCGGAAGATAGACGGCCGTCGCAAGCGTTGGACTGATCCGACGGTGAAGAAGGCCGATGGTACTGAAGACAACACTGAGGCGGAAGAGCTAGAGCTGAGGAAGAAGAAGCAAAAGACGACATGTCGCGATGGTTAGAGTGAGAGATAAGGAGATGAAATCGAAAATCAGAGTGGCGGTGGCGGAAGATGAGATCCTCGACGGCCTTCGACATCGGAAAAGATGGAGGTAAAAGGGAGGGAGATATGGAGGATTTTGAAGATTGGAGGGAAAGAGAGAGAGAGAAAGGGAAAAAAAGGCAAAGAGAGAAGAAAGAGAAAGAGTACGTAGAAGCGGCGAACGAATAATAAAAAGAGAGAGAAAGAAAGGGAATATTGGAATATGTATATAGCAATAGTAATGAGGTAAAAATGTCATTTTAATTCCAATATTTTGAGTTTCATGACATTTTATTATCTTTCAATCTTAGTTCATATATTTTGTTAATAAATTCTAAAATTTGTTCATAAATTTTACCAAAAATTGGGCACACAACAATTATTATTTTCATTTCCTTTAAAAAATTAGTTGAGTAGGCTTGTTAGAACATTCCTTCTAAAAAGTAAGTTAAAGAGGCTTGTTCAAGCTTTACATTGAAAAAATTACATCATATGATAAAAAAATTTAGAAAAAAACAATCTATAACACCTCCTTTTTTCATACTGCGAATATGACAATTATGACAAATAATTAATTATATTAAACGACTATTAAAAAGCAATGAGAATATTATAATTTGTTATTTTTGTAATTTAGAAATTACACTGAGATAAATTCTATTATCATAGTTTTTTTTCTATTTTTGTAAAAGTTCCCTTGTTTTGATTGGACGTTCAAACCAATCTTTATGTATTCTCAATTTGATAGGAAAGTGAGTGTAAAAGGACATTATTGTTATTATTTTCATGAAAAGTGAGTATTAATATCTTTTTCACAATTTATAAAAAGAATGTTAAAAATTAAAATAATTAACTATGTCGGGAGTATAATAATTAAAATTAGGCATTGAAAAGTTAGTAAAAGTAAAATAATTTTAAAGTATAATAACTAAAATATATTTTAATAACAATAATAATATAGAGCGGATCTACAAATATAGTGAAAGGAAACATAGTGTTAGAGAGAGAGAACAAATATGCGGTTTGATTTTTCCGATCGCAATATATATAATTAAAAAAATGTGAAAATAAAGATGATGAAAATTACATGAACGGACACCCAAATTCTTCTTTTATGTTTGGGCGGGAAGGGATATTTATAGTAACCACAAATCGGTCAATTCCAATCTCCACTTCCAACCTTATTTATTTTATTATTATATTGTAACCTTATAATATATCGTACAATAATTAATATTCAGTTTTTATGTATTTTAAGACTATATATATATGTGTATGTATATATTTCTGAAATTTGGCTTTTCTCAATTAAATATCAAAACTAATTATAACCTTATCTATTTAAATTTAATGTTTTCAAAAGGGAATCAGTTTTAATTTTTCCATTAGGGTTTGAAATTGCATTTTATTCTATTTTTAAAAGGGTTAATAACTTAATACACAACTTTCGCACATGATCAATAAAGGTTCATTTAAATGTCGTAATTAATGTAAGGTAGATTTTTAAAATAATAGAAAAACAAAGAGTAATATAGGATTTTTCGTTTAGTTGTTCCCTTTTTCCCTCCCTTTTTTTACTATGGGCTTTGCAGGGGAGTTGTTAATTAACTAGAAGAAATTGTATATATACATTTTTGGAGATCATACCATTAATAAAATATAAATTTGATGTGTTTTTGTTGTGAGATTTACAAACTTCTTAGCCTAAACATCAAACAAGGAGGAAAGTTGCTCTTAACTCAAACACCCCTATAGTTCATTCATGTTGATGTAAAGTTCTCCTTGAAAACTCATATGATTCCACGTTACCGGAGTTGTAGTAGATTGAAATGGACTAAGGCCGATTTAATACTTTTACTATTTCTTTCTTAGTCATTGTTGATATATGTAGTTTTAGACTTTTACTTTTAAGATTATTGGACTTTGAAAGGACGATATGAATATATAAACGTTAGCTAAGGTGGTCTTGGATGAAATTTTTCTGTTGGCTTCTACAATGACCGATTACAAAATTTGCAACATATTAGCTGTTACTAAAACAAGGTCGACGACGGTCTTGTTTGGTCGCTTGGTAGGCGTATTGAATGAGACTTGTTCTCATTTTTGGTTGGAGGTTCTTCATTTGTGGTTGTACGCTCATCAATCAAGACAAAGATGTTATTATAATATAATATTACGTATTTGTACTTTTTCCTATTTGTCTAGTTCCCTTTAATTAAGGGATTTTTTCAAAAGAAAAAAGAAACATTTGACAAACCATTTAAATTCTGTATAATAAAACCACTCAAAATCAAAATTCATTACACTCAATTTTTATAGGAAGGGTAAATATTTTATTTATGATGATTTTTCTTAATTAATTAAATTTATTTATAACAAAAATCCCATTAATGAAAATAACAAATTCATGAATTCTGTATTCAGCATTATAGGCTTTTTGGGTGCACATTTCTTTTTTTTTTTTTTATTAAAAAACAATTTACCATAAGTATTAGTATATATAGTATAATTCTCATGGTCAAGTCTAAGTCGGTATAATTGATCGGTGATTACAAGTATAAAAGTTTATCATTGATAAACTTTTTTATATTTGTAGTTTTTTACTACACATTTGATTATTATTTTTAATATTGGTAAGCGTTATAATTTGAGAAAATTAGTTGATTTATTCTAACTTCGTAGTTTAGATTTTCTTTAACGAAAGTTGAAGACAAAATAGTTACATGTGGTAAATTTTGGGTTCACATTTTCCGTATACAGCCACATGAATCAATCATTTATGGCAAGAAAGAACGTTGTTGCAATGAGTCTAATGGCCAAAGCTTTTATTTCACGCAAACATATCATTCATAAGCTTCGTCTGATGTTCTTTTCTTTTCATTCTTTTAACTATTTAGCTCTTTGTTATTATGACACTTTTACTTTTATATATGATTTCATTTATTTATACCCATAGTTTTTTTTTTAATGGAAAAAGTATCAAATTATGATTTTAGTAGTTGATAGTTTGATGTTTTATTCTTATAATTGTAAACTAAAAGATATTTTATTTTATTTTTCAGAGTTTTAAACTCCACGTCTATATGTTGTTGTGGGTAATTTAGACCCATGAGCAAAATTATCTCGTAAAGCCTATGACCACCAAATTACTTCAACAAAAAATATCTAGGTCAAGGGTGAGTTTGATAAATCAACAAAATTATCATCCCATTTGCATTGTTTGGACTAATGTAAGTGGAAGGAATGTATCAAACCTCATTACAAGCACCTTAACATTGACATTGCATCGATCCTAATGAATCAACCCCAAAAATGATCCCTTTGATGTTGCATTATATTTTATAAGACTCGACTTTAGGATGATCACAATGGGCAGGTAGTTTTATATTAACAAATTCTTTTTGACACCCTTATCTTTGTTTCTGCTTTTTTTTTTTCAACTTTTCATTAGAATAGTAATTATAATTGAAAAAACTAAAATAAATATACAAATCATGCACAGTATTTATTACAAATATGGCAACTTTTTAATTTGAAATTGACAACAAATTTTTTAAAATTATATCATATCTTCTCTGCCGATCCATAGCGTGAGCAATTTGACTTTTTCTTAATGCCTATTTTTATTTATGGCTAATATTTAAAATAAATAATTTTATATAAAACAACTGCATGGTGTACGTTAAGAGAGAATCTTTCGTCTTGCGTGCCAACTCCCACATACCAAAAGCGTGTATTGCTTTTCCTTTAACTAATTATTTTGTCTACTAAACTTCTACTACTGTTTCTTCCCATCTTAGGAGAAAAAAATTAGAAAAATTATAAAAAACAATAAATTTGACCAAATATTTGTAAAATTTTAAATTATAGATATTACTTATATAAATTTACTAGTATTTTTATTTATTAATTATATTTGAAAATGCCATAAATAAAATAAAAATTAGTTAAAATGTAGTAAAATGAACTAAAATATTTATACATAAATACTAAAAAGTTGTTATATTTGGTAAATATTTTAGTTTATTTAACTATATTTAAAAATAAACATTTAAAATAATAATAATAAGATAGATGTTGGATGGATGGAAAAGATTTACTGATAAAGAAAAACATCCAAAAAATATTAACCTAAATGCAGAGATAGCATGCCTCGATCCACCTTTCATAATCATAACAATAAAATTGATACATGGGTTTTATGTGAAATAATTAAAAAGAAAAGGATGTTTATTGAGCAGTGTAATTCTATGATTAAATAAAAATGGAAAGATACAAAACTAATTAAGAGAAGCTGAAATACAAGCCCATGGCAAAATTTGGTTTTGAACTTCACTGCATTTTAAAGTTGCACTAAAATGCCTACACGTTGAAATTGTTATTGACGGTCGCATATCTTAGTCCCACTAAGAATGTATCCACCAAATGCATTCATCTGCATAAAGGGATGTGTTCTCGAAGGAAGAACCTGCATGCATTGTGCGCCAAATATTGGTCAATTCAACGATATTAGAAAGGAAAGATATTGAACCTCCAACCTTACCACTATGCATAGCTTCTGCTAATGAAATTGTAATATAAAATGAACTTAGCATAAATACTGTTAATAAAATTGTCACATCTATTTTATAGGAACTTAGAGGAAGGAAATAAGCTTAATTGGTTACCTAACGACCTCGATCCTATAACTTAGGGTTGTTTAAAGACTTCATAGGATTCTAAAATCCAAAATGGATCCCACATAGAATTTGATTTTTGAAACTATTCCCAAAGCCTTTTTACCTTTCCACACTTTCACCAACTACCACCAGCTAGTCAAACCATGCAAGTCAAGACATTTTCTTTTCATTGGGCAATCAGACATATGTAATTTTCATGCAAGTCAAGACTTTGTAAATATCTTGAATGTATAAATCCCACGTTTAAATGCGGACGACTATTGTTCTTCAATCCTCTCTCCAAAACTTTGTTAAAAGGGAAGTATGGGGAAATGTAAAGCCATCAAACCTGATATTCACGAAGCCAAGGTTCTGAAATTTGCAAGCTGATTGCCATCTTCTCAAGCTGTAGTTTATGCATGCAAGTTGCAAGCGGCTGCATTCAACAAAAAAGCAACTTAATCAAACTGATACATATACATATATATATAACATTGATATAAAATCACTCACCCTATTGAAAAGGAAACAAGGATATAAAATCACTCCTCCAAAACATGACATCTCATTTCTATTTGAATCTCCATTTGGAAATAATAATAACGATATCTTTATTTTATAACGAGGGGATTGAGCTCCACTCCTACTATCGCTCATGGTTTGTCCCCGCTAATTCTCAGAGACTATCTTTACTCTAATATATTCTTAAAATCACTTTTATCGAGCTCAAAATCATGCTAAACAATACTTTAATCACTCAAAATAAATTTAATATTTAAATTTATACTTTTTAAATGCAATTTTCATTTCATCAAAATTGGTTTTGAATCATTAAAAACAAGTTTCACAATTGATTTTTAAAATGAAAAACGTGAGTTTAACCTTGTTAGAAGTCCTGCCAAACATGCCTGACATAAGGATATTAAATTATGAAGTTCAAATACACCAAGCCTTTAGAGCCCTCCTTGAGAAGGTAAGGTAAATTTTAACGAACTTTTTTTACAATATTTATTTTCTTATTTTGAAGACCAACCTGAAGATACTGGTGATAAATAACAAATGGGGCAGAGTTAGCTACAAGAGGTAACAGATCTTTAACAAGACTCCATGCATCAGACTGTGGTGCAGCAATTATTAGGCTGCAATTAATTAAAAAAATTTAGTGAATTACTATTGATAGTGAAGTAAATTTTACCACTAACCAATACTCATTACTCACCTAGAAAAACCGTTTTCCTTCCATAAATTAATAACTTCTGGCGGTGCCTTATCTCCGGCCTTTGCACATTTGAATACTTTTGTCAATGGAGAAACTATAGACTCTGAGTTGAGATCTGAGGACTGGTCTGTAGATGGTAGAGGGCTTTCGTCCATACTAACAGGTTGAGATGCCTCCTCCTGTACATTAATCTTTTATCAAAAAAATAAAAAATAAAGAAGAAAAAAAGAAGGTATCATCCAACCAAAACAATTTAAAATGAATTCTAAGAGTAACAAATTTAAACTGGTACTTTTGGAAGGACTAAATTAAGTAAGCACAGATTCTTTGTTTTGGTGACTTGAATAAATAAATAAATATAGATAGAAACTTATATTTTAAATATAACAAGATGTATCCCAATAAAGAAAGTGATTCGTTGTGCCCGTATCTGTGATGGCAAGATCAAATACTTCAAATTTTGAAAAGCACTCAGTCAAGAGCACTCTTCAGCGTTCCAGAAGTCAGCTCCTTCCAAATTCCTCTTAAGAAAACATTAAGAAAAGAAAAACTCTACTTACACTGTCTTCGTTTTCACCATTAGGCTTGGTAGGTTCAATTTGGGATGAGGTGAGGTCGGCAAGAGATGAACGCATTATCCTGGTGAACAAAGAGTGATTGAATGGTGTAGAAAATAGAAAACAGAAAGTACATTTTTATAAAATCTGCAATGTAACTAAGATGTAAGAAAGAGAACTAAAGCAGCAAACCTCGAGCAAATTTCATCATCAAAGTTGAATATTCTTACTATATCCATAGGGTTTGGAGTATTTCCAACATATGTATTGCAAACAGAGCCCTTGCCTGTAAAAAAACACAATTGAGCATTATATAATGTAGAGAAGCACACAACATTGTAATTATCATATGGCAACTTAAGACTGAACAATAGATTTCCCATGTTTATTTGATTTATGCCTATGGACAACTCAAACTAATGGTGAAAGAGACTTCGTTCACCCCCAAACGCCATGAAACATGGTTTTTAAGCTGTTAAATTTTCAACAAGGTATAATACACTTGCGACCTTGAAGGAATTCCAAATATTGTAAGCCTTACTTCAAAACCAGAGCATCTTGGATGGACAACCTGACAGTGTTTCGTACACTATTTGTGACTAGAAAATACACTAAACAGCAAAGAAACTATAAACATGACTGATTAGCTGAACCATTAGACCTAACTTTGCTTGAGACAAGTACAAAGAAGAAACTGTCAGTATTGACTCAAGTGATTTTAAGCCCACTTGGTTTATACCCAAGGTTTTTTCATTACACACATATAAACCTAGATTTGTACCACGACTGACATTTAAAGAGGATTTGCAGCCACTTTTTGAAAAAAATGAACCCACTCTGAATATTTTTTTTAAAAATGCCAAGAATAATAGAGAAATACCTCCTAGGCGCTCAGCCACTGCTCCAGTGAGAAGACCACCAACCATATCAACCACAAGGACATCAGAATTTGCAGTCACATTGCCAAATGAAAGAAGAAGAGATAAAGCATCCAAACGCAAGAATCTGAATCAAAAGCAAGGAAATAGAAAACAAGCAGATCACTATTACGCAAGCGCACAAACATAAAATTAAATTAAATTAAAGTGTGGAAAAAATTAAAACTGAAAGTGAAAAAATGTAGTGAAAAAGTGGACAAATAAATTACCCGATTCTAGCTGGATATTTCTTGAAGTATGCCTCACATATACTGTAAGACGGGGAGAAATATCAGCATTGTTAATGTACGAATTCAAGTGATGCTACAAATACAAATACCATGCGTTTACTTTTTAAGTGGATTACTATTATTATGTATACCTTCGAGTAAAAGGTCTCCTCAAAAGTACCCTAGGAGCATACTTCTTTTGTTTCTTGAGCCTATATTTTTCCTGCATGTAAAATTTGGACAACTTTAGAAAATACTACATACAAAGATGAAGCTACTCAGGTATGCACATTCTGATCACCTGAGAGAAAACTGTTTTCTTATCAAATGTTGCACTGTTGGCAATGAGAGCTTCCACAATTTCATCACCAGTTGCACCCTGACTACATATAAAGAGACAGAGCATCCATCATGGATAATAACATATTTAAGAAAAAGACAACGGAAAGTTCTGTAAAATAAATCAAAGAAGATCAATTCCCATAAATTTCAAAACAATGAGGAGAATGTGCGAAACAGACCCCGTGCCACTGAAATCCTAGTACAGTGGTCGCACATGGTTGGCTTCCTGCAACTGAGATACCACTGAGCTAGAATCACTGTGACAAATGCAGGGTTCAAGCAGGTTCATTGGGCTGCAAAGTTTGGTCGCTTTTTTTATGAAACCAACCAATTCAAATAATAATGATGCCCATATACCCTGCATAGGAATAGGACCGAAATTGCCAGTGCATTTCGTCATATTCAAGACTTTTGGACTTCATCCACAGTGATAAAAATGTGTTTGGATCAACATTTTAAAAGGGTAAAGCCAATGGTGCCTCTCAAGGGAATATGAGGGACAAGATAAAACAAATTATACGACTTAACCAGTAGCAAAGCAAAGCAATATCTTACCTTCGCATTGCATCAATATCTTCACTAGATAGACTTTGTGCCTTATTGTTGTCTATAATCGCTCTGTTATCTCTCAGCTCATCTTTTGTCACCTGCTCTTCCTTCATCTCCTCTGTTTCCTGACAGTTAATGCCTTAAAAAACAAAATATACCCAAATAGCACATCGCTTCAGTTAAACTTTTTTTCCGCAAAGATGAAACCAATTCATTAACAAAATCCACAGTAATGAATCAAAACCTTCTTCTTCTCTGGAAGGCATAACGCGAGCCAGCTGTGGACCATTCCCTCCGTTTTCAATTTGAAACAAGGAGCCGAATGGGCAACCGATTAAAGGCTTAAGAGAGAAACTTTTGTTTCCAATTTTCAGCGTACTGCAGATCAAAGTAATTTTCATTATCATGCATCACAGTTACTCAGCATTGAGAACCAGAAATCAACACTCAAACTTGAGACATACGAGGCGGGAGAAAGTCGAGCAAAAACCAGGCGGTCACCATCATTGACGTCAAGCAAAACACTGCAACCTTCCCATGTCAATCTAGGGTTTCGACGCGATTCAGATTGAAGAATAGTCGAGGACATATTGAAACTACGCTAAGAAGATGAATAAGTTAAGAAAGCATAAAAGTATAGAGGATCAAAAGAGTGGGGAATTGCTATGGGTTTTCAGTGAGTTTTAGGGTTTAAGGAGAGAGAGAGTAACGGTTGAAGCAGTGACAAGGAAATGCACACCTGGGAACGAGAGGGTTTAACCGCTCGGTGCTGTTAGTGGGCTCGACCGAATCGAAAAGTCCAACTTCAGTCGGACGTGCTCAAGCCTTTTGAATCGTGGACCATCTAACCAAAAATAAGGCAATCGCGCGGCTTATAAAAGTATGACTTCGATAGGAATATATTAAAGGAGTATTTTTAAAAATAGAAAATTTACTAACTATTTATGTTCTATAAAAAAAATTTAATTCAAACCTAAAATGATAAACAAAATTTTAATGCAACAAGTATCCATCTTGCTATAAAATGTAAAATATTTACATTTTTTATTTATGAAAAAAAATATTTATAAATATAACAAAATATATATTTGATTTTTTTCGTTCGAAAACAGTCTGTTTGTTTTTTAGTTTAATTTTATTTATTTTTTAAATATATTTATCACTATCTATATTTCCAACTCGTTTTGAAGTATATATATATATATAGTATATCTATATAGTTTACAAAGTATATAACTCACTATATGTTATGGACTCCAACTATGATGGTTGAAAATAATAGTTTGTATTTTTAATCTACATTTAACTATAGCATTATTTTGAATCTTATTGTATTTATTTTTCTATATTTACTAAACTAATATGCATCATTAACACGATGACCTACGCTTAAATAGTTATACCTTAAACATATATTGTTATAACCTACAAACGTACAAATTAATATATAGTCTATAAAATTATAATATAATCCATTCAAACCTCCAAACAATCTATCTCTTTTATCTTTCAATTGAGTAAAAAAAATATCCTAAAAGAATGAGTTCAAATTAAATATAATAGAGGTGCTCTATAAGATATTGAAATATTACATCTGACAACTTGACAACTTTTTTGACCTACTCACTTTATCAAAATCATAATTTTAACTTAATTAAAAATCTACAAATTGAGCGACAATGTAACACAATAAAAAAGAAAACCATAGGGGATTATTTTTTGTTTGCTCACAAAAAGCGTATTTGGTAGATAATTTAAAAAGTATTCTATCAAAACAAAGTTATATTTTACGCTTTCAAATATATGTATTGATTAAACAATTGAATTTAGAGATAAAGTTAGAGTTTAGTCTATAGTTCTTATGCAAAATCCTTAGAGAAAAGATTGTTTTCTATGATTTTATCAAATCAAATGGACTAATTTCTATTAATTCTATAACTTTGAAATCATAGAGATAAAATTTGTAATTTATCCTAAAATTTTATAAAATTATTGTTTTGTAATATTATATAATTTATAGTACATAACACAATGTATATTATATTAAAAAATAAATTGAAATTATAGTATGTTATATTTCTAAATGTTTTTATATGTATTTAATATAATTATGATTTTTAAAAATGTTTTTATATGGGTACAATGAAAATATAAAAAAGTTATTTTCAGAAATTGCATCGTTTGGATCACATAATCTAAAAACGGTTTAAAAAATAGAATATAAATTGTCTATCAAATACATATATACTTAGAACATTAAATTTGAAAACATAGAACATAATCTAAATTCTCAAATTCTCTACCAAACAAGTTTTTAGTTGTTGATTTACAAGTTATAAACTCTTAAGAGGCCATTTGGCCCTAAGATTATGAAAGCTCACTTCATATTTGTCTCAAGGATTATTAGAATTATAGTATTATGATTATTACTTTTCTCCTTTATTCTTCTATTCCTCACCCCCTCATTTCACTATTCATCACATCCCTAAACATAGATTATAATAAGTAAATCTATAATAATCTGCACTCTAAACACATATTATAATCTACAAACTATTATAACTCACAAACTATAATAACCACGTATTATAATAACTCATCTTTTCTTTTCTTAAATATTTTTAATATGATTTGGATTGTATAGTTTAATTGGGTTAAAGAAGACAACTAGCCAAGTGTCAGTCAAATAAGAGGCAAAAAGGGATAGGAGACACAATCAGTTCAAAAATGTCCAAAACTTCTTGAATTAATGATTGATAACAGCGTCCTTAACTTCAACTACTCAAAAGCCCAACCAACCTGAAACGATTTTATTAATACAACTTTAGCTTTTGTTATCATTCCCGACTGCTCACTGTCTCAATTTCCCCCTTTTTTATCTGTATATATATATACTGTTATATCATAGATAATGAAACAATGTCATTCATGTAAACAATCGAAATAACAATATGTGAGATTTTATACACTCTATGGTCTTCTGTGAAAAGAAAAATTATAAAGTAATAATTATATACATACCATAATTTCTCACATCAACTATCGATGTACATGAAAATATTTGTGGATATATCAACATATCCATAAATTAGAGGTTTAATATTGATAAAATATATTATTGATATTTTCAACATCTTTTATAAGTACTCGTAAAATATAAACAATATCATCTATTTGGTTCAATTCGACCTAATTATTCATAACTTAGTTTGAGAATAAATGTGACATATTAACATGTATTGATATTTTAACTCTAGTTATTAACGCAATCTATATTTCTCTATTATCGTAAAATTAAAAAAAAAAAAAAAAAACACTCTAACAAATTGAAACATCTTTTTTTTTTAAATTATATGTAAAAATTAAAAATTATGGACATTATTGAAACTTGTCTCAAAATTTAGAGGCATGCATTTATTTATATGAAATTTAAGCTTTAAAAAATCCTTAGCTTCAAAAAAAAGAAAACACTTAAAAAAAATAGTAATGATTTGAGTTATCCTAATATAAACAAATTAGAAATTGATTAGAGAAAAATCATTACCTCACATGGATACTTCGGCGACGGCTTCCCGAATTTTCTATAAACTCTTCCCAAACACCACAATAAGCTATCCACGGAAAATAAGAACCAACTCGTTCTCATTCCGCACACCATATCCTCATAACCAAACACTCCTCAAAGAGGAACTCACAGTTCTCACATGAAGAATCCAGCCGTTTCGACGAGGCCAACATCAAACGGAGCAAACAGCTTCGTCGTTCACGTGAAGGATGATCAAGATGATTACAGAGGAGGAAGTCCGGCCGAAAGAATCTCTCCGGCGAGGATTCTGAGCCGGATCCGCCGTGTTTTGATGCGATTCATTTTCTATTTACCTTCTCGAGGTTCGGCGGCGGCGGCTGGGGCGGCGTTGAAGCAGAGAAATCTGGAGAAATTTGAACCGCCGAAGACTTCCTGCAGTTCGAGTTACTCGTCTTACTCGCATTACAATGAAGCCATTGCCGATTGTATTGAGTTCTTAAACAAATCGTCGCAGGATCAAATCGGTGTCGATGAAGGCAGAATTTCCGATGCAAATGCGATGGTATGAGATAACATTGAATATGATGATATAATGATGCACATACATGTACGTATACACAGGAAGCAGTAATTCGATGTTGAATAATTGTTTCGATTCTCTGAATTTTGAGGTGTCAACGAACAAGTTTAATCGTCGAATTCGATTTTAAATCTGTTTTTTTCTTTACAAACTGCCTTGAGATTGAAACAGAGTATCATCAGTTGTTGCTTATTTCAGTTTCTAATTTCTTCTTCACGTTTGTCAGTTTGTCGTAACTTTTCGATTTCAATTTGATTGGAAGGTTTACGGAAGAAAGAAACCTGCGTGACGACGAGTTTTTAAGCCAGAACAATTTGAACGGAAGTTTTAGTTAATCTCTATTCTTCCACGAAATGATTTGAAATTATGTTTAGACATGAAAAAAAAAAAAACTTGGATGGATAATAATATGCACCAATCTCTTATTTACTACAAAAACAATCAAATATGTGATAGAGAGATGAGAAATATATGAGATAGAAACGTCACAAGATGCACCTAATAATATTACTTGCATTTTTATTACTTCTTGTGCCAAAAAACAATTTCACTTACAAGTTAGGTCCAATAAGGAAGCTTGAGGGGGAAAAAAGTTTATGGCCAAAGTTTTATTGGATTCCCACCAAGAAACTTTTAGTCTCTAACTTATTGTGTTATATCTCAATTGAATTATTCTCGTTTTAATAAAATATGTATTAGAAATGATCATGACAAATTGAAAAATGGAACGGACCAATTAAAATTAATCAAATCAAAAGCTATTGGTTGAAGTCGATTTGGACGGTTTTAAAAATTTTCAAATGCTTAAACCAATCAATACTCCTTCATAACACCAAAAAACCAACTCTAACCCATCCCATGTGTATATTTGGTATTTGAGCATTTTGTGTCTAATTCTATTGTAACTTTTCATTTTGTATGTACTGATAAATTTTTTAGAAATTTAAATTTTGTAATTTAAAAATATATTTGATGTAAAGTACTACCTTAAACTTTCCATTTAGAGTTTAGTAGGTTAATCAATTTTTAAAAGTCAATAATAAGCCAAAAATATTTGACGTAAAATTGAAAATCGGATAGGAATAAAAAAAGACATATTATTGGATGCTTTAAAAGTTCATAGACTAATAAAACATAGACAATGTAATAAGTTTGTTTAGAGATCAAATAGATAAAAACTATATATAGAAAGTTACTTTCAATTTTGAAATAGTATGTAGTGATTGAAATGTTAGATATTATATTGAATTTATTATTACCTAAAAGTATAATTTTTTTTGATCAATTGGTGATTTAGCATGGTATCATGGTAGATATTAATTATTTCATGATGTCATGGATTTAAGTCCCTTCATTATTATTTTCACTTCAATTAAATATCATTTTCCCAGAGTATTAGATATTATATTAAATTATTTATCATTCATCTAACCTATATAAACTTTTTGTAACAACCCAACTTTTCAAATTTAAGTCGAATTCATTATTTTAGTCCAAACAATTTGTTTGACACAAGACATAGTAAACTTTAGTTAAAACAATGGGAAAATCGAAAAAAACTTTATTCGGGCCATGTTTCAATAAATAAAATTCTAAAGTACTGTTTACCAAAAATAACTATTTGTAAACTCAGTCCAATCACAAAAATGTTTAAAAGACATTCACGGCTCCTTCTTGTCCCTCGTCGGTCTGCCCCTCAAGTTACCTTTGCCTGATAAAAAAAATTAACATAAAAGGGTGAGTACAAACATAACCAGTAAGAGACCCACTACTGGTCCCGTTAGAAGAAAAATTAACTGTTAACTTCCTAATGGGGCACCCTGCACATTCACAGTCTTATAATCCTGAAGGACACATTATCCGTCTAACGCCCCGAAAAACACAAGTATCAGTCTAGTGTTCTGCAGAAACACTTATCAGTCTAATGCTCCTGAAGGATGCACAGTAAGTGGTGATCCCGTAGGACACCTGCAAGGCACGTTTCCCAATAGAAAACTAACAATTTTCCCCTCAGTCCATTATAAACATCCTACCAGTCAATCATAATACAATCCAGCTGCCTCAACATATAATCCTTTCACTTAATACTCTAATAGTCAACTTACTCTATTTTTGCCCAACGTCAGTCAGTAATATTTCAACACATCAATCAACCAAGCTATATAATCACAACAACTCTTAGTTCACCATACATTTGCCATACTTTAATATCACCTACACCCAATCTAAACGATAAACCACCAGTTCACATCCGCACTTCATACAAGCAAAAACTACTATTGTCGTCCTATCTACATCCATATATATATTTTCAGTCAATCACAGTATACATTCAACATCAAGTCTACATCCATACGTATATATTTCTTTCGTGCAAAACAGATCTGCACGTGGATTGGCCAGCGATTCGTAAATGGTTAGCGGGTGCAGACGAAAACATATTGATTCAGATCTTCAACAGCAGCTACGCGCGGCGAAAAATAGTCTGGTAACGTAGTCGAACTCGTGCGACGCGGCCTGACGAGAAAAAGACGTGCGGCTTCGATTGAGTTTTGGTCGGACGCGAAGTGTGAGGGACGCAGCGGCTCGAGGCGTGACGGTAGGGGGCGATTCGCTAACAAAGGACGCAGCGGCACAGAACGGTTGCGAACTTGACGGCCGGCGTTCGACTTCTGCAATCCTAGCGATGAAGCTCCGAGCGGCGCGGCCAAGGAAAGAAACGGAGGTGGTGGCGGCTGGGTAGGGCAGAAAGAAGAAAAGAGAAAAAAGAAGAAGAGAGAGGGGGTCGCGTGCGTGAACAATAAAAAGAATTTTTTTTTTTTTTATAATAATAATAATAATAGCTATTGTTATTATTACTTTAATTATGAACTTCCTATTTCTTTTCTTTTTCCCAAAATCCAAAATACACAACACTTGACAAAACAAAATCTCTAAATAAAAGACAATTTAATTGAAATAAAATAGCTCAAAATTGGGGGTGTTACACTTTTAAGTTGAATTGATGATTTAAATGTAATTCTATGTAGATAATTGAACAACTTTTAATCTTGAAACAAGAAAAATTTCACCAAACTTCAATCAGTTGTCCATTTTCAGTCATTTTTCAATCAAATAATTTATTTTGGAAAGGACAATCAAATATCTAACAAACAAATTTTACTTGAAGGACGTAATCATTAGCAATACAACCAAACAAAATATATCAGTCAAAATACATTGATTTAACAGTATACTTTAACCATTTTAATGGCTAGAAGAATCCATTCACAAAATCAAATAAAAAACAAAAACATATTTGATCTAGAGATCCAGTTAAAATTATATATGATCAAGAATGTTTTCACTTCATTCAACTAAAAAGAAAAAGTTCTTTTAATATTATTAAATATAATATATAGTTTTTCACTTCTTCTTGGAGAAAAATCCTCCTATAAACAATATAGCCTTCTTCTTCTTGCTTGCCTTCTTTTTCTTCATAGGTTGAATGTCACTAAATTCTTTCGCATTCATTTTAATTGCTTGTCTTTTTTCGAAGACTTCACTTTCTTCTTCTTCTTCTTCCTCTACTTCAAATCTCTGTGACTGTGTTTTGGAGTCAAATTTCAAAGAATGACCAACAAATTCAATGTCATAATCTGATTTTTCCTTGAGCATTTGGAGCTTTCGTTTTGTCTCTTCAAGCTCTTCTTGCAACGAAGAAAAAGAACGTGCCATTGCTACACTCCTTTCTTTAGCTTTCTCCAAGTTTTGCTTTGCAATGTCCAATTCATCTCTTACGATTTCGATCTTTAGAAGATTATTCTCGTGTTCATTCTCTTCGTTCTCCATCTAAATACGATTAATTAATACTCGTAAATTAATGTTATATTTATTTATAAATGTTAAAAGTGAATATAGTTAGTCGATAAATATAAAGTAATTTTTTATCTAGGGATTAAAAGTTTAAATTTCCATTATATTCATTAATTCTGTACATTTACTTATTTAGAGTCTAGGAGTGTTTTTAAAATCAAAACAAAAAATTTAAAACTATAAAAGTTGATACTTGTTTTAAAAATTGATTAAGAATTTAAATATTTATATAGAAAATATGAAAAATGTTAGAAAACAAACATAATTCTAAAAAAAAAACTATTGAAATCTATTTATCATAATTTTTACTAGATTTACCATTGTTTTTTTTTTAAATGTTCAATCATTAAAAACACAATCCAATGTTAAAGTTTTTAATGAAGTGAAAGTTTATAAATTATAGTATACACTTTGAAAATTAGACACAAATTTTAAGAATCTATCAATTATTTTTTAAAATTTAAATTAAGGAGATATTTGTAAATTTAGCAATTATATTCAAAATAATTAAGTATATAACCACATTTAAAAAAAAATATAAATATAACCAAATTTGTCAAATTCTATTAATGATATAAAAGTCTATCACTGATAGACCATGTTGCAAATATTAGTCTATCACTGATAGATCATACGAGTCTATCATCGATAGATTTTGTTATATTTACAATTTGTTTTAAATGCTGCTTTATTTTTAATTATTATTCGTAAGATAGCTATCAATTATAATTACCCAATATTTTAAATACTCAAATCTATTGACTGATGAGCACAACTAGAAGTTAAACATTTATTGTCTTAGAGGCTCATATAATTTATTTTCTCCTACCTTCTTAATTATGAATGGGTAATATTCAAAAGTGTGATAAAGGAGGTTTTCTCAAACGTGTGACATTTGCGAGAGTCCCTTGTAAAAATGTGCTCTAAACTAATGACTACTTGATTAAATTTAAAGTTAAAATATCATGAGTTTTTGTATTTTGGAATCTAGTCAACTTTAATCTTTACATTTTCAAATGTAAAAAATTATTAAATTTCAATAACTAGGACTAAATTTAAGATTTATTAAAAATTTAAAAGTAAAAAGACTCAAGTGATGGTTTAACCTAAATTTAACTAATAATTATATCAACATTTTAACTCACTCACCAACTATTATTTTAATATCATATCAAAGAAATGATAGACTCAAAAGAAACCGATTTCTCATTTAAATACCTCTTGAAGAACGTTGGCGTAGAGCTCCGGAGCCAAAATCCTTTGGCCGTACAACTCGACGGCTTCTTTCACCGATCGAAACTGCCTTTTCTCCATTTTCATTCACTCCAAATAAGCTTTTAGTTCACAGAGATTTTAGATATATATTGATAATTAAAAATGTCAAAGAAACTGAAACCAACGATATTTCCTTTTATAACCTTAACAAAATTTAAAGATTAATAACCCCAAAAAAGACATAAAAAGAGGAATAAGCTTCGTTTCTTCGCTTCCACTTCACTACTGAAAAATCTAATATTTTTCAAAAACAAATCCTATTTCTCTTTTTAGATGATTCGATTTTTAACTAATGGCCCACTGTCGTCGTTCTTTCTCAGTTTGTTATTGCTACAACTAGAATCCGCACATGGGGGTTGTGCGATATGTCGGCGGGCTATGAAGCAAAGGGCTTATAATGGTGGAATTGCTTCTTAACGAACAAGGGAAAGTCTTAAAAAGAGAGAGCCTAGCTTGTTTGTTGTGAATATGATCATGATTCATCAATGTATATTGTTTTACGCAATATTTTTTTAACTTTCTCTTTAAGGTACGTAGCTATGAATATATTGTTTTATTTATAAAAAAAAATATTTTTATTTTGAGTAAGTTTGGAATCACCTTTCAAATTATGTTTCTCAGTAAAATTATCTATTTTCTTCAAATTATTATTAAAAATAATACTAATTTGTGCAACATAGACAGAGAGCTAGAGAATTTGTTTAGGAGTAGCAGTACAGTAGCAAGAAGAGTTTGTGAACTCCACTTATACTTTGGTCTAAAGAGTTGGTGAGTCGTACTACTGAAAACATCGATTTTAAATCTTATTAACTTTTTACATTGTAAGCTAGTTCTAACAGTTTACAACTCTGTCTACTTCATTATTCTTTACTTTTTACGATCTCTTTAGCATTAAACACATTCTTAAGTTTAATTTATACATATATGTTAGATATTATATTAAATTTTAAGAAATATGTGTACTAGACCAAAATTTGAAATTTTAGAAGAGATGAGCGAAATAGGGAAAAAAAATCATAATTTCTTTTTACTTTTTTAATATAATAATTACAAAGATGGACGATGAATCTCTTACCTCAAGAAATAAATTTGTTCGTCAAAATGTTACTACTATTAAACTAAGTTAACTTTGTTAACGTGTCGTTTTTAATACATTTTTGGGAGAGAAATAAATTTTTGCTTCGGTGATAAATAAGAAAATTCAAAAGTCAACGTAGAATGAATTATTCATGTTAGTTGATTCGTTAATTTTATAAAAATGATAATTTAGTCCCTATTTTAGTTTATTTAATTCCATTTTAGAATTATAATAGAGAGAATTAATTTTGCATCACTCTGAAACGAAACTTTATTGTTTAGAGAATTTTACAAATTCAACATGCATAATTAAATTTGACCTAATACCTCGTAACATATACATAATATTATTCCAACTTTCATTTGTTTTATACTTGATGGGATATAATATAAGACAAGCACAGTCCCACACATTAATTAAAATTGTAGGAGCAGGTCGGCATAATGCGATTATAAGTTTCAAGTTTGAGTTGTTTGGATATATGCAATGAAATCAAAAAGTGCTTTGAATCAATATTCAATAATTATGAGTATTAAAGATTAAGAAACAAATTTAGTACTATAATACGACACATTCCTTCAATAGATCGGTTGAGACGTCACAAAAAGAATATAATAGACATTTTATTAATATTTTATGAGCTCCTTACTGTTCTTATATACTTATTTTACATTAAATTTTAAAGGGGTTAATAGAACGTAGTACTATAAAAGCATTAAAAACTTAATATATTTTTTATAAAACAATTTTTTTTTTTCATTAGGATTTGTTAGATAGAAAATTGAAATAATTTTTAGATTTTATTATTTATTGTTAAGAAACTATAGCAAAAATTAAAAGTTTGAGAATGTATTTTTTAATTTTAATTAAAATTAAAATTGAAATACGCTAATATAATATCTTTATTAATTAATACTAATTAAAAAATTTACTCCTTTAATACCCTAAAAAAAATCACTCAATCGTTTAAAATGATTAAAATTAGTGAACTATATTCGTTTCATTGACCAAGGCTTTGTTGTCACAATTGTAGAAACCAAGTGTGCTTGGTGGCACCAACAATCCCTTAAATTAACTTTGCTTATGCCACGTCCCAAAAACCACATAATAAAAATAATAAAAATAATGATAATAATAAGAAAAAGAAGTAGGGGTTCTTTTCAAATATACAAACAAATGAATCAAAATAATCCCATTATTGATATATTCTATAGATTAAACTCAGCTTAATATCACTAAATTTGAGATTCATAATTTTATTTTATTTACAATTCCAATTTTTAGATAAATGAAATTAATAATAGCCGTTAAATATACTTTAGCATAATATTAGATCAAGAAATTACACATCCCCTTCTACTCCAATATTCAACTAACAAAGCATAAAGTTTCTACACGTATACCATACATTGGGTACGAAATTGCTTCGAGTAAACATGAAGTTACATTTTCCTATAAAATATTTGAACTTAAATAAAATAATTAATTAAGAAAAATTAAAATTATGAAGTTACTCTTGATCCCACTATCATTTTCAATAGAAACTTTTTCTAAAAAATAGATAAATAATAAAAAGGCAAGAAACCAAAACAGCCGATTAGTTTTATACTATATGGGCATAAGGAGAAAGATCGCCACAAAAGTTTACATTCATAATCCATTTCCATAAACAAAACACACACTGTTTATAGGTTTATGATTATTTATGTATGTATATATACACATACACAAGAAGTTGAGGCAGTCAACGGGTTAATTCAAGGGCACTTGAGGCGGCCGCCATGGGTGGTCATGGCGGCGTAGCAAGGGCAGAGATGGTGGTTGCCGGAAGTTCCTGGCGGAACGCAGTTGCATCGCTGACAGCACGTCCCACACGCTCTATTGCACAGCCTCGGCCTCGACGACAAGCTGCACCTTCTCGTGCAAGCCCCCCGGCAATCTGTAAAAGCTTGAGTTAAGCCCATAAAATACGATAAAAATTAATTTAATCTGAAAGAACAAATTTTTAAAAATTATAATCACCCATTCTCCGAGGATTTGGAGGGAGTAAACCCACGCCGTTGGATTCCACCTACAAGTAATTTCAATGGAGAAAATAATTAGTAAAGTTAAGTTTTTAGAAAAGGGAAAAAGAAAGTGGTGTTAGATCAAATTTACAAAGTGGAGGAAGAGGAGAGAGAGGAGGAGGGAAGCAAAGAGAGGTTTGGTGAGGATGAACATGGTTTTTTAGGGGATTTTTGAATTGGAATGGGATAATATTTTGGAGAGATCAGTGATAGAAAGGGTTGGTTTTATAGCAAAAAAATTTGAAGCTGTGTGGTTAAGTGAACAGAGGAGTGGGTGAGAACTGGTGCAGGATATGACATGTTATATGCAAAGGGAAATGGAATTTGAGTTCAATCCTTTCGTTCCTACCCTCCAAAAAAATTATGTACGTTTAATATTGTATACAACATATAATCATCAAGTTTGACATTGGTTTTTAATGGTATTTTCTAATTTTCTCATTTTACATGTAATTTGGTCAGTAATCGTTTGAAAATTTTAAAAGTTAATTAATGTATTTTCCATAAATTTAAAATTTCGTAAGTTCTAAGTTAACCTTTTTTTTAGCGGTTTAGAAATCAAATATACATAAAGTCTTAAAAATTAAAATTAAAATTATAAGAAATAATTGTAAATTTAGCCATTAGATTTAAAATAATTAAGTATATAGTAACATTTTAAAAAATTTACAAATATAGTAAAATTTATAAAATTCTATCAATCACAATCTATACTGATAGACATGTTGTAAATATAGATCTATCAAGAGATTTTTTTTAAAAAATTTTATTTTAAAAAATAAACGAGAACTAATAGCAAGGACTGGTTTTGTAATATAAGGGTTGAAATTGTATGAGTAAAAATAAAAAACCAAAACAATATTTTAACCTACAAAGTTTCATTTAAATTTTATGTTAACAAAATGAGAAACATGAAGATAAGTTTTATCATCCAAATAATGCTATAATGCTTTGTCATACCTACTCTCTATATTTTTTGTTTTATAAAAAGACTATGCCTTCACATATCTCAATATATTTTTTGTTTTATAAAAAGACTGATCAAAATTTGATCTACTACAGGTAATTTCACTATTTTTTAATTAAAATAATTTTAATTTGATAAATTTAATATATTGTAAGGACGGTCAAAACGAACATAGCTTAACTGACATATAAATGTATTGATGATTATAAAGTTGGTGACTTTCAAATCACCTACTTTGATGTGTACTTAAAATAAATAATAATAATAAGTGTTAACATATCATACCATGAAATTATACACAAGTATCCAAATAAACAATAATAATAAGTGTTAACTTATCATACCATGAAATTATGCATAAATATCCAAATAAAGTAAGTTTAATATTTTTAATTTAAAAAAAGGAAAAAGTTTAACCCAAATTTTTATACTCAATGATAGAATATCTAATCCATTCCACACGAATTTATGCATATACTTTAGGAAATCTAACGGAAAAGGTGTTTATGCAAAAACATGAATCGAACAAAATAAAAATGAAGGACTGAGATTGTGAAAAAAGAAAAATACAAAAACTAAAATATAGAAAAGAAATGAACCAAATGGATCAAAATAAATTAATATTATTTAAAACCAGGAGCTTAAAAATTTGAGTTTGGAATTGGATAATATCAAGTTAAATGATAGTTTGGTAATCATGATCATAATTCACGAATAACGCCAAAAGCTCTCGTACTTTATATTTATATTTTACGATGCATTTTGATTACAGCCAGGCGCCAGTTAGGCCAATTTGATATTCTCCAAATGTGCTTTTCCCATATATACTTTTTAATAGATAAATAGGTATACAAAAACAAATAATTTTAATATCATTATATATATATATATATAAAAAAAAAAGAGTTTCCGTTGCCGGGACTTGAACCCGGGTCTTTCGGGTGAGAGCCGAATATCCTAACCAACTAGACTACAACGGAATTCATACACATAGCGAATCTAAAAACTATTTGTTCTTTTTAGCTGCTCACTTCTTATATTTCTAGCGGGGTTCAAGCACTCCAGCGTGATTTTTAATTCCTTGCCGATTCCTCCTCCGACGGGACCATTTAGCCTAATTTATGTTTTTCTCTTCAATTATATATTATAAGTTATGAGATTTTTATACTGATTAACTTCTTTTTTGACGTTAGTTTTCCATGTTTCATCGCTATGCCATTGCTGCTTTACTCAATTTTTACTTTGGAAGTTGAAATGATGTTTCTAATTCTCTTTAAACGCCATGAGAAATGTCTTGGACGTTCGTGTTTTGGCGAACCGGTACTTCGCACAATTGAATCTATGTTGCCCACAAAATCCGTCTTCATATTCTCTTGCTCGGACTGTTCATGCCCACGTGATTGCTTCGGGATTCAAGCTTCGTGGGCACATTGTCAATCGTCTAATTGATATATACTGGAAATCGTCGGATTTTGTTTATGCCCGCAAACTGTTCGACGAAATTCCCCAACCGGATGTCATAGCGAGAACTACATTGATTACAGCGTACTCTGCGCTGGGGAATTTGAAAATGGCTAGAGAAATATTCAATGAAACTCCATTGGATATGAGGGATACTGTTTTCTATAATGCCATGATTACTGGGTATTCGCATATGAATGATGGGCATGCTGCTATTGAACTTTTTCGTGCTATGAGATGGGCCAATTTTCAGCCTGATGACTTTACATTTGCAAGCGTGCTCAGTGCTTCAACGCTTATTTTTTATGATGAGCGCCAGTGTGGCCAAATGCATGGTACGGTAGTGAAATTTGGAATTGAGATTTTTCCCGCAGTGTTGAATGCTCTTCTATCTGTTTATGTTAAGTGTGCTTCTTCACCGTTGGTGTCATCCTCATCATTGATGGCATCGGCTAGGAAACTGTTTGATGAAATGCCAATGAGGAATGAGTTTATATGGACGACTCTGATTACTGGGTATGTGAGGAATGGTGATCTGACTGGGGCACGTGAAATTCTTGACACAATGACTGAACAACCGGGCATAGCATGGAATGCCATGATCTCTGGCTATTTGCATCATGGTCTTTTTGAGGATGCCTTGACGCTATTTAGGAAAATGCGTTTGCTTGGTGTCCAGGTTGATGAGTCCACCTACACAAGCGTGATCAGTGCTTGTGCCGATGGCGGTTTTTTTCTATTGGGAAAACAGGTGCATGCTTACATTTTGAAAAATGAGCTGAATCCAGATCGTGATTTTTTATTGTCTGTGGGTAATACATTGATTACTTTATATTGGAAATATGGTAAAGTTGATGGGGCAAGAAAGATTTTTTATGAGATGCCAGTTAAAGATATTATTACTTGGAATACACTCTTATCAGGGTATGTGAATGCAGGGCGTATGGAAGAAGCAAAATCTTTCTTTGCACAAATGCCAGAGAAAAACCTTCTTACATGGACTGTGATGATTTCAGGATTAGCACAAAATGGATTTGGGGAACAGGCTTTGAAGTTGTTTAATCAAATGAAGTTAGATGGCTATGAACCCAATGATTATGCATTTGCAGGTGCAATCACCGCATGTTCTGTGCTTGGAGCGTTGGAGAATGGTCGTCAACTCCATGCTCAGATTGTTCATCTTGGCCACGATTCAACCCTCTCGGTTGGCAATGCAATGATCACAATGTATGCAAGATGTGGAATAGTTGAAGCTGCTAGAACCGTGTTTCTAACCATGCCTTTTGTAGATCCTGTTTCGTGGAATTCTATGATTGCAGCACTAGGACAACACGGGCATGGCGTAAAAGCAATAGAACTTTATGAACAAATGTTGAAAGAAGGTATACTCCCCGATAGAAGAACGTTTCTTACAGTTCTATCTGCTTGTAGTCATGCCGGTCTAGTTGAAGAAGGAAACCGCTATTTTAATTCGATGCTTGAGAATTATGGTATTGCCCCAGGGGAGGATCATTATGCTCGGATGATCGATTTGTTTTGTCGTGCTGGGAAGTTTTCAGATGCAAAGAATGTCATTGACTCCATGCCTTTCGAAGCCAGGGCACCAATTTGGGAGGCTCTTCTTGCTGGTTGTCGGACTCATGGAAACATGGACCTAGGAATAGAAGCTGCTGAAAAGCTTTTCAAGCTAATACCGCAACACGACGGAACCTATGTACTTTTATCAAACATGTACGCCAGTCTTGGCCGGTGGAATGATGTCGCTAGGACGCGAAAACTAATGAGGGACCGGGGAGTTAAAAAGGAGCCAGCTTGTAGTTGGACTGAGGTTGAGAACAAGGTTCATGTGTTCTTGGTGGATGATACGGTGCACCCTGAGGTGCTATCTATTTACAATTATCTAGAGAAGTTGAACCTTGAAATGAAGAAATTAGGATATATTCCAGACACAAAGTATGTGTTACATGATATGGAATCTGAACATAAAGAATATGCTTTATCTACTCACAGTGAGAAGCTTGCAGTTGCGTTTGGGCTAATGAAGCTACCTCAAGGTGCCACTGTAAGGGTTTTCAAGAACCTTAGGATATGCGGGGATTGCCACAATGCAATCAAGTTCATGTCTAAAGTTGTGGGGAGGGAGATAGTAGTGAGAGATGGAAAGAGGTTTCATCATTTCAAAAATGGCGAATGCTCATGCCGTAATTATTGGTAATATTATTCCATTATGTTCTTTCTGGTGAGGGTATAGTTGATTAAGAACGATTTTTGGAAAATTAATTGATCTATTAGACTAAACTTTCAATTTTGTCCAATTTTATGATTTTGAAACTCCAAGGGTCTAAATAGAAACAAATTTACACGTATGGTGCTTGTGCTTGCTTCAAAACTGTTTTTCCTCTTTTGATTTGACATTACATTTTGCAAAGTTCAAAAACATAAACAAAAATCAGTTTAGGGACTAAAAAAAGTATTCATCCAAAAGTATTAAAGCAAAACTAATTGGAATTTCAATGAATGATCCTGACTCAAGGAAGTGAAATGTCAATAGCATCCTTTATTATTTTTGTGATTATAATGTAGGATGCATATGCACCAGTTTAGGAAGCATTTCTTTTTCCAGTTCGGTCACAGCGTTCGCTACAAAAGAAAAAAGAAATATGTACAGATAACGGGCGTTCACTCTGCGGCAACAAGCAGCCAGTCAGCTATCTCTATCTTAGACTACTCCGGCAGGAAGGCGTACGACAAGCTGACCGCCAAGAACACTGCAGCAACAGTATTGAATGAGCTCAAAAATTTATAGACAGCAAGAAGAAATACGAAGTCAAAGAGGATGTTCTACATCAATAATGCTCAAATCTCAAATTTATTTATGAGAAGGAGAGGAGTTGGTTGGTGTTGGTTCCAGATGAACAAATTTACAAAGGAAAAAAAAAGGAACAAAGCCAACCGACCAACTTTTAGTCTTTGATGGTTAATGTTGGTTTGAACGTTTACTAAATTGATCATAGTTGGTTCATTGATGGTTTGGTAAAAAAACCGAATTTGCTCACCCTATCATGAAAATTGAAAAGGACATAGAGCACCAACCTTTTGACGTAGTAATAACAAAAATCTGCAAGAACAAAAGTTTGGACAATTTCTGCAAGGAGAACCATTGGTGGCCAGAATCCAGTTCCCAACGCTACCAGCAGCCCCCCACGAGTTGCTACCATCTGTGTATTATTATTCCAAAAAACAAGGGAGAAAAAACGTTAAATATCGCTGAAGTCTATGTATATTCAAATTATATATAGACTAAAGTTGATGAAATATATAATCGAATTACAAATTGTCCCTCCCACAAGAATAATAATCAATTATGTACACACGTGTAACATTAGCTCATGTTTTCAAAAACAAAACTTAGGATAAGTTGTCTGTGCACATGCGCATGAACTAAACCTCAAGCTTAACCAAATAGAATGAAAACTTGAAAGTCAAAAGACCAAAGAAGATAAAGCACATAAAATTTTGGGGATCAAAAATCATTTTTGAAAGAAATGAATAAAAGCTCACTACCAAAACAATTGAACAATTTTTAAAATCTACAAGTACAAATGCAACATATGAAGTTTGAAATTCAAGGAAAAACCTGAAGAATCCAATGCGCACAGCTCAGGAATCTGGCAACCCCCAAGGCAAATACATAGTGTGCGGTGAATGGCTCAACGATCTGGACAATAAACGAAAGGAATACAAAATTTAAGAAAAAAAAAAAAAAAAAAAAAAAAAAAAAAGTTAAATATAAATAATTTTGAACTTTCTACTCGGCCACCCCAAGCAAAATTCTTTTTTGAGGAATTCATCTTTTTACCTTAAACTTAATGAGATAATACAATTGTAACCTTTTACTTTCAACTTTATCAAACTTAGCCCCAAATGGCTGATATCGAACTACGTGAGCATTGGTGCTTTTCCTCCCTTGAGTTTACATATTCTTTTACCAATTTGGTTATGTAGTTTAGCTAAGATTAAAAACTTTTCATAATATGGTTTAGATGTTCTCTTGACTTAATATATACACACACACCAACCATACACACTTTTTTGGACATCTGTGAGTATTTGAATTAGCTTGCACCAATTTGACTATTTTTAACGAGACAACGAGTTGATCCTACTACATTTGATCACCAAAAAAAGTACTATGATATCAAATCCATGACTCGAACTCATCCCAATCCTTTTTCTACTTACGTGAGCTCTTATTAGAGCCCAGTCCCATTTATGGGGGTGGTTGTTATCCCATGATTTAACGTGTTTTTTAATTTGAATTTCATACAATTTGTTGATTAGTTGGACAATTTTCTAATAAGGAACATACGGAAGAATAAAATCAATTGTTATTTTTTTTTATGATAAACAAACCCAATGAGAAAAACTGAAAGAACGGGAACACAAACAGAAGTAGAAAAGAAATAAAGGGAAGAGGAACCTTTATGTTCTGCATGACTCGCAACTGAGGTAGAACCGAAACAGCTTCAAGGTAAACACAAAAAGCCCAGAAAATTCTTTGTAACAAAGAAACTCTTGGAGGTGTCGGATGAATCAAAATGGATAGTAAAATACATGGTACCACCTGTATCCAAGAATAATAATACAATGAATAGAGTTATGAACAGCTATAGGTTAAACATTGTCATTGAGAATTGAACATATTTTTTGAACACTCAAGTTTCTCCAAGCCAATTCAGAATCTTTTGCAATTAACCATCAGTAGCAGAATTTTTTTCTTTGTTGATGAAATGTCTCAATGCATTCTTCATGAAAGTTTGGTTTTCCTTTTCTTTTATGAAACATGTCTCAAGCCATTTTGTAGGCCCCTGTGTGTGCGTGTGTTTCAATTTTTCTCAGAAAATGTTGGAATGCATTCTCAAAGTTCGAGCTTGGAGGCTATAAATTTGTGCTTCAAGACTTAAGCCTAAAAGGCATATTAAAACATTCATAGAAACTGTCAAAACAAAGCCAATGGAAGCCTTCATTCAGCATTATCCGACTGACTTTCAATAAACAAAGATCTCAAAGATGACGCTAACATGAATTGTGAAACATATAGGCACTCATCCCAAAGAAATCAAATTTGTAGATTTGCTTCAAAACGTAAGCCAAAATTCGGCAAAGAAAGCAAATCAATCCATTTTTGGAATTTGTTAAATTCAGTGCATAAATACAACACAATCCTGATGAACTTGATGAAGAACCCAAGTAAAAGAAGTAGACTCACCAAGTATAGAACTTTAAAGTTATCTTTGTCTCCCATGTAGCTGGCTTTGAGCTTATAACGAATCATGTAAACGACCCAAAGAGTTGCTACTAAAGTAGCCAAATCAAGAAATGTGTGCACATCATATTCGATCACAAAGCTGCAGTAGAGTCTAGCAGCTAGAAAATAAGCCGTTAATTCCTGCGACTTGAGCGAAAGACCTGAAGAAAAAGAAAATAAAAGGATATAGAACTTAAGCTTACTCTAAATTGTTGAAGTAAAGCTCAATCCAGATCAATGGCCAAACTCAAACATCAAAATCCGAAACAAGAACCAATTCAATTCCAAATTTAGATAGTTAACATCAAGCTCGAAAGAAACTCAAACAAGTAACAGTGATTAATCAGAACCAAAAAGAAACGGACTAAGAACTCAAAACCAAGAAAATAAAGAGAAATTCAAACTAAAAAAATTACAGAGACATCGAGATTATACCTGCACAACTCCTCTCCTTCATGAGCTTATAAATAAGAACCGCAATTCCAATAGCATGAACAGCCTCAGCGGCCACAAAGAGCTTGTTGTGATCATGAACCATCACATAGAGAAGAACAAGAGAAATAATCGCAGACGCTACTCCTAAAAACGCTTTCATCTTCGGGGGTTGCCTCCGAACCCATGTCGTAATTGCATGAATCGGCCTCCTGGGTACCTTCATTTCTCCTCAACCCTCTCTTCTAACCCTAAAATTTCCCTAAAGCCCGATACCCTCTAAGAAATCGTAAGCTCAGAGAGTTGGTGAACAAATTAGGTAACCAATTTGAATCCCTGTTTGGGCCCTCCTTGAAATTGAGTCCCAATTGAAGTGTGGCGGGCAACGGGTATGAGATGTCAGTACAATAATGAAAAGGGGAATTAGTTTCGCCATTAATGAGAGCATTAGCGAACTCCATTGTTAAAGAACTGAACCCACTGAGTATTAAATTATTCATAATGATCACGTTGCGACAGAATCACAACCGTGGTGGAATTGTTAATCCAATCCTCATAAAAGTTGTGATGACGAATGGGTGTAGCATATTGACACGACGAAGTCGCACTATGGAAAATTAGGGTTGGCTGGTAGCCAACTCCAATTTATTAATGCATTGATAATTAGACGTGTGAGACAAGCGAGAAAAGCTTCACACTCCTCCAAGTGCTGAATAAGGAACCGGGAAGAACAACGGCGATTTAATGTGACATTCCGCAACCATTATTTGGTTGTGTTTATATACATATTTATAGTTTTTCAGTTTTATTAAACTTTTATATATAAATTTAAACTCTATATTAAATGAAACTCTAGTTTCAAGTTGGTTTAAATAGATTACTGATTTTTCAAAAAAGATTTAAAGGTTAGAGATTAATTTTTTTTTTTTTTTTTTTACAGTAATAAACATAAATCTTTAATTTGAGAAACTAATTTTGTAATTTAATCTTTTTTACAGAACCAGAAATCAAAATTAAAAATTTGGTCCTACAAGAAATTATCATTTGAACTTTTGATCACTTCAAAAAAATTCTTTAACTTTGGTAACCATTTAACTTTTTTGTTTGTTTCCTTTCTCCTTTCCCTTCTAATTCGCACTTGCTTTTCCTTTTTTTGGGTAAAAATAAAAAACATTCATACATGCATTTAATTCAAACTTGTTAAATTTTATTTCTTGCAATTGAATCAATTAATATTTAACACATCTCTTCATTTTGGAAGTGAACCTAAGATCCGAACCACCAAAATTGTTAAACATTTTGTGCAAACTTAATTACAATACGCTTAGAATAACAATGACAAGGGACAGTTTAAGTTAGTGTACTAGCAATATAGTTATTGTGTTAAAAAAAAAATTAATAAGAGAATTTTAAAAAATCATGCAATTACTTGCAATATTTAGCCTTCAATTCTTTATTTGTTGTTTTTGTACACAAATACCAGCATTAATGGAAAAGGTCAGTCAAACAAATCATAGTTTGGTATATAAATATCTATTATCTTCCATGGTTTAACTAACACCCACTCTTACATGTGTTGAGCAGCTAGCAACAAAAATCAGTGGAAAAAAGTTGACAAGAAATTTAGATACAAATTCTTCTAATGCTAATATCATTGATAAGTTGAGCTATATATAATTATTTTAACTATTACAAATATATATACACACACACGTACGTGTTATATGCTAAATATCTGCTTCAAATACCAGCATAAATAATCACTACTCCAAGCTGACAACTACCTAAACTTGTGCTAATACTACCATCACCACAACTATCTAAATCATTTGGGCTTAACTCAAGTTGCTTGGCCTTGTATCATTATCACCTATGATCAGTACTATATACAAGCTCCAAACCACTTACACCGGGCAAGCTGACAGTAAAAAGTCAGGCTGTCGACGTTGAAGCAGTATACCGCAAAAGGGACATAACGGTTTCGAGGGTATCTCTGAATCGGAGAGTTTTAAAGAGTGAAAGTTGGGAGTCTCAGACATCTGGAAAAGTATATCTGGAGCCAATCTAAAAGCACTCCTACAACAACACATACAAAACCATAGGGGAGTAGTAGCAGGGCAGACCTGCATCGATACAGAACACCTTATTAGTTTGTGGCTCTGACTGACACCAGGATTGCGCTTATCACCCTGGCAAACTCCAAATTCTGGAGACTCGAATGGAACCGGTGCTGAACAGTAAGTGCACTGCTCCGTTGATGAATGTTTACTGGATGAAAGGCACAACACAATAGAGGTCAATTATAAAAGTAGATTGTCCGCAAATTGATGTTGATATTCACAGGTATTAATTACAAGAAAGCTTAGTTTCCGATGGAATGAGGGAGATGAAATTTCCAGAAGAGAAGTCTCAAGAAAATGGCAATGATAGAAAAATGATCAAATTAAATGAATAAGCGAAGAAATATATTAGGAAAGCCTTTTTGACCATTCATAACAGAGTATAATTGATTCAGAATCTCCCTATACATCTAAGGAAAATGTTTAATTTGATTATGCAATTAGCGGCCATATAGCACCACAACCAGCGAAAAATTTCAAAAAAGAAATGAAACAATGAAACTAATCAGGAAATTAAACCAAAAAAGAAAATGATACCTCCAACGTTTTTTTCCCGCTTGTGATGCAATGTCTTTTATTGATTCCTGTAAATGTTCAGGGTTAGATGTAACCCACTGCTGCATTTCTGTTAAACCAATGGGATACCAGAACCCAGGTCGATATTCAGTAATGGACAGTGAGCGAAGCTTTGCACAAGCAAAAGAACATAGACCGATTAGCCTCTGACGGAGTTCTCTTTCACTGCTTAAAAGCAACTTCTTACACAGAATATGCATTTCATTTTCAGTGTCGTCAAGTCCCTCCAAACTTAGCAGATCCAAATTCTGCCGATCGTTGTTCACTTGATCCTGTATTGATTCTGACAGAACTACACGTCTACAAATAATGTTGAGGAGGTGAAGTTGGCGAGTAGAAAATGTTGACACATTTTTTGAGACATGTGACAAAATCTTTGTAGCAGAAAGCTCATTATTCCAACGGAGATACGACGTTGCAAGCCACTTAAGTAGAATGTGGTCAACATATTCCGGTATGGAGTGCCTGAATGCCAGTAAAGCGGCAACAACTTCCCAAACAACCATAGGTTTATTCAAATTTTTAAATTGATTTAAAGACCATAATATACTGGATTCCCAACGAACAAATTCTTTCTTAGACATGTTTGAAAAGTTTTCAGTATAGAAGTATGAACTGTTTGACATAACTTCTATTTCTTCTCCTCCAATCCAGAAGAATTGAACAGCAGCTTTCTGAGTCCTGAGCATGTCATGGATGAATTGAAGATAGAAATTGATATATCAAATCCTTCGATCATTTACAAAACCTAAAGCATGATAACATAAGTCCCAACAATATCTCTACCTTGCTTGGTACATTTTATCAAGTGACTCAAGATCAAAGTTGCGAACCTGAAAAAAAAAAAAAAACACATGTATGTTATAATTTTTTTATTTTTTTATTTTTTTGAAAAAGAAACTAGCCTCTTTATTGATAATAATAATAAAGCTCAAAGTACAAAAGTGTATGTTATAATATATTATTGATGTTTATACAATCATTGCAACCTATTGTGAAAATTATGATATAGAAGTTTAATTGTCAATGCAATCTAACAAGCTATTGGTGGAGTCCGTTCATAGGAACATAGGAGGCTGTTGGAGCCCGTGGGTCAAATCCCACCGAATGAACTAAACACCACATTGCTGCCTGGTACAAATCAGAAGGATGGTGATCTCTTTACATATATGGTGATCTCCTAAACCCAAACCATACAAAGGTGGATCCATTCTAAATATGAATGACTAGAGAGTTCAAAAAGTCCATATCCCATCGGACAAAAATAATGGATAACTAAGGTCGAACATATTTAGCACAGGACCTCCAAAAGTCCAACTTTAAAGGCGAGCAACAGCTGTATAGACATGCACCAGCATGAGAAGAATGCATGAGGAACAGACCAAACATAGGGAAAAGCAACTGATAAAATACTTCCTGGAAATTAAATTTGAATTAGTCTCCTTTTTTCTACTTTAATTTCCTCGTCTCTTGTATATTATCCAGATTAATAATTTCCTTATTTCTTAGCTGGTCACGGCAGTCCTAGGAGTTTGTTTTAATCTGTGGAAGTGGACTCAAGCCATATATGTTTATTAGACACAGTATCTGTGTTGACTTCTATAATGCAGAATATTTCAGTAGTAAAAAACAGATCTTTAAGGTAGTATCACATACCACGGCACCCACAAGATTTCCTGGGGACATTGCAATGCCAAAGCATGACCGAAATGTATCTGGAAGCTGCAAATACATATCTCCCATCATAATCCAGAACAGAAATTACCTTTCTCAAAACAAGGCATAAAAGGCAAGCTCTTACGTCAATGGAGCCTCCAAGCTCAGGGATACGTGATGAAATGGGCACTTCACAGAGAGAACTCTCACCTAAACTCCAACCTCGCAGAGTATTATCCTGTGATGAGCAAAGTATTTATTCCATTTTGTGATCAAATAATTGAAAAGTTATCATATAATTGTAAAAATAGGTTCATGGATCTTCTTACAGAAGACATATCATGGCCAAAAAAGTGTCCAAACATTGGTCAACAAATTCATAATTATGACAGATGCTCATAATTTACTATTCTAGATTTTTCTTTTTGTATCAATCATTCCTTACTTGAGTTTTTTATTTTTTGAGGAAAAGACATTTCATTATTCGTGAGCCAAAAGATCTGTGTGTTGAGCTACAAAAACAGCACAATCAGTAGAAAGTGCATATAAAAGTCAACAAGGAAAACAGGAAAGCCACATTTAGAATGCCCAGAAAAACCGGTCTAGGTTTGTATGCGCCAAGACCTTTATACACAGACATGCCCACATAAAATATATCCTTAAAAAAATACTATCCTTGTTTGATTTGATGTACATAATCTTCCACAAATATATGGCAAGATACCAATTTCATTAGAGGTTAAGTCAGTAAGTAAAATGCCCCTGAATTAGCCTTGATTTTACAGATAACCATATCATCCATATATATGAAGTCCAATACCTCACTGCAGGTGAACAAATAACGTCCATCAACAGCCCAAGCCACACCTGTAACCTGGCAAAGATTCAGATGCGTAAAGTTTTGCACTGGATTATCAAGAATATTCATCAGTTCACAAAATACTTACAACATGATAATGAGCATCAGATAATAAAATGTTATCAAATTCACTGCTAGATAGGTTAAATATCCTTATTTCAAGGGATCCAGATCCTCTGCCAATGGCCAAAAATAGTTTATGCTCAGATAAATTGGGCATATTAAGTGAAAGTACAGTTGGCACTCCTTCACCATTGATGACCTGCAAAGTAATAACCAATTTTAACGAGTGTTCAGGTAAAAGAACATATTGGAAAAGGAAGTCGTTTAGTGAATTAACAAATACCTCGTTCAACAGGGAGAATGAAGCAAAATTAGAGTCTGAAGATGCTAATAACTCTTCACAGTAACATTGCCAGATCTTCACACTAAAAGAAAAGAAGAATCAGAATGATTCACAAGATATCAGAAAATCGATATAAAAATCATATGGATTCGATGTTCCATTTCCACTGCTTCCCCATAGTGATAACAATCCATTTTATGGTTACTCAAATTATAAAGATAATACCAATAATAATCATTAAAGAAAAATAAAGTAGGTTGACAGCTGAAACGAAGAAAAACTGATTGATATATTGTGAATCAAAGTTACTGATGAAATGACAAGCTTTTACGAAAATTTTAACACTGTAAATTATCCAATCCACACTCACCTCCCATCCGCGCTCCCAGTTGCCACTAAAACCTTTGGACTTGATGAATCAGAATCAAACAACATCCAACTGATACAGTTGATCCATGAATTGTGTGCCTGAAGAATTCCAACAAGTAAAGCTCTTGTTGGAACCATGCACTCAGCGAGGGAGTAGCATTCTGGTACATTAACTTTCCAAAATGAAACTTTACCAGACTTTGTTCCTACTGCAAGAATGCTTGTAGATGAATTCTGATGCAAATGAGCCTTATGAGAGGGGTTTATTACTGGGGACCAAGCAATTACAAGAGACAACAACATTGCACTGCGAGAAGCATATTGTTGTGCACTAATAAATGGAGGCACAGAGCTATCTTCACTTCTCCTCCTCAAAGGCTTCTCTTTTGATTTCTCCAATGATTGATTCAAACTGCTTTCATTGCTGGTAAGAATTGAACATCAAATTCCTAAAAGGGTTATTGATAATGAAAAGGACATAATTTACAAAAACAATCTAGTTAAAAAAAATATATTATCCATATAGGCTCTTGCAAAAATGCACAACCATTCAAATTAATCCCAACTGTAGAGTTAACTACAAAAGAAATCGACAGATAACACCATGAGAAAGTATAATATTTGGCCAAGTCAGTTACTTCTTCCTAATCCTTTTTCTTCCCACTAAAAGATTCTGGAAGTCCTTTCCATCCAAATATTGCACAGGATTGGTTTTACAGTTTTATCCACAAACCTTCACTTTCCTCCTTCTGTGAATCCCCAAGGGCCAAAGCCCTCTCATTATTTTTAAAAAAACAGTAACAATTGTGCCTTTTCTTTTTTATTAAATAAGAAAATAAAATTTACAAAGTGGAAATTCATAATTCATTGTGTTTAGGAAGTTTTTTCTTTTCATATTCCCACTTCAGGCATGATTTCTCTTCTTTGTTTAGTACTTTTATATATAGTGCACCTAAAAGAAATTTGTGTTTTCTTTGCGCTTTGCGTTTAAGCCCGAAAAAAACTATTACTTTTTATTGTTGCTTGAGCTTTGAAAAACACTGAAATTGAAGTTTTACGTCCCAAATAAACTTTGGAATTCTCTAAAATCCAATTGGTTATGGGAAGAGCACCTTTGTATCTTGTAAAGATTGTGAGGTCTTTTTCGTCTTTTCATTTGGGATCCTCAACAAGCCCCTCAAGATGGTGCCTTTTTGTATTTACCACTCTTTAATTGGTTCTTGTTTTACCATATACCCACTTGGCCTTCATAGGCACTAATTCTAATACCATATTAGAAAAACATGGGGTTTCATCTCAAAACCAATTGACTATGAGATGAGCAACTCTACATCTTAGAGAGATATGAAGTTTCTTCATCTTTCTAATGAGGGATTCTCAACAATAAGGTTGGTCTACAAAATATACCACATCCCTTATTACTGCAGAGCTTCTACCTATAACATGATGTCAAACAACTCATATGCTACTATTCAATATTATCCTATGGTTCTTAGATAACAATATAATGCATTGTGCTGATATCAGTAATATGGATAACAACGTAATAAGAATTTTACTGACATGAGTTCGTCTTTCTTTCTCCGCTTACTGTTCTTCTTCTTTGTGAGATGCTCTTGGACATCATCAGCGCTCCCACTTTCTTTCACTGGAATCTAATTTTAACAATGGGGACAAATTGTCATAGCCTTAAAAGTTGATGATGCCAAACAGGTGAATAGATGAATCAAGGAACTTACATCAGAACACTTAGAGGAAAGAACATCCAGCTCCCCATATTTAATGCTTTCAAGATAATCATAAAGCTTATTTGATATGTCCACAATCTACCAAAATCATGAGAGAGAAAATTATTAAAATAAATAAATATCACCTCAATGTCAGCAGTGCCATTGTATTTTTTACAAAAAATTGTTTTAAAAAATACAGTTAAATTTTACCAAATACACCTAAACTTTGGCGGTTTTTTTAATTATGACCATGAATTTTAAAGGCTTCGTTTTTTCTCTTGAACTTTGAAGTTTATTCCAAAAAATTGCATGGCTTTTTCCTCAAGTGTCACCTAAACTAATGTGTAAAAAATTGAAAGTCATATCATATGTGACATCAACTACAACATCTTTCATGCAAATTGATGAGCAATTGGAGTGTAAAAAATGATTTTGTAAATGATTTTACCGAGTTGAGTTCTCTTGACCCTTGCTTCCTATTGTATAGTAAAACAAGTAACCTTTTGCTTCCAGCAGAATACTAATAATAAATAAAATAAAATAAAATATTTAAAAAAATGACAATTTTTGTATAAAAAGTCCGTGAATTTTAAAAAATATCAAATAAGTCAAGAACCTATGACAAAAATTGAAAATTCAAAGACTTGTTGCACACTTTTAAAGTTTATGGGCATATTCTATTAGATACAGCCCTTAAAGTTCAAAAATCAAACTTCATTTTCACGTCATTTGTCATTTTATTTTAGAATTTTTTTTATCGTATAAAAGAAAGAACAACAAGCTGTGATTTAAACTAGCCTTCTCTTAATATCCAATAAAACTATATTGAATATCATTCTATTTCCCATTGAAACAAAGATACTCTCATTAGAGAAATACCTCAATCCATTCAGCACTAAAGTCACAGAACGGTGGACGGTAAAGCTTCACACATCCTTCAGATGTGCAAACAGCCAACAAGCACCTGTCATGGAATGTGTACCACCAGTTATTCTTGATAATAAGTTTTGTATCACAAATTGATAGTTTAATGGATACTTCAAGAGTTAACAAAAGATGTACAAGCATAAAAAGACAAAAGGCTTTTTTAACCTCCAAACAGCCATACTAATGAAATGTGAACAAAAATAACAGAACAGTGGTTGATGGCCAATAGAAGAAAAATATGAAATACATAACAGCAGTCCAGTGGAAATCCATAGAGGTAATTGAAGTGTAAAAGCTTTTTCCATATTTTTCTCACATAAAGAATCAAACCAACTCATCAGCAAAGCAGTCATTTGGAAAATAAAAGTACAAACAATTAAGAACCAAAAGACTGTACCCTGCATTAGGAGCCATTCCAATAGGAGACCATGCTACGGACTGTGCACGAGGTTGATCATCCCGAGATAAGCAAGTTGTCAACATGCAGTCAGAAAATAAGTCTGCATTTACCAACACGAAATTTGTTTAAGAATAAGTTGCAATGGCATCCGAATATACTATTGCGAGAACATCTCTCTTAGACAGTGACAAATCTTCTAACTTGGTTGGTTTCACTGAAGAGAAAATTAGATAGTTTTTCAAGAATTCCGTGATAAGTAGCTTGCTTTCGATTGAAGTTTTCGAGCATTAACAAAAACCAAGGAGACTCGTACTCCAAATAAGATAGATAGGCTACTCTTTCCATTGCCAATTGGTTTTGAGATGGAACCCCATATTATCAAATTTAACACCTTCTTTTAAGTTCTCTTTTCAAATATACCATTTGGTTTTCGCATAAATGAAACGGCAAAGTTCCAAACAAATCCAGATACAATAACAAAAGCCAAAAATTATGTATGGGATAAGATTCAGCAATATGCTTGAACTGTGGCGTCCCTTATCCGTGTAATTAAAGCCAAAATTTATGAGTATTGTGAAGCACACTGAAATATTGGCTACCAATATTCTCTAAACTACCAACAAAAATTACAATTGGCATTATATAGAACGAATGCTTTTTCCTATATCTTAAAAAGGAAAAACATATCCTCACAATAAAGCCTAATGAACAGAGAGATTAAACATCTCAACTTTAAAAATCAACGAACAAAAAATCTCTTGAATTGGCTCGTATAAAAAAAAATGCGAAACTGTTAAATCCATATGATACCTTTTCGCTCTATCGCCCCTATTCGAAGTGGATCAGCTGCAGGGATTGTAATAGTGCCTCGTGCTCCAAAAGGTGATGCCGGATTCTGAGATAAAGATAGGAAGTAAATGTAAATACAGTATGCTTGATTTGAAGGGAGGCAAGTGTAAAAATAGTTGACTGACCAGTATAGTGACAAGGGGGCCTGAGGCAAGGGCGATTAAATTCTCATCAGACCATGCAATAGCATTTGGGTAGTTTGGGGCAGCGACCAGCGAGACGGCCTGAAAAAATGTTTCCACCATTGCTCTTCGCTCTTCCAGAGTTCTGAAGCAAGTTCACAGTAACAATGGAATTTCAGCTCGTAATCGAATGAGTGAAAGAACAAAGTAGCGTCGTCAAAACGGTGTACAAACGGATTCAAGCTTGTTTTAAAATTAAAAAAAAAACGGTAATCAACGGTTCGGTCGCCTCTGATTGACGATTTGAAACAGTGTGCGGGGGGTTTGGTGACCGGCGGAGGCAGGTGCCGGAAGGGAGCTGCGGAGGTGGTGTACTACTGTGGCTATCGGCTAACCTGAGAAGGGGCGAAACCGCATTTGATTCTTCTTTTTTTTTCTTTTTTTTCTTTTTTTGTCTTTTTTTAGAAAATTATCTATTCGGTAAAATACGTCAAATATGTGAAGTTTAAAAAATATACGGCTACTACGTAGAAATATACTCATTTGATCTTTTCAAAATATGTATTTTTAATTTATTTTATAAATAAGTTTGAAATATTATAGAAGAAATTTAAAACAGAAAAAAACATACGACTAAAATATCAAAATTATCTCAATCGACTACATGTGTGATAGATAGAACAATCGTGTAGATTTTATTGAAGTAGGCTCGAAATACTCTAAAATGAAAGAATTCTACCTTTGGTCATTGGATTTTGGGCATAGTGATATCAAGATGGTCCAATATGAAAGAATTATGCATTTATTTTTTTTAATTTGAGCATACATCATCTCAAAATGAATGAATTATGTCTTAATTATTCGATCTTGGACTTTTTTATCGGGATGTTCCAAAATTAATAAATAAATATTTAGATAAAATACATAAATCTACTAGTAAATTTTACAAATATCATAAATTATAATTTATTTTCTTAATTAGGTTTTCGTAATTTTTAAGGACAATTATAACCTCATAATAATTATTAACTATATATAATTTTTGAAATTAAATTCAAATGATTTTCTTATTTGGCCTATTAATCTAGGTATAAATTTATTATTAAATTTAATTAGAAATATTTTATTAATTCAATATAAAATGAAATATTTTCTAATGTGAGATAATTTAATGATTAAAAATAACATTATATCATTGTATTGAATCACCCATGAACATTATCAGATAAAAATTTCGGCGTCGGCGAGGATTTTGTCTTCTTCATAATTCAATTGTGGTCGTTTCTTCCATTAATTTCGTTGTTATCAATATCGTTCTTCAATTTGGTTCCTCGGTTTATTTCGAAATTTTGTTTTATATACAACTTTCAATTAGTTGTATTCCTCAATTACTTTATTTTTCTTCAAATTTTAATCAATTACTTTCATTTTCCTTTTCTTCAAATTTTGCCCTTTATCGAAATTTTGCTTACACATATATATCACTTCATATACATATATACAATATGACATATGTATTATTTATTCTTATGTTTCGTAACATCTATTTTTTTCCTTAAAAAAAATTGTTATTTCTTTTTCTGTTTCATAACATATATTTCGGTCATGTTCCTCCTATTTTGTTTAATTTTTTATTATTCAGTTCATCTTCCTGTCATGTTCGACATGTAATTTTTATTAAATGTCCAGTCGTTCGTATATACTATGATATACCACTGAATAATAAATTTATTTTATGTGATTTGTTACATATATACTCCTGCATATATTCAATAATATATACACACGTTCTTTTTTATGTTTTATGATTTTTTCTTACTGCGTATATATACAAATTATATATTAATTCAGTATTTTTTTTTATTTCTTACATATATGCTACTGAATAATTCATTTATGTTTTTTTTATTTGTTACGTACATACTACTGCATATATTCAATAATACAACACATTTTTTTTTATGTTATATGATTTGTTCTTACTATATTTAACATGAATTATGTATCCGATCAGTGTTTTTTTTTAATTATTACATATATACTACTGCATAATACATATATCTTACGTAATTTGTTATATATATACTACTTTATATATTCAATAATATATAAATGATGTTATCTTAAATATACTCAATATGCCATAGTGTGTTTCGAATACGAAATATAAATTATTATGAACCTTAAATGAACAATATATACTAATCACTATTATTTCAAACTTAACTTATTATTTATTACATATAAAATGAATATTTGAAATAAAATACATAAATCAGTAAATTGATAGCATAACATTTCATTCATAAAATATACAATGTATTATTTCATATATATTATTCATAAACCAATCTTACATTCAACCACTTTTTTCATTCAATTTTCTGGATCTTCAATTCTTTCATCAAAGTCCCTATATTGCAAACATATCCAATTCTCCTATACCAGAGAACAACTAGTGTTTTAATGGCATATATTACATATATTAATCATAATTTTTTGTCATTCATGTTCATGTAAACATAAACAACTTCCATACATAATCACTATTATTTTAAACATAACATATTATTTACTACGTAAGATATGAATATTTAAATAAAGTACATAAACAAATTGATATAAAAACATTTCATTAATAAAATATACACTGTATTATTCAATATATATTATAATTACGTGAAATATATGAAAAATAATGCAAAACGAAAAAAACAATGGACGAAGAGAAAAATTGAAAAGTGAGAGAGAAATCGGGAGGGAGAATTTTTTAACAAAATTACAAAAAGAAAAATAATTAAAGAACAATTTTTATTATAATATTACCGTAATATAATTAAGCACTTACCATATTTACATATGATATATATTATATGCAAATTTTAATCATGATCTACTTTTATTTTTTACTTTTCTTAATATATTATCAATAATGAATATGGATAAATTGGTGATTTGGATACTTTATTTATATAAAATGGTAGTAAATTTAGGATATTTTTATAAAATTTGAGAAATTTAGGTAAATCTCGTAATATAGTATAATTTTAGGCTATATTCGTTAACTAACTTAGAAAAACTGGGCTTTAGATTATTAATGGGCCTATGGCCCAATTATCCATGAGTATCCCATGAGCCGAAAATACCGGCCATCTAAAAGGGCCCAATGTCTTCGCCCGCCGGTCTTCGCCCCGACCGGTATAAAGGGAAGTAAAACATTGGATGAATTTAAAAAACTCTAACGGTCGAATTTGAGCATCTGTTCGTTCATTGTAGAATCGCACTCTCATCAAACTAGGAAATTTAAAATAAAAATAAAAAATCCAGTCTCTTCTTGAATTTTATCGACAATGGGCACGATTAAACGATTGAAATCTTCTTCTCAACGCCAAAACTGGGAGAAAATCTTCAGCGCTTTGGTTCGGATGCTAGAAACTCAACAGAAACAGCTTGAAACCCTCGTTTTAGAGCGAAAGCTTCTTGAAGATCGCATCCGAATGCAACACGATCGGTGGACCTCAGATTCTCGTCTTTATGAAGATTTTATCTGCCAGGTATCGGTTCAATCTGTAATTCGATCTCTCTTTTGGTAAGAATTAGGACGAATGTCGTTAGATTTCTAGTTTGCTGCTTATGAGGAATTTGGGCATTTCTGTGTAGTTGAAAGGGGAATTGGCTTTACGCGACATGGAACACTCGCTTGAGGCATCAAAGTTAGATTTAAACATGAGTATGATGCAGCGAGGAAGTTTCCTTCGTCAAATAACATCAGGTTTGTAGGTTTTTGACACTGTTGCATTTCTCCAGACGATGATCGGTGATAGTTTAATTACTCGAATCATACTTCTCTTATGTCGTAGAACACGCGAACGACGAATTGCAAGATTTCAAAGAATTATTTAGCCTGCTCTACACTAAAATCACCGTTACATCTGTATGTTCTTCAATATAATTTGAATTCTTTTATGCTTTCTTTGTAAACTTCGTAGTTTTAAATTTCAAATAGTTTCAGGATGTTATTTCAAGAACCTTTCTGAACAGTGGAAAATCTAACAAAAGAACACAAAACTCTAAAGCCTTGAATATCGAGGTAGAGAGGTTACAAAAAGCATATGAAAAGCTTGAATCAGAAAGGAGTTCTGAGGTAACTGCACTTCTGGCAGAGAAGACGTTTGTATGGAATCAGTACAGCATCATGGATGATGACTACAAAAGTAAATTAAGGCATGAGCGTACAGAAGTTGAACTAGGGCGTACAAAGATTGAAAATCTTCTTGCTAATATGGAACAACTTCAATCTTTGAATGATGAAAAAGATTGCACAATTGCAGCATTAGAAAGCAAGTTGGAAAAGATGGAGATTGATTCTAGGAAATTGAATGATGAAATTTCTAGAATCTCACATGAGATGGAAGTCTTAAGAAAGCATAATTGCGCATCAGTTACAACCGTGTTAAACCGATGCCCATCTGGCAATAGAACATTTGGCTTAGGAGTGAAGGAAAAAGAGAAGGGTAGTGGCAGTAACATCATTGTGAGGAAAAAAGCATCTTCTGAAACCAGAAAGGTAGTTATTCTACAATAATTTATATTCCATTTGCTCGTCTTGTTGCTTTTACCTCTTTATTCCTGGATTTTAATCTCTTTTTGTAACTAAGTTTGAAGTTCTATGTGCATATGATCAACTTATCGATTACAGCGACACATTTTCTAGAAATTAAATAATCATACCCCTCAGAAATACAATCATAGTCCTAAAAAGGAATCTAAAACGTAACTAAACTAAATTTACAACTAGTACACAAGTATGTTAGGAATAAAAACAGAAAATGGAAGAACGGAAGAACCGAGTATCAAATTTGAGTTACCACGTTCATTTTATTTGTAGCTGCATCGAGGTTGTTGCTGGAATTTAAGCGATTTTACTATAATTTTTGTGGCCGTAGTGTCACAGTTCCTATCACATGATTTTTGTTAGCAATTAGGAAAGGAAAGACTGTCTTAATCTGACATAACAATGGAAGAAGGTGTAGAGAAAGGTTAGACTGCTTAGAAGTGATTGGTAGTCCTATAATTTATTTGTTTATCTTTCTTTGTCTGCCTTTGCAATATATATTATCAGATATTTCTTTCTAATAATAAATTGCTCTCTTCCTCTACCCGTAAAATTAGCTAACACGTTATTTAACCTTCATTTCAATTTTTTTATTGTCTATGTTTTCCAGCTTTCTTTGATTGTCACGACCCCGGGTATGTTTGACAAGAAACTGAATTTGTAAGTTATACGTAGCATGTTTTTTTTTCTGGTAATATAGGAAGATGGGAGTTTAAAACGAAAGAGAGACCCTACAAGTGAATCAATGACCCCAAGATTGTTTACATCGTCTTTCAAACCTCCCAAGTTGAGAAGCAGTATGTGTGTGTAAGTTGGTATCTCTCATAGAGTAACCAGTGAAATTAATGAGAAGGTAGTATTAGCCATGTAAGTGTAAGTCGTTCTTCTACAGATATCTCTGTTTATTTCTCTGTGTTCTATGTTCGTTGCTGCTTATCTCTGCCTATAAACAATAATCGTCAATAACTTCTAACCAGCCTAACATAAACCCTTTTTTTGTAATGGATCTGTCATTTCTTCTCTGAAATTACATCATTTTTTCTCTCTTTTTTGTGTGGAGGAAAAACATACGTAGGGACCCACCTTACATGATCGATATAAGCCAAAGCTTCATCGTGACTTAATAATAATATGGTCTCCATATCGCTGGAAACCACTTAGAGTGGAAGTAAGGCTGATAAGATAACAAGACCAACAACACCACCAGCAAAACCGCCGCACCCCAAGGCGAAGCTGAAGCAGCACCTTCCGTGACGTAAACTGGTTCGAGCTTTGTTCTGGGAGTGATAATTACAAGACGACCATATCTAACAATGGAGTTGCCAACAAAGACAAATACTAGAGGTAAAAGCAAGAAAAACAGCTTAAAGTTGATCCTTGTTTTCTTCACCTGAGACCTGTAGCTTGAATATGATGAAACAGATAGAAGAATGACCAATATTCCAAGTATTGCAAGGAGAGGCCTTGGTGGTGGAGTTATGGAGGATAAAGCTTGTTCTGCCCATCCTTGTTTCCATGCTGGCCCTCTTCTCTCTCTTATTAACCAACCCATTTGTCTCCTGACTTTTTCTCTCTCTATTTCACTTGGCAAATTCATGGCCATTAGAGACATGTATATATAGAGAGAAGGAGAGAGAGATGATATGGGAGGTTGTAAATTTGCTTTGGTATAAATTCTTTGGGGCCAACTTCTCTTTCAAATTGACCTTTCTTTTTTCATTCGAGCTCACCGAATTCGTAGTTTAATCAATATCCTCTCATTGTTTCCCATCTAGAAAAACGACTTTCTGCTTTTCTTTTTTTGCTTTTCCTAAGAATATGTGCTTCTGCATTTAAAATCGTTCGTGTGTGGTGTGGACTTGTGTGGAATCTCTACACGTGTTACAGTTTTCATTAAAATCATATTACTATCTTTCACAATTTTATTTTATTGAATTACTACAAATTATAAAGTATAAAGATTAAATGTCCAATGACTAAACTGATTTAAGTTTGAAAATATATAGACAAATAGTTAAAGTTTATACACTAAATATTTAGGAGTTTTATGTATAAAAAGTGTTTTCCACCCTCGTCTTTCGAAATAGTTTTACCTTTTGTTGTTTTCATGGCTTCATATAGCATGATTTAGGAAATAAATTTAAATAACAGTACAGTGATCAAATATTTGAAAAGAAATAGCAAATGCTAACCAGTCGAGTGGTAAATTGTTTTAAAATGTCAAGCTTGCAATTTAGTAATTATTATCCATATAAACTACTATCAATGTTAACAACTAATAACGTCGTTTTCAAATTCAAAGCTAAACGATAACAACTTATAGTTCTATTAATTGCGATTACTCATGGTAGCTATAGTTAATAGTTTTGAATTTGAGAAAGATACGAAGAAGTACTCGTAATTGTTACAGTTGTGAAGTTATAGTAATAACAACTATTGGTGACAATACAAGTTGATAGCACTTAATGATAATAGCAACTGACAGTAACTCATTTGTAGTCACTCCCAATCATTGCTTTTAATTGATAGAATTTGGGACTAAGAGTTCGCAACAAGTGAGGTTTTTAGTTATTATTATTATTATTTGCTATACATGCAATTATCTTATGCTTGTGCCATATATTTTATTATGTTTTGCTTAATTGTAATTTATGCAAATAGTTATTTTTTATTAGAATAATTATAATGGATTGTAATTTTAGAACAAAAATTAAGTGTATAACAATATTGTTTAAAAGTTATAAATACAACCGAATCTATCATGGACCAATAATTACACCATGATCTATCAAAGTTATGATCCATCAGTGATAAACTTGGACAAAGTCAGTTAAATTTTACTATATAATATGCTAAGATTCAAATGATGTATTTTGCCATGTCAATTTCTATTACATATGCACTGGGCCCATCTTCAATCTTCATACGTAAATAATTGAGGGACAACTTCGCTTAGGCCCATATGCCCCATGTCTGCCCAAGTGTATTGGGCCATATTTTGTTGGGCTGAAAAAAGATCATCGTGGTGTGGTTGTCAAATATTTTACGGACCAATCCAACTGAGCACGAGAATTTTAGGAAGTCCAGAGTACATTTTTGGGAGAAATAAGTAGATAATAGATATATACGGAGAGATAATCTACATTACTAGATTTGGATTTTTTTTAAAATTCTCTATGCACCCATAATATTCAAACACGTTAGACGTTTAGAATTAAGATTTGTTTTGAAGTCAAATTTCTTATATGCATCCGAAAATCACTGTGTCTTTGTGCAATCTCACTAAATTATCCAATCAAATTTTGACAATTTCTAAATATCTTTAACTTATTTTATTTATTTGTTGAATGTGAGTAATTAGAAGTACTACTTGATCTGGACTAGGGGGAAGGAAGGGAAGTCCAACCCTTTCTTCTCGGAACACTTTTTTGTTTATCTGCATAATATTAGGAAAATCGAAATACCAAAATTAACCTCGAGCTGAAAACAAAGAACGAATAAAAAGGCTAAAACCCCAGAGAAGCATCCTGAATGTCCATCTAAAAGACACGTGTCACACAGCCAGATTCCTTTTACAAAATCTTTTCCTATTTGATTTTGTGAAAGCCAGTCCGGAAGCGACTCCTACTCCTCCTCTTCTTCTTCTTCGGCTTCCTCTTCCTCCGTTGTTCTATAAATCCCCATTCTCTTCCATCCTTCCATGCATTTTCTCTTTCTCTCAACTTTCACATCAATTCTTTCAATCAAAATCAACAGATTGATATCTCAATGGCTTCCACTCATGGAGGCTCCATCTCCTTCAATTCCGACGACTTCACCCCTGAAGACTACAAAGTCGCTGATATCCTCAAAGAATTATCTCTTCTCGTTCAAAAATCCGAATTCTCTCTTGGATTACCCCCTTCCTGGCCTATCCGACGCAAGAGATCCGCCGTCGTTTCCCCGCCGGACTGTTCCTCGGTCGTCCCTCAACCGCCGCCTCCTCCATTATCGTCATCCGAGGGAGCAAAGGAGTGTAGCCCTACCACTCCATTTTCACTTAACTCATTGACCTTGTCAAGGAGTGAGTCCGATGAGAATATTGCCAACGTCAAGGTTTCCAAGAGGAAAGCCCCACTAGATAAGGTTTTTTTTTTTAAACTACTAATAGTGTCTTCATTCTTCTTCTTAATTTTTCCCCAATTTTTGGTCTCGTTGAGCTTCTTGAATTTCTTTTTGAAACCTAATTTTAGCGTTTTTGTGTTATTTCATTTGGGATATTGGAATCAGAAATTTAAATATTTGGAATCCGTTGATAAATTGACCCACCAGAATCAAGCTCTGGGAGAGGTCAGTTCTTCTTCCTTTTTTGTCTTTTAGCAAAGTTTTTGTTTACTTTTGATGCTATCATCTTCTTCTCTACTTTTGTTTATTTTATTAACTTCGATTCCATCACTTAAACACAACAGAACCTTGAAGATATGAACCTACGTTTTGCTCATCTGAAAACTATCACTTCGGAGTTGAAGGCCAAGAAGCAAGAGGCTTCCATGATTCTTGGTGGTTCCACTAACCAATCAGAAATTCCCGAAAATGGGACCTCAAGTTCGGGTACGATATCCTCAGACTCAAATGTGGAGAATAATCTCCATGAATGTGAACCGTCGACGAAGAATCAGACGGCTCCAATGGCCGAACAGAGTAACGATAACCAGAATCACCAAATTCCAATTGAGGAGATTCCTTTACATGACCCTTTACTGGACCTTATGGGGTTTCCTGATTTGAACCTAACTGTAGAACAAAATTGTCGGATAAATTACAGAAAATATGTGGCTGCCATAGCAAGACAGAACAGGATTCGAATCTGGAAGAACAAGAGGAACAACAGCAATGGCCCTGCAAATTAACAATCCCAATTCCACAATTTTTCCATTTTTTAAAAACCTAAAGATTCAATCAATCAATTTTATAGGAGAACTGTTTGGGGTAGTTTTGCTTCCCTTGATTAATTGGGTTACTCGAACTGTGAAGGTAGATAGAATCTGGATAGATATATATGTGTATATATATATATATCAGTTTTTTTTTATAATTAAAGTATAAATAATAAAAGTTTATTTTCTTTCTTTTTCGAGCTATTTGGATGGAGAGCTACTTTGTTGTTGAAAATGGTGACAGCAATATATGGAATTTCTTGTATTAGTATTAGTTGCAAAAAAAGAACAATTCTGATAATAAATAAAATAATACAGTTATTCCTGATTTTATGGGTTCAACTAATTATGGTAATTTCAACATTGAATTGCAGATGCAAAATTGACAAATTTTTGTTACTGTTTTTATTTAAAGCTTAATAATCTTAACAATTTCCTCAAGTGGGGGGTAAGTTTCAAATTAATTTATTAATCTACTTATGAGATTTCACTAAAAATCACGTAGAATAGTCAGGAATAGCATACAAATTGTACAAAGTAATAGTAAAATTTTAAAATAGGTTGATAGAGAGTTTGATGAATTTTTTTATAGTTTGAAAATAATTTAATATTTTACCTTTTTTTAAAATGTCTCTAAATCATACTAATTTTTTTTATAAGAACTAAGTCGTTACAATTTGTCATTTATTAAAATGTATGAATCAAATTGTTATGTAATATGAACTAAATGACTATCAATTAAAGTTATGACGTTATCTCATAAAATTTTAGAAAATAAAAGTAATTTTTTAAGCTTAAAGTTTTAATCAAATTTAGTTTATATCTTTGAATAATAAGATGATGAGATTATGATACATATACTCAACTATGTGTTAATAATAAGAATAGTAATAATCAAAACATATGGTTGTATAAAAAAACTAAAAGTTATAAATATTTAGGTTATGATACTTTGAAAATTACTTTTGAGTTAGTTTGTAGTAGTTTTTGTTATCTGAGGGATACTCTTAAAAATTTTATTGCTTATAAATTTATTACAATTTAACTAATTTCACTAAAAAACAACAAACCTTATTGAAGGGAGGAAGATTAAATTTTAGCAAAGACTTCAAAATGGCTCTACAAGCATAACTCCAAGATTGAGGTAACAAATTAGTAGAAACCATTTGGTTTTTTTGTTCTTGTTTATATTTTAATTAAGTCTCACATTATTTTCACCTCCAAGATAATTTTGTCATCTACTTTTTGTTCAAACAAAAAAGGTCAATCTTTTAAAACTAAAAATACAACTTTTAAAATTTTGCAAAAATAGGAGAAAATATACTTAATTTTTAGAAATAGAAAACAAATGATAAACTAATGAAGACTTAGTTTCTCATATTCAGTTGTTAAAAGTAAATTTGTTCTCAAAATTAAGAAGAAATATAAAAACTACTGCTACAATAAATACTATTTGGCATTAACACTATTTCAAAATACTCAACTCTTTAAATTATTTACTATCTTAGGTCATTTTTTTTTATTTACTACCGTGTTTATTACTAAATTTCCAAACTAAAATAGTTTAGCCATCAAAACACATATTATTATAATTCAAACTAAAATAATTTATAATCTAAACACAATCTTTAATAACTAAGCTATAATAAACTGTTTATTGCAACAACCAACTTCTTACCTCAAACTCTTGAATCAAACACAAAAGAAAGAGTTAATCCAATTTCGAACATAATTGTAGCTAGGAGGTCCAAACCCTTTCTTCTAAGTGCACATTTTTCTTAGACATTTTCGAATATATTGTCTAAAAACTATTATTTTGAACAAAATTTCCATTTATAATCCTTTCCTTTTTTTTTTTTTTTTCTCTCTCTCTTTATAGATAATTAAAAAAATGAGAAAAGAAGAAAAGACCAAAAATAGCCTTGAGGTGAGGACGTGGAGAAGAAAAGAAAACACGGGACGAATAAAAGGCTTAAACCCTAGAGTACCATCCTGAATCTCCATCTATTCGACACGTGTCACAAAGCCACATCCCCTTCTCCAAAATCCTTTCCTATTTTGTTTTGCGAAACCCAGTCCCCAAGTAACAACACCACTCTCTTCCTCTTCCTCTTCCTCTTCTTCTTCCTCCGGTGTTCTATTAATCCCTAAGTCCCTTCTCTTCCATGGAATTTCTCTTCATCTGAACTTTCACTCACCAATTCTTTCGATCAAACCATAAAGATCGATTCTCCATGGCTTCCACTTCTTCCACTCATCAATGCTCCATCTCCTTCGATTCCGACGACTTCTCCCCTGAAGAACACTTCGTCGCTCAAATCCTCCAACAATTACCTCTTCTCATTCAACAATCCCACTTCTCTCTTGGCTTATCACCTTCCTGGCCTATCCGACGCAAGAGATCCGCGGTCGATTCCCCGCCGGACACCTCCTCCCTCATCACTCCACCGCCGCTTCCACCGCCGCCTTGTCCACCGTCGTCCGAGAGAGAAAAGGAGTCTAGTCCAACTACTCCGCTTTCACTCCACTCCTTGCCCTTGTCAAGGAGTGAATCTGATGAGAATATTACTATCGCTAAGGTCTCCAAGAAGAAAGCCCCTGTCGATAAGGTCTCTCATTAATTATAATGCCTCTTCATTCTTCTTCTTTAATTTTCCCCCAAATTTAAGTTTTTTGAATTTCTTTTAAACCCTAATTTTAGGGATTTTGTGTTCTCGGGGTTCTGATTCTGTGTTTTTTGGATTTTGAAATCAGAAATCTCAGTATTTGGAAACCATTGATAACTTAACCCACCAGAAACAAGCTCTGGAAGGGGTGAGTTCTTCTTCTTTTGTCATTTAGTAGCAATTTTTTTTGTTTACTTTTGATGCCCTCATAAGCATTATTTTCTTCTCCCTACTGTTTATTTTCTTAATTTTTTTTTCACTTAAACATAACAACAGGACATTGAAGCTATGAAGCGACATTTTATCAATCTGAAAACTATAAATTCGGAGTTGAAAGCCAAAAAGCAAGAGGTTTGTTCCTATTTTAATCTTATTTGAATTATTTTCCCTTTTTTTGTGGGCTCTGTTGAATATGTATATCTCTTTTCTCGAACAGATTCTGGGTGGTTTCAGTAATCTATCAGTAAGTCCAAAAGTTGGGACCTCAACTTCGTTCGCCATGGAAATAGCTAAGTTAACAGTGAAATCCTCAGACTCAAATGTGGAGAATAATCACGATGAATGTGAACCGTCGATGAAGAATCAGACGGTTCCGATGGCAGAACATAGCAACAGTATTCAGAATTACCAAATTCCAATTGGGGGAATTCCTTTATATGATCCTTCCTTGGGCCCAATGGGGATTCCTGATTTGAACCTCTCTTTGGAAGATATTCTTCATAAGAATTACACAAAATATTTGGCTGCTAAAGCAAGACAAAACAGAATTCAGATCTGGAAAAACAAGAACAACAACAACAACAATGGAGCTCCCAAATTGCAATCCTAATTCCACTATTTTCCTTCTTCATTTTTTTTTTTTTTTTTTTTTTTTTAAATTTTAGGATTCAAATCATCATTCACCAATCCCTGTTTTGATTCATGAATTGGGGTAGTTTTTAATTTTATTTTTTCAATTGGGTTACTCAATTTGTAAAGGTACAGAATCTCAGAGTAAGAGTAAGAGCTGACCCTGCTCCCAAATCTCTTAATATATATCTTGTGTTTTTTTTTTCCTCTTTTCGTATATTTTTTAATTAAAGTATAAATAATAAAACTTATTTCTTTTTTAGTTTGTTGCCAGAAAAAAACAATATTAAATAAATAATTCAAATTGCGTAATTCAAATTTTGGGTTCTGACTATTTATGTTAATTTTAGCTATTGAGCTATTGAATTGGTGCTGTAAATTGAACAATTTTTAGTTATTAAATTAGGATTATCTATGATTGATGACTTTTCTTTTAACTTATTATATGGTGGGTTTATTTAGGGATGGCAATAATTTTGTTCTAGCCAGGGGAGTTTTTTTACTTAATATTATTATTAGTGTTTAGCATCTAATTAATGATGGTTTAATTTGTTAAGTCAATTAAAAAAGTAATTGGTATTTATTCGGTTGCATGACATTTTGATTCTAAGTTTAATACGTATAATTTGTATTTGAAGAATTTTGTTGATTTGTTTTTTAAATGAATTTGAAGAATTATTATTATTATTAATCTCAGTAAAGGTCTATTCAACTTTTTAAAAAATGCACCAAAAATATTTAGAACAAATTTCAAACTTACAAAATAGTCTATTTTAGATTATAAACTTATAGCTAAATGATGACATTAATGTCTAGTTGTTTTCTTTTAAGGAAATGTGTAATTTAGTTGAATTTATGTTAGAAGGACAATTGGACCCTTTTTTACTTTTTTTTTTTTTTGAAAAATTTATAACATCGTTTTATTAAAATTATAAATGAAATAACACTAAAATTATTTACAAAATACAACAAAATTTATCCACTTTTCTATCGCCATAAACTAATTTTTTTTTTAATTTTTTTTTATTTAATTTACCAGTGTATTTCTAAAATTCTCATGATTGTATTTATTGATCGACTTTAAAATTCTCCAATAGATATTTGAATTTCTTATTTTATATATAAAAGGTTAATGGGATGTTAAATATTTTAAAATGATAAACAAAATTATGAGTGAAAATAATTTCCTTAAGAAAACATATTTTTATTGCCTTAAGAATCTTTGACGGTGAGTGAAAATATATCCATTATTGAATATCTTCTCACAATATTATCCTCCCTTCACTCAATAATCATTCAAAATAAATTCCTCTCCAAAATTTCTTTTTCTAGAATATAAAGAATTATATATATATATATATTATAATTCTTTTTATAAATAAAATGTAACTAAAAGTTCTAAAAAGATGGAAGAAAATCTTTCACTTGATTGCGAGTCTAATTATAAATTAAAAATAAGGGAGATTGTATAAAATCACAAAAAAACAGCCCACCATACTTTTTTTTACATATTGCAAATATGACAAAATTAACCGCTATCAAACGATAATTATAGGGTTATCAAAGAGTTATCAGATAATGACAGGGTTATCGACTTTTAAATTTGCTACTTTTGCAATTTAGAAAATGAAGTGACATAAGTTTAGTTATTATAATTATATATATATATATATATATATATATATATATATATATTTTTTGTAAGGGACCGATTTAACACACTATAACAATTCTAATAAGTCAAATTTTATAATTTTTTTTTTCAAATTTTAAATTATGGTTCTTTATTTTATTTGTAAGAAATACTCGATTTTTTATTTAAATTTTATAAACAAACACAAAAAATTACAAAATTACAAAAAAGTAGCTTGATTTAATTATAGAAAATATATAGTAAATAACAAAATTTAACAACTTATAGGTGTTAACAGTGTTTATAAGCTTAATTTTAAGAAACATGGTTATCGATCAACACCTATATAGTCAAATTATTGATCTCCTAAATTAATTAATAAAATTAAAAAACAATTTCAATTACAAAACTCAAGTACTAAAAAGTGTAAGTGCTCTAGTTATGTTAGCGTGGGCTCATTTCCAACTCATCTTGGACACTCTAAAAATTTCAACACATATCAAACAAAGGTTAGTACTATCGTGTATAAAGTAGGTTCAACATTTATTAGACATGAATCAAACTTTTTATTTGTTCATGCTAAGACATTAACAACATTTTAATTACTATATAAGTAATTAGATTATTGCCATATAGTTAATCGAAAAGAGAAAAGCGTATCAATCATTAAAATCACCATATTCACTGCCCTAACGATATTCAGCATATTTGATTGAAATGGAAACTCTATCTTGAAGATTTTCGGCCACCAAAGTATAAAGTGGAAAATGAACTTTTATTAAAAAAAAAAAAGGTACAAATAACTGTATTTTATTTGATCAAGACAACAATTTTCTGAAAGGGAAAAAAGTGGCTACATATTTGAAAAATAAACTTTCATATTCTTATGTTGATTGTTATGAATTCAGTCTAAGGACGTTTAAGTGTGTTAAATTACTTTATAAATTTTGTGGTTGAGAATGTCAAAGAACTAGGTCCCATGACCATTCAGTAATAGATCTAGCCGACTCAAGTAGCGAAATAACGATAAGAAAGTGCATCTAGAGAGCCCCTCAATATCAAGTTGAGAAGTCTGAACGATTTTGCAACATGTAGGGAGATTTTTTATCAAGTCGTACACAAGCAACTCAAAAGAGGTTGAGAAATGAATGTGGCCGAGTAATTGCATTGACACCTATATTAAATAAAACAAATGTATAAACAAAGATAATCATATCTCATAAAAAGTTTTAATCTAACATTAAACCGTCACATGACATTTTGTTTGTTAGGTTTTGTAAATATTTTAAATAGTTTACTATTTATAATAATTTTTCAATTTTAAATACAAAGATAAACTTCCTTTGGAACAATAAAAGCGGGAAATTCAAGATTTTTTAGGAGTAATTATGGTAATTTTGACTATTGATTTGGTGCTCAATAATATATTTTTTTACTATTCTTTTGTTTGGCATTTCATATATATACGCAAATGGAATATATATATTCGAAAAAAAATTAGACGTCAATATAATCAGTATATATTCTTTAGATTTAACCAAATAATTACGAATTATTATTCTTTCTTTTCTTTGTTTTTTCTATTTTTAGAAAAACGATCTATATTACTATTTTATTTTTGACATAAGTCGGATTAAAATTTGCCTCCTAGTCTCAAGTTGAAGGTCTTACCAAATTTTAAAATTTAAATATATAATAATTACCTGTATACTTATAAAGTTACACATCATCTAATAAAATATGAAACTTTTATACATCAATATAATGAATTATATTTGGTTAATTGTAACTTTCCAGATACATGAGAAAAAAAGATGGATCTTAATTATAATTATAAAATTTAAAATTTGTCGTTTAATGATAAATGGTCATTAAACACAAAAAAGAAAAGAAAAAGTGAATTTGGTGATGCAAAAATATTTTTAATATAAGAGTATTTTCTTTCCGAGCTAATTAGCTCATACGTTCCAATCCTTCTCTATATTCTTAAATGAGTTTTAGTGCACTTTAAAATACTTGTATCTTGCACATAAATTTAAATATTTTTTTTAGAAAAAAGGGAGAAGAATTTACGAGGTTAAAAATGATAAGGTCCAACATTTCAGCACTATCCATTCAAATTCTCAATAAAAATATAGACTGCACATGGACATTATTTTATTAATAGAAAGAAAAGAAGATAGACAACTACTAATAATACCCAACAAATAAGATGGAAGAAATAGAATAAAAAAAGAAAACAAGCAAGAAATCCAATGAAATAAACACAAGGAATTCAACTTGAGAAACCAAAATGGAAGATGAAATAACAATCAAATCACGCAGGCATTATCAAACCCAAGAAGAATAATATTTCACGAAAGCAGTAAAAAGAGGCAGAGATATAGTAAAAACCAATTTTTACTGGTCGGGATACTCATCTTGATCATGATCCTCAAAATCAGCATCATCATCAACCGTAGCATCTTGATATTGTTGATACTCAGCCACCAAATCATTCATATTACTCTCTGCCTCCGTAAACTCCATTTCATCCATTCCTTCCCCTGTGTACCAATGCAGAAAAGCTTTGCGCCTAAACATCGCCGTGAACTGCTCACTCACTCTTCTAAACATCTCTTGAATCGAGGTCGAGTTTCCCACGAATGTTGATGCCATCTTCAGCCCCTTTGGAGGTATGTCACAAACGCTTGATTTCACGTTGTTCGGGATCCATTCAACGAAGTAGGATGAGTTTTTGTTTTGTACATTGATCATCTGTTCGTCTACTTCTTTCGTGCTCATTCTTCCTCTGAACATGGCCGAGGCGGTTAGATAACGGCCGTGGCGTGGGTCGGCAGCGCACATCATATTCTTGGCGTCCCACATTTGTTGGGTTAGTTCTGGGACGGTGAGGGAGATGTACTGCTGGGAGCCGCGGGAGGTTAGAGGTGCGAATCCAACCATGAAGAAATGAAGACGAGGGAATGGGATTAGATTCACAGCCAATTTTCTCAAATCTGAGTTTAGTTGACCTGGGAATCTTAAGCAACATGTTACTCCGCTCATGGTTGCAGAGATCAAATGGTTCAAGTCACCAACTGTACATGCCAACAATACATAGCGAGTTAAAATGTTGTGCTTCCCAATAAAATCATCACAAGTGGAAAGTTATTTGAACTCTTTTGACTCTAAAAACACTTTTTCAGATTTTAAACAGAATAATTCTAAAGTTAAAAACTGCTTTTGGCATTCTCAAATTCACTAGAAAAACAATTTCACTAATTCGAAATCAACTTTAAAAGTGAAAATGTGATTTTAAGTGCAAAACTATACATTGCATTAAATAAAAGTGTGGTTTAGAGTGATATTAAACATGACAAAGTGATATCACTCAAGCCTGAACTAAAAACAGAGTATGTTAAGAGAAAATAGTGATTCTATCAAAGCGGTTATTTTAAAAGAAATATTTAACTTAAGAAACACTATTCAATCCAAAGATAAATTAGCAAAAAATAATGAGACGAGAGAGAGAAAAGGGTTTACAGCTAGGAGTGCTGAGCTTTAAGGTCCTGAAGCAAATGTCATAAAGAGCTTCATTATCAAGAACCATGCATTCATCTGCATTCTCAACCAATTGGTGAACTGAAAGAGTGGCATTATATGGTTCCACAACCGTGTCTGAGACCTTGGGAGAAGGGAAAACCGAGAATGTGAGCATCATTCTATCTGGATATTCCTCTCTAATCTTTGATATCAACAGGGTTCCCATCCCAGAACCAGTGCCTCCTCCAAGGGAGTGACAAACCTGAAAACCTGCCCCACAAATAAGAGACAACAAAGTTGACCAATTTAAAAAGTTTGGAAAAAGTTTGCTGTCCTTCAATAATCAATAGATTATTTTAAAACAGAGAGAAATGGAAAAAGAAATACTGTGCTCAGTCAATCATTCACAGAACACTTGTAAAACAAAAGGCAGGACATAATGGGTTAACAATTAAATTATAGGATATTCCCAAAATTGGCATACATTCATCCAGATCACGAAATCAGGAGTGTAATTTATACAGTATTATAGTAGATCTTGATCTAAAAAAGCCATCTTCGAATTTTACTGCAATTAACTCTCATTAGAATTTACTTTTGAGTTGCCACTATTGGTGAACGCCTTTAGTCATTTTGGTAAGAAAAGGTAGTGTCGGTACGGTACTAGAGAATACGACAAAAATCTAGTTGTACAATCTCAATCATGCAGGTGAGAAAAATATAAAATAAGATTTTTTGGCCATAAAAGTTGGATTCCTTTTATTTTAAGTTGAAATATGTGGAATAAAATATATCCAATGGATTGAATGCATGAGACAAATGTGGGATCCACTCACCACTCAGTATTGTCCCCTCCACAAATCACATATCTCAAAATTGAGTAGAAAAGGTAAAAATCAAAACCGTAAAGAACAGCAATTCAAGAAAAGAAAAGTTTGATTATTAACAAAAGCAATTATGTGTATTAATGTTAAAAAGCCAGTTGTAAATCGTAATACCAAACCTAGTAAAGGATCTCTCTCTCTCAATTATATATATATAAACTAATTAATTTATTTATATTCGGGTATGGACATAAATTGACACTCTGTCTCACCAATTACAGTGCAGTGGCAGGAAATGGCGAGAAGATTTAGAAGTCAGTAGATCGAGATCAGGATTCTGCTGACAAACACTATACATAATTCGCTAAACTTGAATTTTCAATTATATGAAAGAAGAAAAGCAGATCATCGTGGATTTCAAGGTAGAGCAAATAAACATGTCAGAGTTTTAAATAACACACAATGGCCTTGTGATCTTGCTAAGAGCAAATTTAGTGGGTAACGGTTATGGATCTAATAAAGCTTAAACCAACCATCACTTTCCCCTCATATTTACTGATAATAGTTAACAATGAGTTTTCTCGAACTTATCCTCTGCCATGACTTAAATCAGTGGATATATTTTTTAAATCAGTGGATATATTTTGGTGTTCATACAATTCCGATGATATTTCATTTCTTATTCTTTAACCGTAAGCACGATTTTTAACTCCGAAGCAATTTTTATAAGATATATGAAGAGTTTAAGATGCGTTGGATTAACCAGACAATAATGCAATGAGAGATGCTGAGGAAATTTGAAGCATTATTTTCGACGCCTAAAATAGGATTCGTGAACAATTCATTGAAAATGAACAGATTCTTGCAATTCACGAAAGCAGTAGAAGCATAATGTGAGAATAATTTCAACCCAAATAAACGAATTAAATCAATACATAAAGCAGTATAATCGTGATGTAAATAATAAAGCATAGTAGTGAGAATGTATATAAAATCGAAGAATAGAGGGCAGATAGAACGTGATAATACCTTGCAAGCAATCACAATTCTCAGCCTCCTTACGAACAACATCAAGAACGGAATCAATCAACTCAGCTCCTTCGGTATAATGACCTTTCGCCCAATTATTTCCGGCACCGGACTGACCAAAAACGAAATTATCAGGGCGAAAGATCTGACCGTAGGGACCGGATCTGATACTATCCATGGTACCAGGTTCAAGATCCATGAGGACAGCCCTGGGAACGTATCTACCGCCAGAAGCCTCATTGTAATAAACATTGATCCTCTCCAATTGAAGATCGGAAGAAGGATCGCCGTTGTATTTACCGGTGGCGTCGATACCGTGCTCATCGCAAATGACTTCCCAGAACTTGGATCCGATTTGGTTGCCGCATTGGCCACCTTGAACGTGAAGAATTTCTCTCATGGTGTCTTGTAGTAAGGAAATGGAAAGAAAAGAGAAAGGCTTCTTGTTGTTGTGGTTGTTCTGCGTATTGATGAAAATGGATCGACGCGAAGAAGATGAAGGGCGAGAGTGGGGATTATAAGACAGAGAAACTCCGAATTTTGAGGGCTAATATGGTAATAACGAATGGCGGGATACTTTCCATGGACGTGGGCCCATTGTTTCTTTAACCTACCGTCTGATCTTTATTTTACGGTCATGATTTCCCTCTCTCCCCAATATTTTTGGGAGGGAAAACAAACTTTGTGTTTTGTAATTTTAATTAATTTTAATCATTTTTCATCAAGTGGTAAAAATATCCGTCAAATATAAAAAATAGACAAACGAGTGGGTTAATTTTAAAAATAGCATAATAAACTTCTATCATTATTTATCTATATTACTGATACAAGCATATGATTGTTTCTATTATTTATAAAATTTATAATTTTAGGTATATGTTATAAATATTTTGCCAATTTTACTATTTTTATGATTTTTTTAAATGATTTTAAATGACAATCATTTGTTAAAAAATTTATAAATATTGAAAAATGTCAATACGAGACTGCTATAAACTACTATATATAAATACTAATACATATATTGTCAATGTCTATCGTAAATAAAATGTAATTTTTTATATATATATTTATCAAAAAAATTGTTTATCATACCATTTTTTAAAACAACTCTAAAAACAAGACATTTTAATATACTTAGAAAGCATACAATTATATTTATTAATTTCAATAACTTTTTTTAAAACTTTTATCTATTTTTTTTCTATAAATATTTACTATCATTGACATTTTATCGATATTTCCATCGATATTATAGAAAGTAAGGATGTCTTCGTTTTTAATTATTAAAGGACTTTGTTTCCACAATTATGTTTTTTGATATATAATTAACATCTACATTATAATTATAAACTTTTTTTTTATTTACTAGTTTAACATAATATTTGAAAAAAATTTAAATTGATCAAACCCAATTGAACCAAAAAAAACTCCCATTCCATAGTCTAAAAAGATTTTTTATCGTCTTCTTTAGACAATTGGTGATTCGTTTGTTCATATTTAAAATTAAATGCAACCATATTGGGTGTAAAAGCCAAACATTGATTTGATTATTAAACTTTTTTTTTTCTATATAGACTTGATGTGCAAACGTAATAACCAACTTCAGCTAAATAACTTTAATTTATAAAATCCATTATAACTAGTCCAAATTATAATATCCATCAAAATAAATTGCATATAATCCATCAACATTAGTTCAATTCGACTGACATTTGTTTGGTTTTGACGACAATAAATCCTATATTCAAATATTTAAAAATTTTAATTGAGAAAACTACTCGAACTCGGCAAGAAATAGGAGAAGGATCTAATTAAACAATTAAAAAACAACATAAGCTTATTTAATCAAAGTAATAATCTCATCATTAATTTATAATTACTTTTAATAAAGCAAGTGATGATTAGAACATTAATTAACATTTAAGACATTAATATGCAAGAATCTATCATAATTGTATAAATTCCCTTATTTTAATTTACTAGTTCGGGCCTGTATGTGAAATTTGTGTTTCATTTTTTTTTTTTTTTTGCTTGATTTTTTTTTTCACGTAACAACTTTTTTTCATTTTCAATTGATTAATTTTCCTCTAGATTGTTGTTTAAAATGCAATGCTATAATGATTGCTAGACAATTATACTTTGCAATCGCTTGAAAAAAACATAAATTAAGAGAATGTGGCAAATCCAAAGTTTTCATCATATGTACATACACATAGATATTCGTAAAGATGTCAATTGATGAGATAGTTTATCTAGAAAACTATGAAAAACAAAACACAAAAAATAAAAAAAAAATAGAAAGGAAATAAACAACCAGAATATGCAATGAAACTGAGATATTTTTTCAGAAGTGGGTTGGATAAGCCGAATTGGTCGGGTTACCGTTTTTTTTAACACAAGAAATCTTCTTATTTGAAAGGCTATCCAAATTGTGTGCAAATTGGATGTTGAGGAGGGGTTTTTATAGTCGTTTATATTTAAGAATTTCTAAATGTTCATTAATTGTATTTTGTGTATGAATTAATAATTAAATGTATTGTTATTTTTTCTCATTTAGAAGATTGACTTTTTGATTTCCTTACTTATTCATTAGTTACAATTAGCATAATTAGTTGATAAGGTAAATAAATTATTCATTATTTTCATTTTAGACGTTGAAAAGACTTCCAGTTTTTTTTGAGCTATTAGAAGTTGGAAAGACTATTATTTTTCTTAAGTTATTAGTTATTAATAAATTACAATTAACCTAATTAATTCACAAAATCATCTTCAATCAGTATAATTAAAATAGAAGAGGAAAATGACAACATTGTCATATACATAATTACATATGCTACTTCTTAAGGAAGGTCAAAAATGAAAAAAAAAAAATTATCCTCATTCAAACTTTTATATATACTATAGATTTAAACAATTAAGTTTTCTTTATTCTTTATAATACATGAGTCAAGAATCAAACGTATAATGTTGAAATAAGAGATCAAACTTTTATTATAACATATTGTAGCACTTTCTCTTTGTTTTATTGAAATAGTGAAAGACACAAATGCATAACTACTTAAATATCATTAAACTTCATTTCTTAAAAATTTATAATTAAAGTTGGTGAAAATTAAAAGATTTATAAGGTAATCAATTATTTTTAAATGAAATAAAAACCATGTTTATTTAAGGATATAGAAAAACAAAGAAATGAAATGATTTAAATGAAGACCGTGGAAGCACCATGATTGGATCTGACTGGGGCCAGCGAGAGGTGTGTGACAGCGAGACTGTGCAACTACTATTTACAAGATAATAATTGGTAAAAATATGGACACATTTTAAATTACTTGTAACAAAAAACATAGGGTCCTTTTTTATTATTATTATTTCTTGAATTACAAAAATGCAAAAATATATAGGGACGATTAAAATTAAAAATACCGAACAACCAATTAAAAGTTTATTCAGATTAGAATGTGAATATTTTTAATTTGTCAAGAAGGAAAAATCGAATTTTGAAAAGAAAGGAATCAATTTAATAACAAATAGTTACAATAATTTAGATAAAAAAATATTATTTTCTAAAAATAGACATATAATTTAAGATTTTAGATCAGAGGTATATGTTTTTTTAATATATCTTGAAAAAATTTATTTTAGGAGTATTTTTTAATAATAAAAAAATGCAAAATATTTATATTTCCCCTCTTTCCTATCTTTCATAATAATTAAAAGACAAAATTTCACTATAAATAAATATTTTATCCAATTTATAAATTTTACAATTCTCTTTTTACCATGATCAAACTAAATAAAACTGTAATGTACAAAATACTAAAATTTTAAAAGTAATAAATTTCATCGACTAAACTATATTGAAATCTTTAATGTAACAGTTTAATTTCAAACAGTAAAGAAAAAAAAAAAGCTAAACTCATCCCATCTCCTATTTGAGCAAATTTTAAATGTATGTTTGCGTATAATTGAGATTTTTATACATTTTTTAATTGAATAAATTAGTGCATGTTTATATTAACTTTTAAACGTTTAAAAACATGTTTATAAGTGTAAATAAAAGTCTATAAATATTTAGAAAGTCAATACAAACACATCATATAATACATATCAATTTGGTGGATCTTGGCATGGTGTATCTCTAAAAAAAATATAATGATTTGTTACTATTTTTTCTTTTTCTTATTTTTCTCTTGAAGAAACACAACTGATTATCTTTTATATTATAAAAAATGAATTGTCACTAGCAAAAAAAAACTTTTTTTGCAACCTATAAAATGAACTCTAACAGATTTAATGAGTTTGCTATAAGTGGTTTTATTTTTTATATTTGGCTGTTTTTTAATATTTAAAGAAAATAAAAACACATATTTGTATAGAGCTCCAATGGTAGTTTAACTCTAGTTGAGAATCACGAAGCCATTCCCACGTCAAAATGGTAGACTCGCCTAACCTAGTTGGCCCCATAACCTCATTTCACTTCGCAACCACTTTTTGGAATTATCCCATCTTTTTCTAATTTTTTGTTTACGATTTCCCTCCATAGATTCCCAGTGGTATTTTTTTAAAACGTAAAATTGAAATATAGAGATGGAAATAAATAATTAAATAAAACAAAATAACTTTGAAATTGAAGTCTCTTATAATATTTTTTTAATACGATATAAGTTTTATAACAAATACATATAATAGTTTATCACAATATATTGTGATCTATCACAAAAAATTATAATTTACTGTTATATTTGTAAATATTTTTAATAGTTTTGTCATTTAAAAAAAATTATTTTATATTTTGTATGTTTTGTGAATTATTTTACTGAAAATGTCTACATAAAAGTATCCTAAAAATATTTAAAAAAAAAAAAATACTTACTAGTTGAGGATACAGTGAGTTAAAAAAAAATTATAAGATCTATGTCTACTAAAAGTATCCTCATTTATTAAGTAAAAAAAATCGAATCATCGATTAACCTTAAGAACAAGACACAAACATGGCATCATCCATTAACCTTGAACTTGGAAGAGAAAATCAAATACCAAAATTCATTACAAAGATAAAAGTAATCATTATCAAACTGGAATGGCACACAAGAGAAGAAGAGGAGAGTGAAAAATATTGAACAAAAACCAACCCAAAACACATAGTTTCAATTAAACCAAACTGAACCGGCTGCTTTGGTCTGGTTGACGGTGGCCTTTAAAACAAACTAAACCGACCGAACCAAAACATATAAAATATAAAAATACCCAACTGTAGTAGCCTAAAAATACCCACAGCTGAAGCCCAGCAGCCCAAAGTTTTTTTAGGGTTTTCTAAACATATATTCACCCTTCTCAAACAAATCCAAATGTTGTTATCTCTTCTTTTTCTTTTTTTTCAAGAAATTATATATTTTGTGCCAAACTTAAATTTATCAATATTATTTTGTCACAGGTTAAGAGACCTTACATAAGGTCGGATAAATTTTATTCTTCTTCATTAATCATATGCTTAATTATCCTCTTCTTTGTTAATATTTATGTTAATTGTCTTTGCTTAATTAGAGCGGATGATAGTAATTTTCTATTTTCGATTATTTAAATTCTTTCCATTCATAAAATTAACTCACTTTATTTTCTTTGTTGGTCTTCTACCTAATTATCCTCTTATTTGATTTTCTCAATTAATCTTCTGCCTAATTACCTAATTACCTAATTGAGTGATTTCATAAACATATTAACGAAGTTTTACTTTATTGTTAAATATAGAAAACATAAAATATAAAATAACTGTGAAAAATAGTCCAATTCAACCATAATTGAAATGTATATCTCCATTTGAAATTTACCATGTAACACGAGTTAAAATAAGTGACCATTAAACAAACAATTTATTTATTTATTACTTGTTATTAGATCGTATTAAGTTGTGTCGTACTAGCAATTCAATAGTTGTGTTTGGCACATAAAGTACTTTATTCTTAAATAATATTAGAATTTTACGATTGTTATTTAATTTCATTTTCAGTCATTTGTTAGAAGACGAACCATTTTTTCTTTTTTTATAAATAATTCAAACTAAAAAAGTAAGATTAGACTATCTTAAGAGAGTTGACATGATATATATGCCCACAAAATATGATATTTATTGTTATTCTTATTTTTATTTATGTTCACTCTCACGTCTAACGTTTAAAATGATGGTGTCAAATAAAAATGTTGACTTGTCGATTTTTATATAAAATCGTTATAATTGCCAATAAAACGTCGACGTTGAATTAAAACTTAAAAAAACTATAAAAGCAAAAAAAAAATATACACTCAATTAAATAAATAAACATAATATATTTATTCAATTAGTTAATATGCTTTAAATTAATTTATAAATTTAACTACCGAGTTTAAGTTCATTAACTTGATAGAGATTTAAACCACATTATCGTGGTTACTAACCGAATTAATATATAAGTTCGAGTTATTTATGTTTAAATCCAATTTTAATCTTTATATTTTTAAAAATTGGAAATCCATACTTTAAAACTTTCTAAAAAAAAGTTTATAGGAGGAGCATCTTTGTTTCAATTCCCACAAAATTAAATTAAACCGAGAGTGAGATTGAAAAGTAAAAATATAGAAGAAGATATTATGATAAAAAATTAATACTGTGCTTACATCACGATGATTAATATCGAATTTAAATTAATCAAATATTCATTTGAAAAACTAAATTAAAAGTCAAAAAATAAAAAAGGTCAACTGTTAAATTACAGTATTACCCACGAATCTGGGCAGGATATACGCTCTTCCTTCGGAAATAGAGGAGACCGAACAAATTAATTATATATAATCACACGTGTCAATGTCACGTGGATGAAATCTCCGCCGTCCGATGTGATCAGTAGACTTTACTATGTTGGGTAATGGCGATAATGCCCTCGAACGTTGTAATACCATACGAAGGCAATTTTAATTAAATAATTATGAGAACAAAAAAGTCTAACAATTGTGTGTGTATATATATATATTTGGAGAATGAAAATAAAAAGTCAAATAGTGAAATTTGTTTGAGCATGTTGCACGCATATTATAATTTTTATCATAGTAAGTAATTGACACTTGCTATTTATTTTAAGAAAATTTGAAGGGTTGTTTTCTAGAATGGTTGGATTTTTTTTTAACAAAAATATGTTTTAATATTTATTTATGAAAGTTTTTTTCCTTTTAACATATTAGTGAAAATATTTACCAATAGACTTTTATAATTGATATATTTTGACCGATTTTGTTATATTTGTAAAAAATTTAAAAATGTTATTATATACTTAATTATTTTGAATCTAATTGTTATATTTGCAACTATCTCTTTAAAATATAAGAACTTAATTAGTGGTCGTTTGAATCGTATATATTGTTTCATAAACATATACATTGAATTGTGAGATAATTTATGTATGTGTTTGGATATAAAAGATAATTAATATACGAGAGTTAAGATAATGTATTTGATCTACCAATTTGTAAACACAAAACTAGATTATTATGTAATGAAATGGAAGAGAACGCAATGTAGTCATAAATTAGATTAATATTATTAATTAAATAATTTTATTTCATAATAAAAATAATTGAGTACATATAATTTAATTAAAGCATTGATAATTAATTATAAAATATTACATTTAATTAGTTAAGATAAATATATATATAGTTAAAATTTTAGTGAGTATAAATAATATATTTATATTTAATAACTAATTAAAATTAACCATAATAATTAATTGATATTAATTTATTAATTAACCAGACAACATTCATTCTCAATGTATAAATATTTCACTAGTTTAGAGGGCATATTAAAAAACCCATGTCATGTGGGTTTTAACGTTCTCAATAATTATATATTGGATTTTAAAATTTTAAAGTAACAAGGATAATTAATGTTGTATGAAATTTTATGACAATTTCTATGAAACAAAAGTGGGCTTATTGAATACAAAGGTACAATTTTAGAACATTTTTCAATTTTTCTAAGGGATTAGTTGTAAATACAACCTTAGATTTAAAATAAATAAGTATATAACAACATTTTAAAAATTTGAAAATATGACAAAATCTTCCAAATTAGGTTAATAATATAAGTCTATTATGATAGACTATGTTTCAAATATTAATCTATCACTTATAAGCATTATAGTCTATCATCGATAGAAGTATATCACTTATATATTTTACTATATATATATTTTTTTTTTATAATGTTACTATATATTTAATTATTATTCGTAAAATTGATATATATTATAGTTATTTTTTAAAAAATATATGGAGTAAATGCATACCAACAATAACTAAATTTATAATTAAACCCAAAAAAAAAAAAATGTAACATGGATACCACATGGTGCCATGTTGGCAACTTGTCAAGTGGTCTTCCACAATATCTCTTTTAAGAATGTTAACAAAAATGTAATTGTAATTATACAATTTTTAATTTTAAAAATAGTTAAAACTAATTTTTTGTCAATCTTTAAAATTATTCTTAAATTGCTATTGTTATCAAAAAATCAATATTAATGGCAAAGAAGTATTAAATTAAATCTTAATTGATTTTGTTTTGAAGTATAAAAGGGTGCATTTCTAACATTTTCAAATAAGATAAAGTGGTTTATAAGTTTTTTTTTTTCTTTTAATTTTAAAGTAAAAAGAGGTGAGATTTCAATTACATGTTCTCTTAGTGCTTAACACACATAAAATTAATTTAAGATAAAATTCAATTTTAACGTTCTTTTTCCTACGACTTATATACCACTTTTTAATGTTATTAAAATAAAATATCACATAATAAAACTTGGTTTAAATATCCATAGCTAATTTATCAAATCGGTTTTCTTTTTCTGATTATTATTGAAATAATAACGATAATGATGTTTAGTAAACTTTAATTAAAAATCCAGAAGATGATAATTAAATAAGCATAGAAACTTAATTAAAAAAAAACAAATCATAAGGACTAAAAATATAATTTAATAATTGGATCACTTTATGTAATTGATATATATTGACTTGATAAACCGTGTGTAATCTTTTACATAGACTTGCACATCTTGTAATTAATTTGTTCCATTTAATTTATTTTCTTGTAATTAAACCAAAAGAGGAAGAAAAAAGTAAACGCAAAATTGCAATATTTTATATTGGACAGAAGCTTATAATAAGATCGATGATCGTAATGTTTTGTGTATTTTGGTTGACTTATTTGTTTAGAAATCATATAATAAAAATGAAAACCCACGTATAGGGTATTTCCAAGGGAGCTACATTTTTGCACGTCATTCTTTATTTCTATATATATCTCTCTCTCCTCTTTCTTGTTATCAAAACGATCTCAACATTATCCTAATTAATTACTAATTATTTCTTCTAATAATAATAATAATAATTATTATTATTATTATTATAAGTTGCATATATATAATTCTTCAAATATAATATAAGTCTTATAAACCAAAATCAAATCATTGTTATTGATGACGACAATGTAAATTTAAATCAAATCGATCTCACCAAAGTTTTGAGTATCCTTATAATAAATGCAAAAATTTAGCTATTAAAATGAGGATGGGTGCTTCAATGGCAGCAGGCGGGAGACCGAAGTAAGACCACCGGTGAAGCCGTTTAATCCACAGAGCATGAAAAACGCTTATACGATCGATATACGAGGAATTGACAATCCAAGCCAGTTAGAAGATAAATTTATTATTGCTTTCTTTTAAATTATGATAAGATATAGTGAGTCTTGTCCCACAAATCTTATCGTATATTTAATTTTCAAAAGAAGATAAATTATCAAAATCGGCCACTTTGCCAATCTTTATGTAATAGAATCCAAAATTTTGTTATCGTTGGTAAATATTTTAATTTATTTTGTTGTTTTTAAAAATACCTTCTTTTTTTTTAATTCAAAAATAAAAAAGACTTATTTTATTTAGCAAAATAAATTGTGAAGGGAAGACTTGAAACTTTAACCACTAAAAACAAAAACAAAATACAACTTATTTTAAAAAAATATATATGAAAAATTGGGAAAAAATGAAAGTATTAACAACAAGATTCATTGCATCATAGTTTCTATTTTTTACCATTACCCTATTTTAAAATTAAAAAAGTAATTATAACAAATAAATGAAATGAGAATTAGACTATATAATTGGCAGTTGTCTAAATAACTACTCTCTCTTTTTACAATCCACGGCCACGGAGGGAGCCGAGTCACCCGCCTCCCTTCTTCATCTCTCCTCCTTTCTTCTTCTTCTTCTTCTTCTTCTTTTTCTTTTTCTTTTTCTTCTTCTTTTTCTTCTTCTTCAACTTCAACACTCTAATCTGTAAATGGAAGACGTTTCATTTCCATTCTAACTTATCACTATCACTTTGAATGAACTTTCTCTTGCCCGTAATCACCACCGGCATGCAGAAGCATCATCAGCAGTACTGGTTTTGGTTTATCTGAAGTTTCTTCTACAAGAACGTTTCTCAACTTCTTCTCGATATTTCCTCTCACTTACCGGCTCCGATTGCGATTTTCTTTTCCAAATACGGTATATGCTTCTTGTTTTTCTTTGTCCGGAAGCATTTTCTTGTGTCTGTTATTGAGTCTTACGCTGATTACTGGCGTTACTTGCTATCTATTGTTGTTCGATTGGATTGTTGAGAAAAGTGAAGAGTAATGAATTGATCATTCTGTGTATGATCGATACTTTGTGAATCTTAGTTCGATTATTGAGACATTTAGGCGTTGAAATTGTACGACTGTGTTTTTGTGTGTTATTTTTGTTTATTTGTTGCTTGTGGCGTTAATGAAGTGGAGATTAAATCAATGATGATGTTTGTATAGGGACTTTGGAGAATAGTAGGAGTTTGAGATGGGGAACACAATGGGAGGGGTTTGTTCTAATGGAATAGTTAAGGATGATTTTGTATCTGAGAAGATAATTCAAGCATCTGAGGATGGGAAAGGGAATTCGTATTTGAATTTTGAGAATAGGGATCCGAATGACGTGCCGGAGAAGTCTCGTTCTGATGTGATGCTATTGCCCTCACCTCCGTCCAAGACTGGAAGCAATAAGGTAGGTTTATTCCATTTGCATTACCAATTAGATTTGATTAAAACCAATTTGTGAATATGGAAATCAAATTTGTTAGTCACTCATGATGAAAATAAAGAGAAAGAAGTTGCAATTTCTGAATTGAATTTTACGTTAATGCTGTCAAGAGTTGACCCGTCAAAAAGGTTAGTTGTGGACTATGGAGGAGAGAGATCCTTTGGATTTCCTGGTGATCAACGTCGTTAAATTTACAAACTACTATAATGATGAATATATTTGAATCCTTGATAAGTCAATACAGATATCTGGAAGTATAGAAGTTAGAACATAGAAACGATATATTTCATAAGTTGTAACAAACGAATTCGGATATATTGATTGGCAGTTTAGTCTCCTAGGATTATGCCCCCAATAGACTTTGTTATACTTAAGTGAACTTCAATATCTGTCTATATCGGTCTGTCTTATTATATAGGTTGCACCAATGAACGCACAAGCAGGGGCTCGCGGGAGGGCAGTTGATTTATGGAAAACGATTGGGATCAGTGTGTCAAATTTCCATAACAGTGGGGTTTTTACAGGCATGGCGCCTAGTGGTAGGGAGATTTCTGTATTGGCTTTTGAAGTAGCAAACACAATAAGCAAAGTAGCAAGTTTGTCAAAATCTCTCTCAGAAGAAAATATTCAGCTCCTTAAAAACGAACTATTACAATCAGAAGCGATAAAACAATTGATCTCAGCAAGTTTAGAGGAATTGCTTAGCATTGCAGCTGCTGACAAAAGGTGTTGTAGTCATGCACTTTCATGTTATCAAAAACCAACCTGGTAGTCTTAAATTTTTATTCCTGCAGGCAGGCATTTGGCGTCATCTTACGGGAGGTAATACGATTTGGAAATCGGTGCAAGGACTCACAGTGGCATAATCTGGATCAGTACTTTTCAAGGTAGTCGATATCGTCAACTTTTTCCTCAATTGTCAGTTGATCCGAAAACAGTGTTGAATAATTATGATATTCCAGACTAGATTCAAATGATTCAAGTCAAAAACAAGCTCGAGAGGCCAGAGCAGTCTTGCAGGAACTAACCGTTTTAGCTCAGAACACTTCTGTAAGTTCAGTTTTCCATTCAGTTCCTTCAAGATAGTCATATTTGTGCTGTTATTGAAAGAGCATCTCCAAAATTCCAGTAACTGACTGCAGCTCTGACTCACTTTTTGACTCTTGTAGGAATTATACCACGAATTACAAGCATTGGAAAGACTTGAGCAAGATTATAGACGGAGAGTTGAGGAAGTGGAGTTCTTGAACCAAGCAGGAATAGGTTGGTGGCATATATAAATGTCTAGCCTTAAAAAAAATTTGGTATTAAGTTGTTGCACAAGAAGACCATCCAAGTGTTGTTTAATGTTATCGTTTTAATCCAAATATAGGAGAAACTCTCTCAATCTTCCAAGGAGAACTAAACGTACAAAGAAAACTTGTAAGGAGTTTCCAAAGCAAGTGCCTTTGGTCCAGAAATCTAGATGAGGTATTTACTTCTGAACAACTTCATATTTTGTTGTGATTCAAAGAACAAACTTCAATTAGAGGAGACTGTTAACTAACTAACCAATTTGAAATTTTACTTATTTTTTGTCCACAGATTGTGGAAAAGCTCGTTATCGTTGTAACATGGATAAATCAAACAATAGTCAAAGAATTCGGAGTTGACAATACAGGTGCCTACAATTGACGAGTCATACACATTGGGGTATATGCAATGAAATACAAATCCATATGCCCCAATAAGTCCTAGCATTTCTGTTTTCGATTCTATAGGCTTGCAGCAGCATTTAACCACTTATCTTGAACTTTTTTCTTTACAAACCTACCATTGCAGATAAAACATTGCTTATCAAGGACAGAAGTAATGGCCAGAAACTGGGTGCCGTTGGTCTTGCCTTGCATTATGCAAACATAATCAGCCAGATAAATCTCATTGTAAGCTTTCCCCCCTCATTTCTTCAATGTTCTCAAACCTACTCCCAAATTAGATGTTTGTTGCTTAAGAGTGCTATTTTTTTTATAGGCGTGCCGTCCAACCTCCATTCCTTCAAACATGAGGGATGCATTATACCGGGCATTGCCTACAAGCATTAAAATAGCTCTGCGTTCTCGATTGCGGGCTGTGGATGCAAGAGAGGAGGTATTACCTTGTTTCAATCTTGAATTCATTCACTTCATACTGTTAGATTGATCCAGCCTTGTCATTCCTACTCACTCATCAATAAGTCATGAACAAAAATGGTGTTCTGCAGCCAACTTATTATGACGTCAAAGCTGAAATGGATAAGATCCTTGAATGGCTTGTTCCGATTGCTGCAAACACGAGCAAGTAGGAGAACTTTTCCCTTATCCACTGAAAATAACTTTTTGTAACGACAAATAAGTACTCTTCACCAATTATTTTTCAAAATTTTCATGCCATTTAATTTTTATGATTTTATCCCAAAAGTGTCCAATTCTGCTCTGGAATCGTTTTAAAATTCTAAAATCTCAGTCACTGTCAACTATACAATCAAACACCGTCAAATTTGAAAATGGCTTTATTACATAAAGTAATCTCAAACCTCTTCTTTCTCTCAATCCATTTCTTTGCTTTCCATTGCACGTTCCTAATTTCACCACGATCAATGCAGAGCGCATCAATCTTGTGGCAGAATTGGAGAATGGGCAACCCAAAGGTTCGTTTCATGATTCTTCTTTCCTAGAAAGAGAACAAAGTTCCAACGTGGAGCAACGAATTAAAATGATTTTTCCATTGTTTTTTTTGTGTAGTAAGGAACACAGCAAAGGCAGAGCTACACAAAACAACAATCCAAACCGCCTTCAAACGCTCTACCATGCAGACAAAGTAAAAACAGAGCAACAAATCCTTGAATTGGTCACATTGCTTCACCATCTCATCCATTTAGCAAAACACCAACAACGACGCTCCTCATCTCTCCGTTGCCGATCACCAACTCCCAAGGACATGGCAAATAATTCTCGTCGTATCCAATTCAAGAGCCAAATTATCAGAACCACCAAGGATGGATTTCCGACCGACAACATACCATCGCTCGGCCAAACTCCGATCAGAAAAAGGGTGCCCAGTAACAAAAAAGGAATGGAATCTTACAAAAATGAGAATAAAGGAATTTGGACGTTAAGTAAAGCAGTTTCGGTTTCAACCTTGAGGTCTCTTGGTAGAGTCTAGATTTTGAGTTGAAGAAGGATGAAGCTTGGAATTGGTTTAATGTGGATAATAACAATTTTGAGTACCTCACACGTTTATACCGAAAATAAGTACAGGGAATTTTTTTAAAGATTTTTTGACCGTGTCTTCTAGTTGAATTCCTTTGTGTATATACTTTTTTGCGTGAGGTTTTGTTCCAAATTCCCCCCTTGTTTTGCATATTAATTGGCACCTCTCCAGAATAATGGTAAATGTTCTTAGTACATTGTGCCATACGATTTGCATAAAATTGATAAATATTTTTCTGAACATAAAGAGAGCATAAATGGTCGCACAAGATTTTGAAGTAATAACTTGAAAACAAATAAATGGCTTTGGTGGTGGTTCTCTATTTTTAAAAATGGTTTTCAGATAAACAAGCTTGGCTTTATGTAAAAACCAAAAGACAAAGGAAATTCAAAGCTAAAAGAGAAATAATATTATATATATTTTTATAATAAAACTTCAGCAATTGTTAAAGTAAATAAAGTATTTATTATTAATATATTAAAAGAAAAAGAAATAAAATAAGTTGTTAGTCCTTCAGTAGGGATCAGATTGGAAGAGATGGGAGTGCCCAATTGTCGTAACCAGGCGTTGGGGCGGACACCCAACTCGCATTAAATTAGCGAGAGCCAACCACTCATCATATCCCGTTTCTGCCTGAAGGATCATGCTTTTTAACTTCCCCGCTTCCTCCGTTTTATATTAATTTCTGATCCCCCAATCTCATGAACTCTCCGATGTGGGACTTTCCGAATTCCTGTGTTTCCCAACTGGACTTCCAAATCCATTCTTTAATACTTGGCCCAACCCAAACTTTTTTCCTTTTTGCACTATCATTTTAACTTAACCTTATTGTTCGTTCTTATACTTTTGGATCATAAGTCATAACAGAATTGAGCTTGACTATAACTAACGTTCATATTAATGACGAAATTTCAAATTGGCGTATCTCCCAAGTAGAAAAATATGATGGAATTAGTATCACGTGACATCATCATTGATCATTTGAGTTTGACTTAGCCAAATTGTCTTATATAAACTTTTAGCCCAAAGTTAAATAAGTCCAAAAGAAAGCTCATTTAACGACAATTGGGCCTGAAAAACCTGTGTCAAAATGGGTTGATCCTCAAAACAGGTACCGCTAAAGCCCAGTGGATTAGGCTCATTGTCAATTAAGCCCAATCAGAAGACTAATATTTTGAATAAAAAAACCATCTGAAAAATGAAATAAAAAAAAACTTCAAAATTAGACAACTTTTCAAACCTAAAAACTCCGAACAACCAAAGCATATTCGTTAAAACAAGTCAAACATGCGTATAAGAGATCAAAACACACTTATTAGCATCAATCCATTTCAATTTCACAAATTATATTTTTTGAAGAGCTTAAGTAGATAAACATTTTCGTTCTTTCCAATAATTGAAATTGCTTCTAACAATTATAAACAACCTCTCTACTTTCCCCTTTATTTAATTTTTATATGATCATTGTGAAACACATTAGATTAGAATATAGAGAGAAAAAAACGTTGTGCAAATTTTCCAAATATAGTTATGGAAGTGACAACAAAGGTGGGTGATCAGTCATGAGTGGGATGAGGTGAGGTTGACTTAATGAAAGTGTATAATCCAAGGCATAAACATATTATTACCCACTACTATTAGTGTTCCTCTTAATCATTATTCCACTTTGGGCTTTGTTGCATCTCTTAATTGGGCAATTGTGGATACAAAAGATAATGTTTTATTTGCTACTAAACACCAATGTTTCCAATAATTTATTGCACTTTTTCCCTTTTTCGAACTTATTTTCCTATATCAAAATTTATCTTTTTTTTTTTGTTATACGTGTACGACTAATGAGAGAATTTATATAAATCATACAAATATTCGTCTAAAATATTGATATTGCAGTTGATGTCATTATAGATTGAATGTAAAGAAAGATTATGAATGTATAAACAATGACAATTATTTTTTCTATGGGCACGATGTGGTTATTTTGAGGCAAGTAAAAAAAATGGAAGAGATTTACATCAAAAGTATAAAACTATCGTTAACTTTCTTTTTATATATTACAGTCAAATTATAGAAATTTATTTAGATTGCGTTTTAAATGATTTTGTCAAAATTTAAACTGTTGTAAATGTTTTAGAAAATGAAACGAGAATACTATATACGCAAAGGAAAATGAAAAGTTATATGTTTTAGAAAGTGTTGGTATATAATTATAATATCATGAAACTTTGTGAGAAAGTTACGTTTTTCTCTTTATATAATATGCTTTGGATCACATGTGACAAAATTAATATGTTTATACGATTTTTAAAAGCTTTATACGTGTGATTATCACAAAGTTTTGTTTTCAAATTAGATAATCTATAGTATATATAAAAGTATGGATGAGGATAAACTTTTAGTTTCCAATTTTGCCCTTCTTTTTAGTAGATTTGTTGGTTTCTTACCTGGGTTTTATTGTAATTTGCTTTTTATTTATTTTAATTTGAAATTAATTATTGATAAATACTTGGATATAAATAATTTTAACTTTTTCTCTCCAATTAATTATATCATTAAAAGTTCTCTAAACCCATTCACATTCCCTTTTATCTACCTATTAACATTCCACTTTCTTGCATATTAACTATTTTGTAATTATATTAACCTTTCAAATTCTTTTCCATTTTCAAATATTTGAGTATAAATATCTCATTCTTTTTCTTTTCTATGCATGTTCACAATAAGAAGTTATGGGTGTGAAGAAATTAGTCTTCCAACAAATTTAAATGAAGATTTGTGAGCCAAGGTTGCTACAAAAGCGCCCACGAACCCTTCATCATATTTTTGCGATGCCTAGGAGCAACCAATCAACCCAATAAAAAAGATGGAGAGAAATTGATGAGAATTCAAGGATGAAGAATGTAAAAGTGGGAGACTAAAGAGAGAACGGTCAGAAACGTCATTTATAAACAATAACAAAGTGACATGTGGATGCCAAATAACTATTTTCCAGTTTTTAATCATTGCTTTGTAATTAAGTTAAATGTAAAAGAATGCATTATTTGCTCATGTTATTTTTTTCAATTTAATTAATTTTGTTTTTATTAGTTTTTTTATTAATAAAATGGTGAAGTGTTGTTAATACACTTTTATTGTGTTTGAATTATGTAACTTTTGTTGGAATCTAATTATTCGTTATAGTTATAGGTAATGCAGTGGGTAAAATAAGAAATATGAGAGTAATTTCTCCATTTTGTCCTAAGAAAATTCATTAAAAATAATAAAAACTTTAAATTTAATTTATTTTATAATTTTTAAAGTTATAGAAGTTGAATAGTTTGATCAAGTAATTATTAAAAAGTCATAACAAATTTATGATTTGACAATAAAGTATAATAAATTTAAGAATTGGAAAGTTTAAAATTTTCAATAATTTAACAATACCACTTCTCTTGAAATTAAATAGACATTATCTCTACATACCTTTTTCTATAAAAATCTTGTATGTGTATTTGTTTTTTTCCAAACTCAACCCATTTTCCAAAATTAGTTGTTTGATATATAATGTGCTATATCATAATAGATAATCACACATTTCTATAAAAAGTTATGTAAGTTTATTTTTTTTTTATTGACAGATAATTTATTTATTTGGTGTGATATGAGATATTAGATAAGTGTAATAAGTTTTTTTTTTCCTTCATATAATAAATTATATAGTAAGTGCTTTAATAAATAATGTATGGTTATATTTAAAAAAATAATTTTTAATTTGATTTTAAACATCAACAAGTAGAATAAAAAAAATTATCTCAAGTGCATATACTAATCTCTTCCCTCCAATATATGTTTCCACGTTTTCTTTGTCGAATACAATCTTCTTCCTAATAAGAAATGATATAAACTTTGTAAAAAAAATATTTTTAAAATGAAAATAACATGTTTTTGCTAAAAACCAAGTTTTGTTATAATTCAAGACTTTAACATTGATTATAAATTTATTTTTTAATGTATTATATCTCATAGAATACATTAAACATTAAAACATTAACATAAAATCACTTTTAATCTTCTTCATTTCCTCTTTCATTTTGGAATACCTTTTTATGCAAACATTTTTTTCTTCAATAAACTCATTATCCAATAAGTTTAATGATAACAATAATAAGGTATCTTTTATACTTTTGTTTTTAAATGATGTATCTTTTGTACTTTTGAAAATTAAATTTGTTGAATTTTATTATATATGATTTTTTTTCCATATATTTACATTAATTTAACAAGTTAAAAGAGTCACGTGTGTTGAAGGACTGGTACTTTATTAAAAGGAGTGTGAAAACTATATTTTTAACTATTTAATATTATTCAAAATTGATTTCTTATTTCTAATGTTTCTTACCGAATTTTTAAGTTTATATTTAGTTAAAAAAAAGCTCATGTGATAAGTTATAACTTATGATCGTTATCTTAATTAGTTATTAAATAATGATTATATTGGCATATGTTTTTCTTGATAATTCTTAGTATTCGTGTATTTAACTGAAATAAGCGTATATAACATTATAATTATGACCTATTATTATTCCATCTATATTTATAGTATATATAAAAGTATGGATGGGGATACACTTTTTGTTTTCAATTTTGTCATTCTTCTCATTAGATTTGTTTCTTTTCTAATTTAGTTTTATTGTAATTTTCTTTTTATTTATGTTTTAATTTGAAATTAGTCATTAATAAATAATTGGGTATTAATAATCTTAAAATTTTCTCTCCAATTAACTATATCGATAACATTTCTCTAAAACCATTCATATCCTTCTAACTTTCACCTATTCACATTCCCTTATCTCATATTAATTATTTTATATTTATTTCAACCTTTCAAATTCTATCCATTTTCAAATATTTAGGTATAAATATTCCATTCTTTTTATTTTCTATTTATGTTCACAAGTCCTAACAAAAAGTTATGATGAGAATAAATTAATCTTCCAACAAGTTCAAATTAATATTTGTGAGCCAAAGCTACAAAAGTCCACGAACCTTCGTCATATTTTTGCAATGCCTAGAAACAAGCAATCAACCTAATAAAAAAGATGCAGAGAATTCAATAATGAATAATGTAAAAGTGAAAGACTAAATAGAGAATGGTCAGAAGCTTCATTTTCAAAAAATAACAAAGTGACATGAGGATGCCAATAAACTCTAAACTAATTTGTATCTAAAAAACAATTGTAAATTGATTTATCGTGAAAAAAAGTGAACCAATGACTAAATTGTCTCTACTAAAGTTTGATAAAAATAAGTATACTACTTCATAAATAATTTGATCCGATTATTAATCTTTCATACGTTGATATTATTTAAATGAAAAATTAGACTAAAGATTAAATATATATATATATATATTATAAAATCATTTTTATGTAAATTCTTCCGATAATATTTGTTTAATTGATAAAAGTGGTGAGTCGGAGTTGGAAAAACAAGCAAAGGGAAAGAATTGAGAAGGAATGAAATCTTATGAAAGAAATGAGAAATATCGCAAAATTTTGTGTTCCTTTCATGTTGGATCCATCCTCTCTCTCTTTTCTCAATTTCCAATAAAGAATAGGTGAAGTTTCCAAGAAAAATTCATTCTCAATTTATCATCGTTTCTTTCATCTAATTTTTTAGAATGGCCCAAAATATTTTACATAGTATAATAAAATTCTACCAAGTATTTTTTAAAATAGTCTTTAAACTTTTGTAAACAATAAATAAGTTGAATTTTTTATATTTTCAAATATATCGAAACATCTCATTGTTTTATTTATTATTTATCACGTCTCAATAAAGGTTGATTCACTATTTTTTTATTAAATTTAACTATAAGCCATTATACATATATATTCTAAATTTTAAGAGATTTTTTTGAAAATAGAAAAAATTGATAAACTATTTTAAAAATTAATTATACTTGATTTCTACCCAATATGAATATTTTTACAAAGGTTGGATTTTCTTTTGACAAATTTTGGATTCAAATTTCAAAATCAAAATAATATAATGAAATAAAAAACAAAATAATTAAAGAAATGGTGATAGAGGCTTTAAAGGGAGGACTTCCTTCAATGAAGGCTTCTCTATCTTTCGGCCACGTCAACGTAAATTCTGGAACGTTGCATATAAATTATCATTTCGTCATATTATTCTTTTCTTATTTATAGAAATTACATTATCTCTAAACAAACATATGCATATAAATAAAAAAAATAGCCTTTAAACTTCAATATTTGTTTTAAAAGTACATCTTTTCTACTTATTATTAATCAATTTTTCTTCAGACATTGAAATATAAATCTCTTATAATATAAAAAATTTAATTAAGTTTTAATACTTTTTATTCAATAAAATTTTGAAATGTTTTTATACAAAACCAATGGTGATATAAAAATGCATAGAGTGGAAATTAATGCCTTTTATTTTATTAATAGTTTATAGGAATTTAATTTTTATATTATTGTGTTTTGATGGTTTGTGCAAATAAATAAAGTTGTGAAGTCGGTTATGTGAGTTGAGTGGGTTCATATGTGAATGTGTGACCTACAAATATCTGCCCTAATAATTTCCAATATTCATTATTCTATATGTATTTCCTAATGATATGTATATATGCTCACAAAATATCACAATTATAACCAACAATTTTTTTTGTTCTTTTTTCTTTTTATATTATTTTTCTTACCTTCCTATAAAAGAAGTAAAATTTTAAGATTTTTTTATGATATAAAATTTAAAGGAATTAACGTGTAATGATAAATCTTACGAATCTTTTGAAGTAGTGTGACGGGGTACGTAATCAAAACCATAACACGATATGTTTAAATATTATTGTTTTTCTTTTACCATAGTTGTACAATTGGTATTGTAGGTGTCCTCCCACTCTGATGTTGTATGTTGGAATTATGTTACAATTTTGGAAATAAATATCGTTATGCTATAAAGTTATGAGAAACATAAACATGTGTGATATTTGAGAAAACAAAACTAAGTTGAAATAAACATCGGACTTCAATTGTTTTTTGTCAGAAGAGATATCCTTATCATGAGAAGATGTTTTAGGGTCAAAATGTTTTCAGATGTAAGCATAAAGTTAGCTTAATTAATTCGTTAGTTTTTTACACTAACACCTTTTTAATTGAGTAATTCATTGACAACAAAATATTTAGTTCAACTGGCACCTCATGTTCCGGAGAAAATTAGAGAATTCAAGTACGTTACATCAAAATCAACCACCTACGTTTTTTCAAAAATCTCAAGCAAACAATAATTTATTTAAACGTTCATTTGTATGGCTTATATATACATTTTTGTACTGAACAAAATAATCTAAACACGTTTAAAAAGTATATTTTTTTAAAACACTGACACAAAATTAAGATGTTTTGTTTTTAATTTACAAATGTAGATATATATATATTTATAAAGTATATGTTATGTTTTGAATTTTGGCTTTTGAAGAAATATTTGTAAAAGTATATAAAAAAAAATAAGATTAAATAAACCAATAAATGTACAATTTTTAACGTAGATAATCGAACATCTGTCTCAAAGTTAATAACACATTATGGTTGAGTAACATTGACATTAGCTTGTTAAACAATACACAGCTAACATATGAATAATATTGTATTAGAAACTAATAAGTAAGACAAGTATCATATAATTGTTTAAAATCATTAATAAATTTTGTAGTGAGTTTGAAAGATTACCAAACAAATTGACATACTTCTAAAAGAATCACAATTAGGCTTGCAAGGGCTATTATTATCATTTTTTCTATATATTATATGAGGTAATAAGTTGATAAAATGCATTTCATGGGTAGGAGAGGATACTCAACCACTTTTATTTACTTAACAAAATTACTTTTTCAAAAGTTAAATTTAATCATTATACATTACACCATACAAAATAAAAATTAAATTCAAATCATAACTTGTATGCATTATATTAAGAGCTATATAGTTCAAACTTTCCATCTCTAAAAATTAAACATTTAACAACGTTAAAATATAATTAATAAGTATTGATTAGCTTTTCTAATTTGAAAAATATGTTTGTATGTCACAAAATTATTGCTTTATTTATAGAATTGAAAATTACACAAGAAAAGATTGAATTGAAAATTTATATATTACATTTATTAATTGTTGTTCACTTAACAACGATCAACAATGGTGCGAAACCCACCTTATGTATTTAATAATTAATAATCGTCTATTTGTTAATTGTTGGTTGCAAATTTCCAATACGGTATTGGGATACGAAGTCCAATAGCGTATTCCAGAAATACCCTTGCCCTCATCCCAAAGCAAAATAAACACTCCAATTGAATTAAGAGCGAGTCGGTTTAACTTTCCTCTACCAACTTGAATCACGTCTTCTTTGGTAACTCCCAAATGATCAATGGCGGTTCTCCAAATTTTTATCAGTATTCCATCTTTCTCTTTCTATCTGTATTTATTTCATTTCTTTCACATCTATCTCCAACAAACATTGTCATCCTCTTTCTTCTTCCTTTGCTTTCTGACAAAAACAGAGCTCCAACTCCTTTTTCACGCTTGCCAATACTCCTTTAACCGCCGTAAGAAACAGAATATAATTTCTCTGCATCTCCAATCCCTTTTGCCCCACCACTCTCCAACAATTCTAGCCGTTGCCCATTCCCTCTTTTCTCTTCCTTTTTTCTATAAATACCCTTCCATCCCCATTTCCCTTTTTCTGCCTCTACTTTTTTCCCCTTTGCCGGAGCTTCTACGTCTCCGGTTACACTTTCTCAAACGCTATCTGTTTCTGCTCCAATGGCGGTGACTGGAACTCAATTTTTATTGGCCATTCTAAATCTGCTGCTGTTGGTACCGGGTGTGTGAAGATGAAGTAGCTCATAGTTGATTTTGATTTGATTTTGGGTGGTTTTTGTTTTCTGGGTTGTTGATTTGTTGTGCTCTGTTTTTGTGGATTTTCAGGTGGGTTTTCGACGAGCTTTACTTTTGTGAACAAATGTGATTTCACGGTTTGGCCGGGGGTTCTGTCGAACGGCGGCGTTCCACCGCTTCTCACTACAGGCTTCTCTCTTCAGAGTGAAGAGTCCAAGACGCTACCGGCGCCGGCGTCTTGGGGCGGGCGTTTCTGGGGGAGAACACTCTGTTCTGAAGATTCCACCGGGAAATTCTCTTGCGCTACTGGCGACTGTGGCTCTAACAAATTAGAGTGTGCTGGAAACGGAGCAACCCCACCGGCTACTCTTGCGGAGTTCACTCTCGACGGCTCCGGCGGGCTTGATTTCTTCGACGTCAGTCTGGTGGACGGTTACAATCTTCCGATGATAGTTGTGCCTCAGGGTGGATCCGGCGATAACTGCACGAGTACTGGCTGTGTTGTGGATCTCAATGGTGCGTGTCCATCAGAGCTGCGCGTGATGAGTGCCGACGGAAGAGAAGGCGTCGCGTGTAAAAGCGCGTGTGGTGCTTTCAACCAACCACAGTATTGCTGCACAGGCGCGTACCAAACACCGGACACTTGTCAGCCGTCGATGTACTCTCAGATCTTCAAGAAAGCGTGCCCACGCGCATACAGCTACGCGTACGATGATAAGACGAGCACTTTCACATGCGTCAGTGCTGATTATGTCATTACATTCTGTCCATCGCCAAACACCAGGTAAATTTACCGAAAACCCCCCCTTCTCAAAAGGTCATTATCGTCCACCAACATCAGAAAGCCCTCAATATGAACGTTGGAGAGTCTGTGGTAACTGTTGCCTTAAACCATCAAAAGGGTATAACTGAGAATTTGCTTTGGAGGAGATGGGCCTTTTTGTCCATTTCTGATTATCAACCGCCATTAGTGGTGGCCGACACATATTGGCGAAATAGTCACGCCTTTTCATATAACCGTAGTCAAAAAGGTCATAAATGACATTTTCACCAATAATTTTCCCAATAAAAAACAATTAATATGATTTTTTTTAATGCAGCCAAAAGTCATCGGAAGCACAGAATTCACCTGCGACAGCGAACCCATCTTCCGGCGGAGACGGTTCAATGGTATACGAAGGTGCATCCTTGATCCAAACCGACGCAGCACCGCCGAGAGCAGTTGGGATATCAGCGATCAGTACGGTGGCGATTGGCTGGTTGTGGCAGCAGATGTTCCACTTCTGACTGCTTACCGAAAATCGTACGGGCCAAGTCCATAACGCGCATGTGTTAATGGGCCCAGAGCTGGTCGTGAAGTGGACCCATTGGGCCTTAACTATGGCCCAGGAATCGATCCGTTGATGTTAAAAGCCCATCCGACTCCCCGTAGGCTGACTAGAATCTGACTAATTATCGGGAAAAAAAATTGGGGAAGGGGGCGGGCAGATTAGGAAATATTGAATTTAGGTAAAGTTAAGAGTACAATTTTTAATTTTTAATTTTGTTTGGGTGGTGGATTGATAAAGAAAGAGGAATGTGAAGAAAGGGGAGTTGGGGAGTTGGGGATTCATTTACACGTTATTTAGATAAGGATATAAAGTGTTGGGTAATAATTCACATCACACACACACACATATAGATATTATAATACTGTATGTTATGTTGGATTTTATTATATGATATTTCCATATAACCACTTTTTTTTTCCCTCTTTTAATGGTTTAGCTTTTTTGACATTTCTTTGTGCCTTGATCAACACTTTTTAAAAGCTTTTTAATAGAATGTATGACCAAATGCAGATCCAAAGTTGGATTTATATCAAAATCCGATAGGTTAGTGTATGCTATAGTAAATTGATTCTTTGCAATAAATAAATCATTTCCACTCATTTAATCAACTAAACCATTATAACTAAGTATCTAATTTAAAATCGACTGAATTTGTGTGTGTATATATTTAACTCATATACATATTAAGGAAATATTAAATGTACGATAATACGAAATATTAAAGAAAGGTTATCTTTTTTAAATTTGTGAGTTATTTGATCAAATTATTCAATATTCACATATATAATTACAATCAAAATTCATAGTTTGTATTCAATAATGATAATCATTCTCTCTTTATGTTGATGCAATTACAAATAACATAGGTTGTATCTTAATTGTTGTTTTTAACTATGGTTAAGTCGTGTCGTTTGACTTATTCTCACTATAGATGATAAAATTTTGGGCCAAATAAAAAATAGTTACACCAAAATGCCTATTATAGGGACTGTTTTTAGGGCCAAAACAATATTCTCTGAATTGAATAGTAAAATCCAATTTAGACATCAAGACATCAAGTCAAAATATTTTCTTTAGCTCATAGACTTGTGAAGAAAAAGAAAAGAAAAGAAAAATATATTATATGAAGAAATGTTATGATTGTACGAAAGAGAGATATATAACAAAATAAAATCGATCGAAGATAATTTTGCATAATGATTGATATGTTCAAGGTTCAAATCTTCATATAAAAGCAATTAATTATGCTTGATTATGTGGTTATAAAAAAATAAAAAGAATGTTGGGCCAAGTTCATGGGCCAACTCGGACCAAACCAATAAGATGTTACTTTAGGTTGGGCTCAACTCAGACCTTTGGGCTAAGAACCATTTGATGAGTTTTTTTTTAATAAATAAAATTTAATCTCTTTTACATATAAACTGAAAAAAAAAAGTGTTATAAGACGTAAAATACTAAAAAGAAAAAACTTAAAAATAAATTAAAACTAATTATATAATTAAGGAACCCCAAAACTCATTAAAACGAGTGTTCCATAGCCTCCATTGGATTCTTCTTCGTTGATTTCAGTAATTTCATTTAAAAAAGAAAAAGAAAATGAAATTAAACACAATCAAATACAAATAAAAATTTAGCACAACTAATTTTTTTTAAAAATAAAATAATTACAGCCACGAGTACTACTTTAATTCATATAAATAAATGTTTGAGAAAAGAAATTAATTGTGGGCTTTAAATATATATATATATTGAAAAAGGCACGTGGATTGCAATAGGAGATGTCGAGAGATAGGGAGTAGAAAAAAAGGCAGTTTACGTAGGAATTCCATCTTTGCATGTCATCCCTTCTGTTTTCCTATCCATAATTAAAGCTTCACGTCATTATACTTTTTTCTTTTTTCTTTCTTTAAATTAATGTATCAATTACAAATTTGATACTAATTTAAATGCTAATTCTTATTAATTAGTCTCATTTAGAAAGAAACTTTGATAGTTATTTGTGAAAAAAAGACTAATATTTCTATTTTTATAGTTGTTGTTCTTAAAACAATAATTATTTTAAGATATTTTTTTAAATATAACAAAAATTGAAAATTATTTACAAAATACAATAATTATTTTCATTTTTTTTTATTTTTAAAAAAAGATTCAAGCTGATCAAGTGATCAAATGTTTAAATTAATATAGCAAAACCTACTCTTTTTTATCTGAGAATAAATATAACTTAATTATAAATTATAAATTCCAAATTTGAAAACTTATAAAAAAAATTAATTTGAAAAAACATTTTGGGAAACAACTCGCTCCTGTAAGATTGATTTGAAAGGCTATTCTTTTTTATAAAGATGGGTTGAACAAAAGTTTGGCGATTATATACTCATAACTATTCTAAAATGTATATTCTTTTCCTATCATCTTTGAAATGATTTGCTACACTGTCGGTTTCTGTTAATGTTAATATAGGTCGATATTCTAATTTTCTATTTTGCAATTGTTGAATTAAAAAACGGTAAACCCTTAACTCCGAATTATTTAATTTTAAAAAAATAAATATAGAAAAAAAGAGTACTTTTACAAACACTTTCTTGGTTTTTTTCCTGTTTTTTCCTTAATTGGTTAGTTAAATAAATATTTATTATTGTTTTTTTTAATGGAAAGGGTCAAAGCAATATTAAAGTTCAAACCACTTCGTTTTGATAAGTACTTGGGATATCTTATTTTAGCCTTTATAAATTCTTATCCTTTATAGACAAAGCTTTTATACAGCCAGCTTTTTTTTTTTTTTTTCAAATAGTAATTAATTATTATTATCATAATTTTAAAATTAATTCCCACGTCATTTGCTAAAGGTTGATAATGGCAACCAACTTTTATGTTCACCCAATGCTCCAATAGAAAGCTATATAAAAGTTTATCTCCAAAGTTTACTAAAAAAGAAAAGGTTTATCTTCCACGTAAATTTTATTATATATACTATATTTTTGTCCTTTTAATTTTAAAATATTATACAATTAAACTCGACTAATCCACATAAACGAGAAAAAAATTACCTAAAATCTATAATTGATTGTTTTTTTACATAACTATATTGTGATTAAATTAGATGTGAAAACGTATTTAGTGTTGATATATATTATCACACTAATGTATGCATTAAAAGTCAAGAAAAAACTAATAAGAAGAATGATGAGATAATTGGTATGTTTTAGTTAATAATTTAGACCACTAATTACTCTTAAATTAGTTATTTTTGTATTCTTGTAAGGCTATAAATAAATCTTGAAGATGACTTATGAATATAAAACCTTTGTTTTTAGAGACGGTTTTCTTTGTTTTGGTTATGAATTTAACCTAATATCTTTTCATGAACGGTATTAAAGGTCGATAAACCAAATTATAAATAGATAAATTTAGGGAGTAGAGCTAGATTTTAGACACTTGAGGATGTATATTTATATTAGTGGTATATGGGTATATGACACTTATATATGTTTGTCTTGTCATATTATCTGTTATTGATTTAATTTGATTTTATCTTTTTTTCTTCTCCGTTCTTTGTTTGTTATCTCACTTTTATCTTTAATATAAAGTTTCTCTTTTCAGTTTTCATGATATAATACATTATTTTGAGATCATCAAGGTAAATAATAGTGTCACATTCAATCTCAACGAGATTTTTAATTTTTTTTTGCCTTTTTCATTTTGAAAAATCTTTGAGATATTTTTTCATAGGTTTAATTTCTCTTGAAATTAATGCATTATAGGGAATGAAAGGATTTTGATTTTGTGTGTATGCCTACTTCTATAAAGTGTGTTTGTTAATTTTCATATAATTGACCTAACGTCTCTTTTATTTTTATTTAGTGTGTTTCCTTTAGATTTAAGGTAACATAAATTACTTTATGACTATATATATATGTGCCAAGATAAAATGAATAACATTCAACCTACAATACTTTCGAACCGACTTTGACATATATATATATATTTTGATTGTTTGTTTGAAGAAAACACTTTCAAATTAATTATAAAAATCCTTTATATATATACTATGCTTGTGTGTACCGAAAGTGAATTGACATATGATGCATGCAAAATAATATTAATTTTCATTCTATAATTTTTCTGGCAATAGTTATTTATCAAATGTACAATTCTCAAAAAGTACAAAAATCAAAATTATATTGAATTTAAATTTAGCAATTCAACATTTAAAATAAGTAATTTCTATATAGTCCTAAATACTTTTTAACGAAAAATTTTCATCATTGACACCAAAAAACCGAAACCTAACAACATATCATATTAAACCTCCTCGTTGAATCTTTAATTCCTTAGTAAGTTGTTACCAAAATGCAATTACCAAACCCATGATTTTTTTTATATATATGTTACATGAGCACATAGATATTTTTTTATTTTAAGCTAGAATCTAAGGTAAAAATCCAAATAAAGTAAAGATTCGAATATTCAATTGAAAGATGAGGTAAATAGAAAAGAAACATCTTTTCTTTATTTTTAATTTATTTATTTTTGGAAGTGTACCATACAAGCTTAATGTTTACCTTTATTATAATATTGAAAGAAAAAAAAAACAAACAAATGTTCAACTACACATATAGCGTAACAAAATGCCAAAATGAGGACTAGAAAAAGAAATGGCTAAAAGTTATAAAGTTAAAGAGGGAAAAAGAAAAGAAAAGAAAAGAAAGAGAGGTTTGTGTAGGTGTGGAAATGCATGTAATTTGACGGTTTATGTATATACATATATGTATATGCTTAATTTAGAAAAGCAAAGTCCACTCTCTTCTCCACTTTCATAACATAAACAAAAATCTTACTTATCTTCATTGTTGTAATTAAACATATATCTTTTTTCTCCTTTATGTGATACGTTTAGACACCCTTTCAAGTTTCCGGCGGGGGTTTCCGGTGCCCCGCGGCGGAGCACATGGATCTGCGTTGAAGTTGTGGCGGCTGATGTGCTGCCACGTCGTTTGTATTATTTTGAAATGGATGCTTTATGATTGGCACACGTAGGTCAAAGGCCATTGTAAAGGAAAATACTTTCCTTTGATTTTGATTGGGGAATGGACCCAAAGAATTTTATCAAATTTATGAATCTATTTCCCTCCCCACAAAAATGTTTTAAATAATTTTCCATCTCTAGAACTTTCGTGGATTATATTAACAATTTATTCTCTAACTTTTCATTTCTATGGCAATTTAATTTTATTTCTTTAAATTTTTAAAGATTTAGTTCGTATTTTAAAAATAAAATCTTAACATTTATTTATTATTTTCATATATAATGTATCAATTGCTTGTTAATTTTTTACTAAACAAAATGTTTAAGGACATATTAAACGAAAGAGAAGAGAAGAAGGAAAAGTAAAGAAATTTGAGAGTGGAATTGAAACAATAAAAATTTATACTAATTAATTGTGTTTACAAAATGTAGGGACTGTAAATTAATTTAAATCTAGTCTCCAATATTATATTAAAAAAATAAAAATAAACAAATAATTCCAGCAAGACCTTGAAAATTAGACTTATTAGAAAAGTAGTAAAGAATATTTGGTTAGAACAGAATCAAATTCGATTGGCAAAAAATCCACTAATTTATGCTTCAATTAACCATTAATTTACTCAAAGCCATGATTTGAAAGCCTTCATATGTACATTCGAATTTGGTTTATTGACATTTTGTCCAATTTAATCATATATTCTCTTATTTATCTTCTGCCTTTCACATTATTATTGGGACGCACTAAACAAAACAATAGAAATTTATTTATTAAAAAAAATAAAACACCCACAAATTTTTAATCAAAATTCGACTATTATTTAAGTCTCATTGAGTTGTAATATTGTTTTCTCAGTAGATTGCTTAAATTTAGTTAATATTTATTGAACGAACTACTTAAGATTGACGTTTAAATTTATTCTCTTTTTCACCCATTAATTGGCCATCATCAAGAAAGATTCATGCATTGCGAGAAAACATAAACAATGGAGTAACCTATTGCAAAATTTTCGTTACATTACATGTAAATTAAATAATTAATTACATCCCAACATAAAAATATTTTTACATAACAATACATTTATATTTAATTAAAATAATTACATAAAAATATTTGAAAGAAAAGCTTCTCCTCCGCCGGAATTGCTATGTTATTTAGAGCAGCGTTGCTCTGACTTGTAAAGCAATTTCTTATCTCTTTTTCTCATCTTCCACTCTCAACTTCACTTATATGAACACATCAAGAGAGAGAAAACTCCAAATCAAAAAGAGGAGAGAGAGAGAGAGAGAGAGAGAGAGATTCTCTTTTCAGAGATGAAATTTTGATTTTGTTTTGAGAAATTCAGAGACCTGATTTTTCAAAGATATACAGCAATGCAGTGTATCTTTAATTCATGATCTCAAATTTTACACAAACTATGTAATTTTTCTTCTTCTTCTTTAATCATCAATGGGATTTCTTCAAACCCATTTTGTTTCTTCTTCCTCTGTTTTGTTTCACTCTCTGTTTTTGATCATCTTCTTTAAAGGTAATGCTTGGATCTTCTTGTTCTTTTCGTTTGAATTGATCATCTTTGAAACTAATTTTTTAATGGATTTTCTTAAAAGGCGTCTCTGGAGCTGGCTTTACATTTGTAAATCGATGCGATTTCACTGTTTGGCCGGGAATTCTTGGCAACCCAAAATTGGAATCCACTGGGTTCGAGCTATCTCCGGGTGCGGCGCGTTCATTTCAAGCCCCGCCTGGTTGGTCCGGCAGGTTCTGGGGTCGTACCGGCTGTTCGTTTGACCCAGCCACTGGTCAGGGCAATTGTCAAACGGCTGATTGTGGATCAAACCAAATAGAATGCAATGGCGCCGGAGCTACTCCGCCGGCGACTCTAGCCGAGTTTACAATCGGCGGAGGTGCCGGTGGGCAGGACTTTTACGATGTCAGTTTGGTCGACGGTTACAACATTCCGATGGTGGTCGATGCCACTGGTGGGAGCGGTGCGTGTCAGTCGACTGGGTGCGCGGCGGAGCTGAACCGGCGGTGTCCATCGGAGCTACGCGCTGGAGAAGGAAAGGCGTGTAGGAGCGCGTGTGAGGCGTTTGGGAACCCAGAATACTGCTGCAGCGGCGCGTATAACTCACCCGCCGCTTGTAAACCATCGATTTACTCGGAAATGTTCAAATCGGCTTGCCCTAAATCGTATAGCTATGCGTTTGATGACGCAACAAGCACTTTTACTTGTAGTGGAGCAGATTACACCATTACATTCTGCCCTTCTTCCGCAAGGTAAACCCCATTCTCTCTCTCTCCACCCTCCAACCTTCTGTTCCTATAAAATCAACTTTTCTACACCAACGTTCTATTCTTTTGATCGAAGTTATTTAAAATTTGATTTTATATTTTTAAACTCAACTTTCCTATACTTAAAATTGAGTTTATAAACTAAAATTGTGTTTTTTAAATAATATGGTTAGATTAACTTTCTAAAAAAGATAATTTGAAATACAAAATTGTGTTTCTAAACACTTAAAACAATTCCAAACTAGCCAAAAATCACTCTTGGTGGAAGCTAATAACGAAAGAGATATGATAATTAATGAAAATTTGGATTTGTATCCAACCATTAACGTCGAAAATCTAATGTGAGTTAAAAATGATCATTGCACCTTTTCCTTATTTTTTTTACGATGTATGGAATAAGCTAATCAAACCATTTATCTCAAAATTGTTAGTACAAAAGTTTCATCTAGAAAAAATGGTTTTCCACATTCATCACATTAATTTACTCCTAAATCTTTCAATTGTTTAGAAAGTTAAAATGTAAAAATTTATCACACGCCATGAACCAGTTTCCTTTTAACCTTTTGGCATTCACATTGCTTTTCTTTTTTCCTACAAACAATCTAACATCAAAAAGGTGAATCATTACCTGTAAAGTTACAACTTTGACAGTCATCTTCCTAACCATCCTTTCTTCTTTATTTATTTTTTTCAGCCAAAAATCAGAAAGAGACCCGTCAAGCCGAGGCGACGGGCCATTTGTATCGTTTGACAGTTCATGGCTGCCGGACTTTATCACCGGAGAAGGATCATCCAAAACAATCCTTTTGTCTTCAACTTTGAATTCAACATTGTTTGTTCTTCTTTCTTTCATTCTCTTTTTTCATTAGATTTTTAATTTCCATTTCTCTTTTCTTTTCTAGTTCTCAATTCTTAGACAAAATGTTTTCTTTTTCCCTTCTTCATTCACAATTTCTTTGATTTTTGTAATATATACATACACATATATATAATTTAAAGAAATTGTTGAGAAAGAGACTTTCAATTTCTTAAATAATTGTGTTGTGTTATTGAAAAAAAAAAAAAAAAAGGAAACCCAAGTTTCCAAGCCACTTGTACAGAACTGATTCTCTTGTTATATATGTCTATTTTACTTAAAAAAAAAAACAAATAATAAAGGAAGGAAAATGATTAGTTAATTGGAAAGGAATAAGTGGCTTTATCATCTGCAAATGGAAAGGTGGGTTGCTTGAGTTTGAATATGAAAGATATGGTTGGTGGAAGGTGGTGGCTGGCGGTGGCGGTGACGGTGGTTGTGTGACGGTGGTGGAGAACCTGCTGTAAAGAACAAACTTTGCTGGACAATGAAGATAGGTAATTTTTAATGATTTTGGTGCAATTATGCCCTTTTTTTTTACTTTTGCTTTTCTTTTTAATTCCTTTTTTCTTTCTTTCTGATGAAGATCTACCCATCATCGTCGTTTCTTTAGTCTTACGATGAAGACTAAGATGGCCCCACTGCTATGACTGAATTATCTTCTAATTTCGTTATTTATTTATTAGTTCATGGATGATTAAGACTTCCTCAATGACATTTTAAATCTCAATAAACGTTCAAATTACTTAAAATTGTGCTAAATATAGCAATTAAATTTAAAGTATTAACATTCATAACAATGGGTAAAAATCTATCACTAATAGACTATAACAATATTGATAGATCATAAGAATTCATCAATAATATAAGTCTATTGTTAATAAACATTATTATATTTGAGAATTTTCTAAAAATATTGTTATACGATTATTATTTCTAAAATTGTTACTTATGGTAATACTTTTATTTTTTTTAACTTAAATAAATATCATAAAATTACAAAATCAATCAACTCAAGTATTTTTTTTTTTATCAAACATAAAAATTCATTTAAAAAATGATGATATGGGTAGCATTAACATTTGATCTAACACCCAACCAACCAGACCTTGTGAGTTGGAGAGTGATAGAAACTCACCCTAACCTAAACCAACCAACTGATGTATCATATACATAACTATGTCTCACAAACAATCATCTCTAAAATGGCACATCATAATTCAATTCTAATGCTTAACTAACAATCGTATCAAGAAATCTTTCATTGAGATCACATTACTATGATCAAACCAAATTTTCGCAAGGTTATATTAGGTTTGTGACTTCAACTCCCTATATTTGGAATGAGCACACAACTCCACAAATAATGACAATAGGTCATCACATTAAGACATTCTAAATGTGATTGTCCTAAAGTGGGCCAAGAGAGTCCCTCACTTCTTTGTGTCATTCAAGACCTAAATCCATCTGCTTTCTAAAACAATTAATTTAGACCACTAATTACTAATCTGCTTCTAAGTTAAAGTGATAAAACCTAAATCCATCTGCTTTCTAAAACAATTACTAATCTAAACTTTTAAAGAATCCTTCATCAAGGGTTGAAGATAACTAATTCTTCTAATCTAAGAAAATACTGTTATATTTTAATATATTCTTTATATTGTGAAATGCAACATTGAAAACTTCTTTTCAAATATCCAACACTGCAATAGTGGTAGTTATTGTTGTTTGCTTCGTTAATTTATATACCATTTAAAATGATCTTTTATGGGCTTAAAACTATTTTTTTGTTTCACTCAAAAATACACCAACTCTAATTAAAACTACAAAAGTGGTAGTTACCATTGACTTCATTATTTTGAAGCCTGTATGGAATGATTTTTAAGTACTTAAAAATAACATATATTTCTAAGCTCTGAAAAAGCCATCCCAAACATTTTCAAACCCACCATTAATCTTAAAAGAAGAACTACAAGATAACAATTTTAGAAATGGAAATTTCATATATTCTTTAAAATGCACTCACAGAATAGCCAACTCAACTCCAATTATTCTTTTCTTATGGAATTTAGCATAAAGTTCTATGTCAGAGATTAGAGAATTACCGATAAAGAAGCAAAAACAATTGAAAAAAAAATTGAAATTGCAAATACCGGTCTCGGCACCACATGTACAGGAAGCTAAGCACACAGGGATGGACTGAGTTAGTCATTTTCAAAGCAAAAGAACTACTACAACCCCAACCCCAAGCCAAGAAACCAAAAGAATTGAGAACACTACTACACAAGCATTGCATCACTGGAAATAATAATCAAGGAGTTCAGAGCAGAGCAAGTTGTGGACTTACTAGAACCGGAGATTACCCTTCAGCATGCGAATGAGGGAGATGTTACCCTGTGTTCTAAGTTTTTCGCCTTTGGCTGATTTTTTCCCATTTCTGTTTACCTGCTGATAAGCAAAAAGAAATCTGAACAAACTTCTTCTTAGCATTTCATAAACCAAACATTACAAGAAACTAGAAACCATCACAAATTCAGATTGAATGACAGTGGAACCCAGAACATTTTGTAGGGTGACATTTTCCCATCAACTGAAGTTAAAGTTTTGCTATCTCGAGAAAATAAATATCCCAGATTCTATACTGCAAGCATCGTTATCATGGTAAGATCAAAATTGTCATTGATTACCAATCAATTAAAACCGAAGAAATTTAATTACTCAGCAAGCATACATACACATACAGCCAGGACTGACCTCTGACGCCTCAATATCATCCTCGACGTGCATATTGCTGAAATCCCGCAATAGTGTGGATGATGTGGGCAGAAGTCTCCTGAAATATCGTCATAATAAGAGTTATGCAGAAAAAAGAAGATGCAAGTTGCAAATACATCAAGCTAACAGCTCCAACGAAGCTGAATGAAAGAGTAAGTTCACAGATCAGCAAACTTGATTGACCTACTGACTCTAACCTTTTTGGTTTCTCTAGTTTGCATGAGATGTCAGTGCTTGGATCACTGCAATGCACATCCTTTTTGTGCTCTTGTTCTTGATAAGATTCAACATCCTCGGTGAGAGGTACATGTTGAGAATCCGAAAATTCCTGAAAATAAAATAAATTAAACCAGCAACTGTTAGATAAACGAAAACTATTGCATAAATTTCTGGTCAGGAAAACTTTCATATTTGGGTTCAATTTGCGATATTTATCCATTTAATTAAAAGCCATATGTAGCAACTGCAGTGACCATATGTCAATACAAAGTTAACCAATGGTTACATTCATTAGTTTAGGGTATAGATCCTTCTTAAAATGCGTTCAAAGAGCTCTAACAGAAAGATACCCCTAAGAGTTCCTGGTCTTCATTCAAAGCACCTGAATCCCTGAACAATATAAATGAAGCGAAGTTCAGAAATCTAATGTTATTGAACTAGAAAACAATACATCAACTCACCTATCAGACTCCTCTGAAGTTGATTGATTTAATGAAGTATCAGGTACAGGTTGAGTTTCACATGCATGAGCATTGCAGTGAATATTCGAGGCTACTTGTACATGTGATTCGACTGAGGTAGATTCCTAAACATCCGGTAATTAAAACGTCAGAAACCATAGATCATAGCCATAAATGTATTTTAGAGAAAATACAAAAAGAAAAAATCAGTAATACTATTAAATGCTTCCTTTACCATATTTTAACACTCCTTATAGATTTAACATGGACTAACTAATTAAAAATTAAAAACAGCAGCATTCAAAATTACGTAACTTCATTTGCCTATCAATTATGCTCTAAGAGTCTAAAATATACTCGATTAGCAATTGCCTGTTAATCGAGTATATTCAGCGAGACGAACATGTTCATTCATTCAAAGAGATTCATACGAACTATTTTTCATATATTCCAATATAAATAGAAACCAATATGCTCAATAAGGTTCAACGTCCCCAAATGAATACATTATAAATTGACATCCATTTCGTGAGGCTCCTTAAAGTTTAGAAATTCAAACCCAAGCAAACATTTTAGTGCAGTCTATTTCGCTCAAGAATTCTCCTTCCGTTTCTATCTAGTTGAGATTATGGTACTCCTATTTTAATTTACACACTATATACAACAAATAAAAATTTATACATAAATCAGGTTTAGAAAATCCTTCTTTCTGACAAACAAAATATACGTGCAGTTTAAGCTCCGTGAAAACGTTGTCATATGAAAAAAATTGGCAATACACGTCATTCATGGTCATAACTTTCCATTTAACTTCATTCTCCAGTAATGAAGTTCATCAAGCCGATGAGAAATTGAGAATACAGAACCACCAAACATGTCTGTCTAATTCATAAACACAAAACACAGTAATTCAAAGCTAGGACATAAAAGTTGTTTTAACCTCTTGCTCACTGAGTTTGTCCAACTCTACCGATGAACAGCTGTCGTGCTTCACCAAGTTATGGGTCTGCAGGGTGCTAAAGGCTAATTCGAAGAGAATGAGTCAATCAGTTGAAATCAAAAGAGAGACAAAAAATAGAATCGGTAACATAACAATTTCCGGAGAAATTAAAATTAAAATGTATGGGGATGAGTGTCATCACCCTTTTTGCTTGGAGTGTGTAGTCATGGAACATATTGATTTAAAAGAATTACTCGAGCATTCACAACTAAATCCCCAAGGTTTGGTTATTCATAAGCAAATGAAATAAAATAAAATAAACTTATTCCTTGATATGGAACCAGACTGATCAGGCAACACAAGATCATGCATGACTTAGAAATCTTGATTCTAAGTACACAATAAACTTAATCTTACAAGCTCCTCAATTTCTACTTATAAAAAACTGAAGAAAATAGAAACAAAAAATTGTATGAAACAATCTTCCACACAAGCAGTAAAGATATTTCATGGACTTATTAAACCAACAAAGACACAAGCATGTTAGACCCTAACATGTAAATTTGATCATAATGTCACAGATTTGCACTTACTATTAAGAATGATCTCCTGACAGTCGACAATTAAATCAGAATAGCTTGTAAAAACATCAAAGGTTTCCAACTTCCATTTATCTTACATTTATGATAATAGTGTCCACACTAAAAGTTTTGATTACCACATTTTGATTTTAGCAGGTATTCACAGTTCATTTCTCTAAAGGATATTACTGTTAGAGATGTACTACAGTAGTTACGGCAACATAACCTACAAACATGTAGTACCTATAGGATTCGTTGTCGGACAACTATCATCTGCTTCCACATATGTAAGTTTTTTCGCCATGTTGCACTTATTCCTAGGAGTGGTCTCGTCTATACTGTCTATATGTGCCTCTTTATCTTCATCAAGTTTTGAGCAACTCTGGATAACATGAAAAAAAAATTAAATCTTTCCATAAAATGCAATTTTGTGAGGAATAGAAGCAGAAACATTGATCTTGTGGGTTTCAAGTTTCTCAACCTATGACTTGAAAAGAAACCTTTCCGTATTGTGCAATATCAACCATTTATTGAAAAAACGAAATACAGTTCATTTCACAATTCACATCCAGTACACTAGAATCATATAATCTATTACCAACAAGTTTAACCCCTTGTCCATTGGCATGTAAAGAAGTCCTTGAGATAAAAATAGATATCCTGCGATGATCACTATACTCAAAGAAATCTTAGAAAATCTACAATGTAAGGGTAAAGCTACCCAGCCCCCCCTGTTCGAACAAACTGTCAAGGGTTCATTAAACCTAGATTCACATAACAAAGACATTATATTCCCTAAATTTCACAAGGTCTATAATAGTCCTCAACTCAACTTTGAAATTAGAGAGGTCAAACAACTTAATTAGCAAATTTAAGAACTGATTTGCAACGGTAAACAACAAAACATTTTTTATATTTTTATAGCAATAAGTTTGATGAAGTTGAGATCCGAATTGGACAATAGAAAAAAGAAAGAGAAACAAAAATAGATGTTAAATAGTGTGCTTACAATTCTATCTTCACAGGGAGAAGAGCCACGTCTTTCTGGAGATTTATTTCCCTCAGATTTCTTCACTTTGATGAAAGAGTTCGGAATTATCTGGCCATAGAATCAAAGCCATGGTGGATTAGATATTTCAAGTGTAACTTAAATAAAGGATCTGTAACTGCAGCTGAAATAAAAAAAGCAGAAAAAACATTTTTTCTACAAGGAACCGACCTTTCACAAAAAAATAAATGAAAGAATATAACAAGACCATATAAAAATTTAAAACAAAAAACAAAACAAAACAAAAAATACAAAAAAAAGCACTGCAAACAAAAAAGGGACTCAAATCCAAAGGAAGCATGGACACTAATAACTACAAAAACAACACCATACCATCATATCATAATATACTAAAAGGTGAAAGTGGAAAAAAATTCTGCAAGCACACCTCGTGAGAAATGTTGAATCTGTGCTCCTCCAAATCAGTATTTAACTCAAAATTTGAAGCTACTTTGACAGATGAATCCGCTTTGGCACAATCTTTCTTGGAGCAAGTACAACATCTTGAACTTTGCCATTTTTTTTCCAGCTCAAAATATCTCATCTTTTCCTGCCTAATTTCTTCTCGAAGAATTTGATTTTCATTCTCTGCACTCTTATTTTAAAACCAACATGAAAAAAATATTTTTATTATGTTCAGGTTCAGCTGACATCAAATTGATGTTTTCCATATGAAAGCAAAAGTTCAGAAACAGTACAATAATGAAATTATCGACTTGAAACAAATCAAATACCCTAAATAAAAATGATTACCTTTAGTTTATCTCTATACTGCTTCAAAGTTTTCCATATGGCTTTAGAAAAATTTTGCATAATCAAATGGTTTCTTTCAATCCCAGCCAATTCTGCACGGCTAGACTTTGTGGCTGTACCTTTGGGATGACCGGAAGGCTCTGATAGAAATTTTTTAAAAAATGCAATTAATAAGCTGAACCAAACCAGCAGCTCTGAAACAAGCTAGATAACTAACACAACTGACAGAGAAAAAATGAAATAGATCACCGATAAAGCTGGAATTTAACAACCTTCATGAGCAAGCAGGTCTTCCTTGTGATGTCTCTTTCCTTCATTCTGAAACCATAAATTGTCGACCAAGACAATAAGTACTCAGTAATAAGATATGAACAAAACTTGCCAGTGCAACATTTCAAATATGCAGTGGGAGACAAAGCAAAGCGAACTTGTTATTGTCCCGTTTATTACTAACGTTTACATTCTTTTTCATTTTTATCAAAGGTCTCAATAGATATAAATAAAAAGAAAAGGCGGCATTGTGATGTTCCAAATGACATGGCAGCCAAAGAAACAAATAGCTGCTGTCTAAAAAAATATAGAACGTGTAAATACTAAAGATAGAGCAGAAACATTTTGATTGAACGGCAGCCATTAAAGAACCAGCAAAGGGAAAAAACAACAGAGGAAAGCGATATCAAGAAAATATCACTCATTTGAGACAATATCAACATACAAAAAAGATAAGCAAATTACCACACAAGCTTCAGGAGCACTATATTTTGTTCTTTTCTGCTCCTCAAATGTACATAACGTTTGCAATTGTCTCTTGTTGGTGTTGGATGGTTCGACGACATTGTTGAACCTAAAGAAAAAGACATCAATTCAGGATCACACGTAAAAGAAGTTCTAAATTTAAACAAATAGAATAAAGGTAAGTAACTTGATTTTCATATAAGGTGAAGCTTGTCTGAGAAGGAAAGTTGTATCAAGATAATCTTCTTCTCCTGCTTTCACAGTTAAAATCTACACATAAAACAAAAAAGAAAAGTATTGGTAAAGAAATACGGAGGCTCACTCTTCATTAAGCATACCCACTAGTTTTCACAAGAGATTAATAACATTAACAGTACCCGACAAAGTTAACAATAACCATTGTTCAAAGCAAAGATGCAAATAAGGAAAGTTTAAGATGCTGTATGTAGATCTGTTCCACAAATCAAATATTGAAATAAGAACAGAATACCAAGATCATTCGCTTCTTTCCTTCCAGGTAATCTCGAAGGTACTTGGTCAACTGTGTGGAAATAAAATAAACTTTGTCAGTTATGCTTGAGAAAATAATTGCCAGAAAAACGGAAAGATAAATAGCAATTTTTGTTTTGCAATACTTGATTGGGAACATGGTTTTAGAATGAGGAATACTCTTGAAACATTACCAAAGAGTTCTGGAAATGCTTCTGCAGTGGCTTCTTTGGATTCCTTTGGTGTTCAAACAATGACTAAAAATGAAACAAGGATACATTATCGGTAAATATTTTTTTTAAAATATATGAAACAGGGGAACAAACCAAAAAGAGGGTTAAAACAACATCCAAGTTGTGAAGATCTCAAAACCTCATGAGACAAACATAGAACCCATCAGTTCTCTATTCATAAAACACAATAGGGCCATTCAAAACGCAACATCGTGATCTCAGGCCATCTTAGAAAACCGTAAATGTACTCACTCTTTAACCCTAACTGGACCTTGGATTTGTTCCCTAAGGCCTAAAGTTTATTTACGTTGTCACATACCTCAATGCCTGAATACAAGATGTATATCCCATTTGAACTAATTGAATATAGAAAATATAAAATACCTTTTAGCATTTGGAGGAAGAGAATGATAAGGGATTCACACAAGTAAGGACACGTACTCTTAGGCACAAGCCAAAAACCATTGATGTATTATTGATGAAGTTAGCTTCAAGTAATCTTGTACCCTGCAAAATATGTGCCGTAAGATGAAAGGTAAATTATAAGGTTCCTATCATCTTCTTTTATTTCTCAACTTTTGAAAACACAGATCAGACGAATAGAATAACACAAGTATTTCCTTCTAAGAAGAATCATCTTGTTTTATTCTAACAAGAAACGTCTTATTTCATTAATATTTCCTTCTAACGAGAATCGTCAATTTTTATACAAACTAGCATATTATCATTTTTTAATTCAAGAATCATCTTATATTATTGCCAGACTCATTATCTATTGGACCACTAAGTTCTACAACTACAATATGAAATGAAAGAATGACAATCACTATTAAATTAAAGATGAAATGCAGAACCTAAATCGAGACACCAAAAGAATATAGGACCTGATTCCCGGTTCTTTTTTCTTTTTCAGCTCCAGCAAGATCAGCAATGGTCAAGATGGCACAGTTCGATGCATCTTCAACTTCATCTTGGTTAGCAACTCTACGCACATTAATGATGCATTGGGACCGGCTGCAAGGATAAACAACAAAATCATAAGAGCATTATCTACTTTCCTTTACAACAAGATGCAGATATAATGCACTAAGAGAATTGCATGAAAGAATGACCATTTTCTAAAACCCAATAACTTTTATTCAAAGGCATTAAAAATGCATTTGTCCATCACAATCACAGTGCATTTTGCACGTGTGTTGGTAGCTCCTGGGTTAATTTGTTTCAGTTACTTGGCACTTGTTTGAGAACACTTTTAAAAACATCAACTGTATTTTTAAACAAAAAAACATTGTAAACATGTTCATACGGGTTTGTTTAGTACCACAAAAGTGAGGTAGAGATTTGAACCTCTTACCTTAGAGAAAGGAGTAGACGCTTTTACCACTAAACTATGATCATTTTGTTTAAATAAATGTTTCTTAGATGTTTTTTCTTGCTTTGTTTAAACAGTTCCTTGTGTTGTTTTATTTTTAAAATAAATATAGAAATTTTTTTCTTTCTTTTCAAACTTGTAGATTCGTGAATAATAATTCCAATCTGTCTGGTAACACTAATCTTTATAAGCCGTCCGCTTGTACGATTATGAAAATAAAAACATAACACTTCTGTGAGAACAGAAAACTATTTTAAAAACAATCTGGTCTTTGATCTCTAAAAATTCAATTGCAATCTGTTGAATCTGAAGGAAATCTGATCGAAGATACAAACGCAGGGATTTGGGAAGTCTTGTAATCCTACGTCTAAAATTAGCTAAATGCTGCTAATCGTTTCACTGAACAAACTCCCTCCTAAATTCATGGCCTTCAGCCCCCACATCACAAATGCCAACTCGCGAATTGCTCTCACAGCCTGCCTGGTATCCTGTGCATAAAAATGTCTACATTGCACCTTGCAGCCGCTGATGCACAGCGGGAAGTGCTGAGTGCCACCACCATAAAATATGGCAATTGTTTAGTGTGCCAACCAAACAACAGTTGACTCAATTACAAAGCATGTAGTAAGGTATCGTGCACACAGAGATATGCAATGCTTTCTTCAAGATAGAACCAAAAGATAAATCACTAAACCTCGAGGTGCTATTTGCATTCGTAATTGCAGTGGCACGCTTAGCCATTGCACAAGCCACTAATGATTCAGCTTCTCCGGCTTTAGAAATTAAAACCTTCATAAAAATACGAGAATCCATCAACTTTCCTTAATCTATGATCACAATTTTCCTTCTTAAGATATATAACAGATAAGCTGTAGCACAAGCTAAAAAACAAACATACAAAACAAATGTTGCTTGATTACCTCTTTAAGGCCCTTGATAGTAAACTGCTGCATAGTTAACTCACCCCCATCTGCTGAAAGATCGTTCATCTTTTCTCCTTTTCCTTTTTCTGAGTATATTTCAAAGATTGACAGATAATATGATCTGCAAAAAAACACACCACTTGCTTTCACTGTCCAAACATGCTTTGTGAATCGTCATATCCCTTCACTAAGTTTCTTAAAACACAACTGTTGCGATCATAATCTTGAACATGTATTTAGTACACACAAGATAATCCATCAAAACTGAAAGTTAATTACAGTCGCCAAATACCTGGAGGTCTTGGAATCACTCGACTCTGTCCTGAAAATATGTTGAAGGGCCAGTGGAACCATACCAGGAACTCTTGGACTGCCAAAAATGGTATGGGTCTTACCCGATCCGCTCGGACCAAGTGCAGTCAGCATTCCACTTTTTCCCTTCAGAAAATCCTCCACTAAAGGACTAACCATCCTCTCATACACCTCATCCTGCCAACAACGATGGATTCAACTCACAACCGAATAACCAAAGAATCATCCAGAAAGATAAGAATAAACAAAATTGGAAAAAAAGAAAGAAAGAAAAAACTAGATCATAGTTCACCTGAGAGGATTCCATAGAAAACACATGGGAAAATCCTTCGTAAACCTCAGACTTGCTCCGCCTAGTCTCTTGTAATGCCATGGGTGGACAGACTGTTACTGAGTGATCGTCGTTAATCGTTATACAGGCCTCACTGCTCTTCTTCTTAACATTCTTCTCCTTCGCTACTTTCTTCTTCTGAGGGTTCTGAGGCCATACATGTCCGGACCTCGAATTTTGATCCCCAGGATTTCCGGACTTCTTCAAATTCTTCAGTTGCAAAGGTCGAACCCTAAGGTACACTTTCAGGTTTTCGGAGAGAGAAGTTTGAACGGATGACGATGATGCTGCATTGTCTTTAGGGTTTTGAGGGACTTCCATCGCAATAATTTCTTGAAGTGGAAATGAAGAAATGGCAGATGTAAGATTGGATTCGGCTGCTGCTTTGGCAGCCGGCGTAGCTCTTGCTCTCCGGTGAGGGTTTCTCCGAACAGTCACCGTGTTTGGACACTGCAATGGACTGCCGTTCTCCATCTTCCAACGGCGACCGATCGCGGTCTTACTGAAACGTTGGCGGGAATACGGATTTTAAAAGGCCTTATATATACTACGAAATTTACTTATTGAATAAATTTTTATTGGCGATTTTTATTGTAATTATCGTATGGTTTATAAATGTATTAACAAAAATTAAAAAAAAAAATTGTACGGACAAATTAGGCATATTGATTACAAATCTGCAATGGTATTGTTAAGTAAGTTTGAGTATTCATTTTTATCCGCTCTGGATTTCGTTTTTATAACTACTATAAACTTAATTTATCAATTTTGACACTTTTATAAATTTACGAGTCCTATTATTATTATTAAAAAATTTATAGTGTATTTGCAACTACTACCATGTTTAAAATGTGACTTTTACCATTTGATTAAAAAAAACTATCAGATATACTTTTAATCACCAACGACGTGAGTTGATGGTGTCCATTTTGTTTGTTTTCAAACTAAACCTAGACGAGATTTATGTGTTTCATAAGAAAAAAGAAAACACGTGTGTTACGCAATACTGTAAAGTATATCTAATATGATTTAACCAACGTGTACAGTGGCGGATCCAAACTTGAACTCTCGTTGGAGGGGGGCTGACAATCATAAATACCACTAAACTGCCTAAAAATATTAAACATTAGTTGGTTTTGTTTGTACATATTATATAAAGACAATAAAGTTGATGGGGGCGAGCCCCCCTAAATCTATACTAAATTTGCCTGTGAACGTGTATGCGATATGTGAAATGTGAAATGAGATTAAACAACAACAAAAACAATCAAATCAGTGAACAATATTCTTCATTTATTTATTTTGCTTTTTGTGTTTGCAAATGTATGGACGATGTGGTAAAATACGTTAACAATGTTCGTGCACTATATAGTTGAGTTGTGTTTATTTTGGCTATTCATCTATTTTTCTCTATCTCATATAAGTTAAATTTTAAATATCATAATTCTTATGTTCGTACGAGTCATTGACTCCATCACAAATAAACTCTCACCAACGACGTGGTATGTCGTTAGTAAACTTCAAGAATTTGACACAATTTTTATTGTATCTACAATTTTTTTTGCCATATGTTATGTTTTATAATCATTTGGATATGATTACTATATTTGTAATTATCCCTTGTTAGTTTTACCTACAAACGTTTTTACAATAATTTTGTTATTATTGGTTTTTTCACATACGTTGCACGTGGATGCATGTATTGGAGTAATAATTATATTTTCATATTTGTATAAAAAAAAACTAGTTTAGAGTTACATCTTTCATTTTTTTTACTTATATTTAGAATTAATTTTTCATTGTTAATTATAATTAATGTCGATGTTTCAAAGTTAATTTTTATAAAAGAGGGGATACAAACTTTTATTTATTTTTAGTTTGTCTCTTTATTCCAAGTTTGGTTGTGAATCAAAATGTGATAATATTTAATTTATCTTTTTTAAAATTTAATATTATATCTCTAAATTATATAATATTTTAAAATTATACTATGGAAGATTATTGAAAGAAGTATAAGTTATAAAGAAAAAGAAGAAAAAGCCAATTAAGTAATACATAGAAACACGATAGCAATTATCCAGTTGTTGTAGAAAATATATGTATCTATAAAATGTTAGGTTTTTACGAGATTAAATAGTTAATTTATTATTTTTACTATTTTAGAATTTGAATGTACGAATATTTATAAGTAGTTAATAATAGATACAAAATATAAATGTCATATAATATTTTTAAACTAAAAATTAAAAAATGTGTATATAAAATCATTTATTTGAATTTAGTTTCACTATATCTATGTTTCAACTCTTTTGGTTTTGTGATTATGTCTAAATATTAAATTTTTATCATATAAAATAATACTAATTTTTTATTTTAAAAATATATTATAAACAAAATGTTAGAAATTTTAGAGTGATATAGAAAAGTACAACAAAGAGATATACTAATTTAAAATAAAAGACATATTGAAAAATAATGTATGTATGTCATTTTACTTTTTCATCTTAACTAAAGAAAAAATATAATAAAAAATAATATGAAAGAAAATATTTCATTATACTCGTTTATACGACTAAAAAAACAAAAGGAAAAATAGTTTAAAAAATAGAAAATAAAAGAATATTTACAATTAATAAATAAATCTTGTCCTATTGCATTTTTCTCTTTGTGATGTGTGATTTTATAGATTCACTGTTTATTTTATCTTCTCATATTTCTGGCATCCCTGCACCTTCTTCTCCACTTGACAATGGTTTGATGCTTAAAAAACCAAGAGGTGTCATACATCTATATTGAATAAATTGGTAGAAAGGTGGGTTAGAGGAATTCAAAAGACTTTTTTGAATTAATTATCATGTTTATAAAAATTATTCCACTGCCCATGAATTTAATTGAGTCAATATATATTTTTCAATCAAATATTAAAATGGTTAGAGAAATGGAGAGAAAGTGTTACCACTATTCATGCAAAGTTGAATGACAAAATTGTCATCAAATAAATAGTAAGAATACTTATAATCAAAATTGTAAAATGGACAATTTTTTTTTACATATAGCATCTTTTAGATATACTATAGATATAAATGATATGTATGAGATATTTGAACTACAAACCTTTTAAAATATAATAAAAGATTGCAAACACATATTACATGCCGGTTGAGCTATCATTGTTATGACACTACACTAATGATTTCAAAAACTATATCTATACCAACCGTTAATTGACCATTGTTTAAAATATAAGTTAAATGGTCAAAATTATGAACAAATTCATTTTAGTATCAATATTATCATTATTTACTTTAACGACAAACTAAGTTTATCCTTATCATTGCATTAAGTCACATTTAATTCTCCAAAATCAAAACCAGTTAAAAGTTAAACCTAAAGAACTAAAGTATTGGAACACAACATCACTTGAACAAAAATCAAGTTTATATTGTTGGTCAGGTGTTCATCTAAACTAGTGGTTAGACATTTTTCAAAAGAAAAAAGTGGTTTGCTTTTGCTAGTTTTCCAAAACTGCCTTTTGAAAATATATCTCTCAGTCATAAATTTTCAGAACTCAATTAATATTAATATTGCTTTAGCTCTTAATTACTCTCGGCCAAGTAATTAATTAATTTAAAACATATAATAATCTATGTGAATATATTATAGAAAATAGTAGTTTATCTAATTTATCCTGAAATATTATGAATATATTTGAGGTTATATTAATATGTTGCCTATTTTATTATATTTGAAAAGTAACTCTTATTTTTGCCATTAGTATTTGAAAAGTGAAAACATGATATTCGAGTTGCGACATCTCCATCAACGAACCAGTTAAGAAGACCGGCAAATTCCAAACGTATCCTTCGGGAAACGCTCCGTGCTTCCACGTCAAAAACAAAATATCAATCCAATAACTTTCAGCCACGTAGAAACAAAGCAATGAAAGCCGTCAGATTCTCCACATCGGCTACCGTATGCCGTTAAGATCATCAAGTATACTTCCATTTTCCAGGTCTTCCGTGGGGGCCAGAAATGGAAATTTGAAATCGCTTTATCCACGTCAATCAAACAAAAATCAACCAATAAAATTTCGCCACGTTTTCTCAACCCTAAACTACACCGTTGGATCATCCACGATGGCAACATAGATCGATCCCATGGACTTATATAATTACGGGTAGCTCGTCGAGAATTCAGATCAGTGATTGAAGCTACTGGAAGTTTTGCTGAGAACAATGAGGAAGTGGACGATCGCTTCTGCTCTTCTCCTTCTTTGCATTCTCTCTCTCGTTCCCGATGAAGGTGTGATTTCGTTTCTTCCTTCAGCAGTGTTGATTTATTTGTTGGAATGTAAACTGAATGCATTGCATTATCTTAATCACGATGGCTGATGCTTTAATTTTTTGGGGTTTGAGGAGAAATTTGGATGAGATTCGAGCTTCGTTTGAACTGTGATGATTTGATGGTGGTATTTCTATTGTGTTTGAATTTTCAGGTCCTAGATTTCATGCCAAGGCTGAAGTTGATGCCGACGAGGTCGTAGATCCACCAAAGGTTGAGGAAAAAATCGGCGCCGTTCCACATGGTCTCTCCACCGATTCTGATGTTGTTAAGAGGTTTGTGAATGTCTAATCTCGTTGATACACGCTTCCAAGTATAGATTTGTTCACGTTGGGAAAAATTATCGTATCTTATTTTGAATGTTGATTCAGAGAGTCGGAGTCAATCTCGAGGAGATCTCTTCGCAGTAGCGGGGAGAAATTTGAGTTCCAAGCTGAGGTGTCTCGTCTCATGGATATTATTATCAACTCCTTATATAGTAACAAAGACATTTTCCTAAGAGAATTGATCTCCAACGCTTCTGATGTAAGTTCACTCTGCCTCTTCTCACTCCATCAGATCTAGTAATCTCATTGTTAGATTTGTGTTAGTTAATGATGGCGTCTCTGCATTTCAGGCGTTGGATAAGATTAGGTTCCTTTCTCTAACCGATAAAGAGATATTGGGTGAGGGAGACAACTCGAAGCTGGAGATTCAAGTGAGTTCGACCTTCATACTAGATTAGACATATTGTTTTCTTATCACCTCGCTGAAAAGAATTGCTCGTTCTGGTTGATTAACCTTGCATACTTTTATTGTTGTCCATAAATCAAATATCGCAGATTAAGTTGGACAAAGCAAACAAAATCCTCTCAATTCGCGACAGAGGTATTGGTATGACGAAAGAGGATTTGATTAAGAACTTGGGAACCATAGCAAAATCTGGAACATCAGGTAATTTTAATATAAAAGCTAGTTTGTTTTTTTATCTCGGTGGTGTAATGTGAAAGATACTGAATCTGTTATCTTCATGTGCAGCATTCGTGGAAAAAATGCAGACAAGCGGAGATCTCAACCTTATTGGACAATTTGGAGTGGGTTTCTACTCCGTGTATCTTGTGGCTGATTACGTTGAAGTAATCAGTAAACACAACGATGACAAACAGTGAGCAACCCTCATTACTATTCCGATGCGTTTGCCATTGTCTTGTTGTTAGTTACTGTATGCTGACTTCTTCCTTGTTTCCAGACATGTATGGGAGTCCAAGGCTGATGGAGCATTCTCAATCTCCGAAGATACCTGGAATGAACCTTTAGGCCGTGGAACTGAAATTAGACTGCACCTTAGAGACGAAGCTCAAGAATACCTGGAGGAGGGCAAACTGAAGGTTCGGTTTGCTTTTCTCGTTACCTGCTTTTAGTGTCGTTAATGATTTAGATTATTATATGTCTGCATGGAAGTGGCTTGAACTTGTACTTTTCAATACACTTTGAGTATTTGCTGTGTATTATTTTGGTTTTTACTTATTCATTATGCGTTGATGACACATTTCAGCCGTTAATTGATTCTCTTTCGGAATTGTTTTCACTTCATTATGTTGAGCCTAATTCCTTCCCGCACATTGAACTTATTGCTACTTTTCCTTAACTACCTTTTGCAACCAGCAATTTGTTTTTTGTTCCGTGTCTCCCAAAAGTTATAGGGTGCCATGTGACAACAGCCCTCTTATTTTGCATGCTTCCCATTTAACTTGGGAGCCATACCAACCCTCTTGATCGATGATTATTGGTTAAATTTTTTGAATCGTGCACGTTCTTGTTTAGTTGGTGGTATCTTCAACATTATTATCATTATTTGAACTTATATGTGTGGCAATTGTTTCTCTATAGGATTTGGTGAAAAGATATTCAGAATTTATTAACTTTCCCATTTATATCTGGGGAAGCAAAGAGGTTGAGGTGGAGGTTCCTGCCGACGAGGATGAATCCAACGATGAAGAAGAATCACGTATGTATTATCTTGGATGTTTGGATATGCACATATAATTACCTTCGTGGTGGCAAAAAAACTATTCGTTGATCATGGTTGTAGGTCGTTCTAATTACTTTTTCTCTTATAAAACAGCTGAAAGCTCTTCAGAAGAAGGGGACGATGATGCAGAAAAGAGTGAAGATGAAGATTCTGATAAGCCGAAGACAAAGAAAGTCAAAGAAACAACGTATGATTGGGAGCTTTTGAATGATGTGAAAGCCATATGGCTGAGGAGTCCCAAAGAGGTCACGGAGGAAGAGTATACTAAATTCTACCACTCTCTTGCTAAGGTAAGTGTCCAAAATGCCAGCAGTGAAAAAGATAATAAAAGCACCTTAAGCTGTAAATTTTTTATTCCAAATCTAATGAAGTTATCTCAAATTGCAGGATTTTAGTGATGAGAAGCCTATGTCTTGGAGTCACTTCAATGCAGAAGGCGATGTTGAGTTCAAAGCTGTTCTGTTTGTGCCTCCTAAGGCTCCTCATGATCTTTACGAGAGCTACTATAACACCAAAAAATCCAACTTGAAGTTATACGTTAGAAGGGTTTTCATCTCAGACGAGTTTGATGAGCTCCTGCCGAAGTATTTGAACTTCTTGCTGGTAAATGAGCGATCGTGTAATTCAATAGAACATTTGACTTCTTGTAGATTTCTCTCTCAAAATTTTCGTTCTCTGCAGGGTCTTGTTGATTCTGATACTTTACCTCTCAACGTTTCACGAGAAATGCTTCAACAACACAGCAGCCTGAAGACAATTAAGAAGAAACTCATCCGCAAAGCTCTTGACATGATCCGCAAAATCGCCGATGAGGATCCTGATGAGTCCAGTGACAAGGAGAAGAAAGGTATACCTAAAGAATTTGATTATTGTGATGCTGTTAAGACTTTGATTTTCTTCCTTCGATTAACTCTATAACCTTTATTAACAAGCAGATGTTGAGAAGAGTAGCGACAATGATGAGAAGAAAGGCAAGTACACTCGATTCTGGAACGAGTTTGGTAAATCAATTAAACTCGGTATCATTGAGGATGCAACTAACAGAAACCGCTTAGCAAAACTGCTCCGATTTGAGAGGTATCTTCCGTTTACTCCACCTCGTTGATTCTTCTGTCTTCCTGAGATAATAGCCTAAAACAACTCTCTTGCAGCACCAAATCGGATGGCAAATTGACTTCACTGGATCAGTACATCTCAAGAATGAAATCAGGACAAAAGGATATCTTTTACATTACTGGATCAAGCAAAGAACAATTGGAGAAATCACCATTCCTTGAGCGACTCAAGAAGAAGAACTACGAGGTAAATTCTAGTCAGGAGGTTAATTTTTTATGCTTTCTTTACAATCCGCTTATCACTTCCCCATATCTAATTTTGTTCTTTTCATAGGTTATCTTCTTCACGGATCCGGTTGATGAGTATTTGATGCAATATCTCATGGACTACGAAGACAAAAAATTCCAAAATGTATCAAAGGAGGGTCTCAAACTAGGCAAAGACTCCAAGGACAAAGAACTCAAGGAATCCTTCAAGGATCTTACTAAATGGTGGAAGACTGCCCTTTCTTTCGACAATGTCGATGATGTGAAAGTTTCCAACCGATTGGACAACACACCTTGTGTGGTTGTGACGTCCAAGTATGGATGGAGTGCCAACATGGAAAGGATCATGCAGTCTCAGACCCTATCAGATGCTAGCAAACAGGCATACATGCGTGGTAAGAGGGTGCTCGAGATCAACCCAAGACACCCTATCGTCAAGGATCTCAGGGAGAGAATAGTAAAGGATCCTGAGGTTTGTTTTCATTTACTTTTAATCTTGTTAATCTTAAACGAAAAACAAAGGGATACATCACATCATTGAAAAATCTATAGGTATGCTTGTTTAGGCTGTGAGACTAATCATCCTATTTAATTGTTAGAATTTAGTGTCGGTTAAACTACTTTTGTAAGATTAGTTGGAAAAACACTTCAAAAGTTATTTATTATAAACATGTCTAAAGCCAAGAATGGAAGGTGACAATTTAGCCAAACCATATCATGTGATGGAAGATCATACTGAAAAGGGAGGGGATTTTCGAAATCCGTTAAATCTCTTTTATCGATATTTACATCAATATTTTGTTTAATGCAGGATGAAGGCGCAAAGCAGGCTGCAAAACTGATGTATCAAACAGCTCTTCTGGAAAGTGGGTTTATTCTCAGTGACCCCAAGGACTTTGCCTCCCAAATCTACGACACAGTGAAGACTAGCTTAAACATCAGCCCCGACGCAACCGTGGACGAGGAAGAGGAAGCAGAAGTAGAAGCTGAGACCGAATCAAAGGGAACAGAAGCAGAAGAGAATATCAAATCGGAAACTGCAGATGAGGAGGCAAAGGATGAGCTATAGATTTTAAATTATTTAACTGTGGAACGGAGGTGGTTTATAATTTTGAATATCATCACCCATCATAGAGCTCTGCTAACTCCTCAACTTTCTTCTTCTAAGGTCACATCAATGGAAGAAGCTTAGGGAAAGGAATAGGATTTGGTATTTTTCTTTTTTAATTAGAGAGAATTTCACTGTAAACGTTTTTGTTTGGTAGGAATTTTCATGTTAGTTTATAAGGGGGATTTTGAAAGCTTGGATTGAGAGTTCCTTCTTGTCTCATGTTTTGCTTTTCTCTACATTTCTTTCGTCTGATTCATAATCTATCCAGGCGTTTGATGTTGTGGGATGCCCATGGAGGTTTCAATCATATTTTCAAATCTTGTTTTTCTGATCCCTAATTTTATCCTTAATTAGTCTTTACATATGTCTAAAAAACCCAACAACCCAACATTGAACGCTCGGTGAGGCGTTGTGGTGGGATGAGATGGTATGGGCGATTCGTGATTTTCTTGGATCTACTATTTGTGTCGAGGGCCTCATCTTTCATTTTTGTATTGGTATCCTTTCTGCCCCTCTCTGTTGTGATTGAATCTAATACTTGGGGTGGTTGTAGATCTGATTAACAACTACACTTTAGATTTCACTGAGATGAAGGAACAGTATTTTGACGAGAGGGTTGAGAGTTGTCACTTTCTACTTTTATTGTCGTGCATAGAAACACGTTGCTTGATGTGTTCTCCATTATGCTATTGGGTTCTTTTTTTTTTTTTTTGTCCCTTTCTTCCAAATTAGACGTTTTAGGGAAACGTTGGGTTTCTAAACACAAACCATGGGGCCCTATACTGCATTAAGGAAAGCAAATCATTATCACCTTTAAATTCACATTTTTCAGAAAGAATATACTAAAACAAATTTTAGAATCACTTCAAATCCTCTTTCATAAATAAATATCCCTTTCTTTTTTTTAAATTTATTTTTTCCAGTAAGAATTTTTTCACAATAAATTACAAAGAAAAAGGAACTTTATCAAATAGCCCATAGAATGCCATTCCCACCTCTCTTTCTTTCTTTCTTCCTTTTTTCTTCTTTTCAAGTGTATTTTGAAAGCAAGCATGAGTGAGAAAAAGTGCTTGTCCCATGGAAGAACCCCAAATAAATAATAATAAAAAAGTAAAAATTTATAGATTGAACCAATTTTAAAGCATTGAGTAGGAATGGGTAATGTTTTGTACCAAATACAGAATCCAATCACGATGTTCCCATTATTCAGTCCACAACGAGTCCCAAAAAAATCAAAACTTCATATTCAAGTCTTAACCACAATCATTTCTCAATGTGGCCCAATATGATCGTAAACTTGGTTTAATGATTTTGGTATGCATTCCGATCCTAGAGGTCGAAAGTTTAATATCTCATCTACACAATTGTTTGCAAAGAAAAAAAGGTTGAATAAAAAAATTGTGTATATTTATTCCTTGTAATTTAGTTTGTGAGATTTTTGTTTATTTAATCTTATCTTTTTAGGAATAAAAATTTGATTTTAGAGATTTCAAAATCTGTCCACATAGCTATGAAATATCTGCTTGATAGTTACTGAATTTAGGAATTTTTGTTCTTATGCAAGATTAAAAGGAAATAGTGGAAAATCAAAGATGATAATGACAGAATCATAGAACAAAATAGTTCGGGTTCAATAAATGATTTAAACCAAGCATTAAATAACATAAATGTAAACAAAAATCTGACTAAATAAATCAGTAACTTATGATTTTTTAAATAGACATTTTCAAATATAAAAAAATGAACTAAAATATAATTGATAGATCTAAAATTTTGCTATTTTTTTTAAAAAAAATTCCATTTACAAAACATTATTTAAAAAAGTTAATGTAAAGGAATGATTAAAACTCAAAAACCCATATATAAAATGAAAGCAAACAAGAGAACTCTGCATGATATTATTCAATCTTTGTTTGGACAAAATACAAATAAAAACCATAACATATCAACATTTCATTAAACAAGAATCACTAGTTTACTTTTAGCCTACAAGGAGAAGAAAAGGGTTTTCAAGGGAAAAAAAAAATACAAGGGGAAGAAAAGAATGGCTACTAGCCTATGATGAAGTTCTCCATTGTAGCTCGATTTGGATTCGACCGTTCTTCGAGTCGATGAGATGATACTTCGCGTTAATCCTCTTGTTTGAGACAACGTCAGCAAGATTTATGTCCACGTAGCCCAAAGTTTCCTGATCATTAATAGGATTGAAATTTCAGAATATAGTCAGAATCTTCAAATTTTCATAACATGAATGAGAAAAAACTATGGAGGAAGCATTATACATAATATACCTTGGGGTGAAGCAGGCCTATTCTTGAAGAGGCACTAAGTACTTCCACATGGATCTTATCGTTGACAGGCGGCTCCTCGAGCGTAAACTGAAATTCCTCATCCCATCTTGGATCTCGGTTCTTCTTAACATGCTGCATCCATGCCAAATGGAGTTCAAAATTAATAAGCTCGAAGAATATAGGTTATGATCGCGATAAATTCATTCTTACACAGTATACAAGCGTATGCTATATGTAAGTAGTTGTTTGTAACCAGGCCAGCTTGCATAAGAAATCAAGAAAGCTTCAACCCTATCGATATCAACATGTCATATGTACATTGTACTTTTTTTTTTTTACTATTTAGAGCCCTATTATTAGCATATTCTTGAAGAAGTTTTATTTTGATGTCAATTCTTATTTAGTCAGGTAAATAAACTGTTGAAGATAAACGAAAGTTGATCCCATGACGTTACCTTAGTTCTTTTCTCCTCTCCTCTGAAAAGCAAACGGACGTAGGGGTTTGTATGATGCTTCCCTTCCACATCTTCCGCTTGATGGATCATGATAACGAGCAAGCCTCCACCAGCAGGCGTTCCATCAGGAGCCTTTTGAACTGCTTCAGCATCATCAACACTTTTCAGAGCTTCATCGTCCTTGAAAGGTTTGTACAACATTTCCACAACAATCTGCCCTCTCGACTTCTCATTTTGTGTATCATTAGGATCCATATTTTTCAATAAGTCAAGAGTAAATTCCTTGGACTCTTCAGGTGTAAGTTCTTTCAACGGAACAACGTTCATGCCCATCTTATCGTGCTTGCCAACCTAAGAAGAAAAAGAAAACACACTGAGAACACGAGACAATCACGTAGAGTTCGTCTTATGAACAAGATAACATCTGTAAAGAAGAGTGTCATTTGGTTACTATCTATTTACCAAAGTTCTAAAAGGTCTCTTGACGAGGGAACCAAACCTAAACTATTTAAACGAAAATACCTGCTCCCAATCATAAAGAATCATTTCCAAAGCTTGAGATTCGGGATCTTTCACGACAAAAGTAAACTCCTCATTCCATACTGGGTTCAAATTAGTGTGTTTCACAGTTGTTTTCTTAGAAGGAAGCTTGTCTTCAGTGAGCTTCAGTTTTAAATATGGATCTGATGCGCCAAAAAGATCTTTCTTTTTAAGCTTTAGTGCTCTCAAAACCTTCACATGAAGGATGCCAACAGGCTTCTTCATGGCACTGACAAAGATTAAACGAACTAAGAAACAAATTGCTTCAACATAATCACAATACAAAAATAACACAAACAGAACTTACTTCGCAGGGTCCATTATCTGTACTTCAAGGGTTTTGGGCCATAGATACATATTGGCAACTTGATCTTTTATTAGTTCCTGAGATGATGGGAAGTCTTTTTACTAGTTCGTTATCATGCAAATATAACACAAAACAGAATAATGCATACCTGAACAAACCTATACAGCCCTGGGATGGACATTGCATCTGCACCGAGCAATTTCAGTCCAAAATCGACATGGGGCTGCAGAGTCAGACAACATAATAGAAGAGAAATAAGTAGGTGAATAACAATTTAAAACTATATACAATTTAACCAGTTACTGCACCTTCTCCATGAGAGACACAAATATTTTGGCAAAGCAAGGAAAGTTTGGGACCAACGGCTTTAGGGTGATACGTGGAATAGCAAACACTTGCAAATCAACCACCTGAAAGCCAAGAGAAAATCAGATATTTCCGCTTCCGCAGTTCAAAGTACTAAATACAGATAACACTGACATAATACTTCCAAGTTGCAAATAAACACATAAGTCGACATTTGTCCATATTGTTACTATTCAACTTAGTAAGTGCACAACCTGAACTGTCGCTTTCAATCCAAATGCTTTCACTGAAACAGTAACATTTGGATTTCCCGCCCACTTCATACATGGCTCCATGATCAGCTCTTTATCATCAGTCATATAAACTTTCATTCCTGGTTTGTTAATTCATCAAAAAGAGAGAACCATCATCTAGTGTCCAAATGGACTAATATAATTATAACAAAAAACTGGAGTAAAGAAGTGAACAACAATATACTACAATCTCAAGTAACAGACATTTAATCAGCAGAGGTTACATTAAAGTCACAGGCCGGTGCTATGTAAAGTAACGATTGTTCACTCTATATTACACACAAAGTGGGAATGAGAGAGAGAGGGAGTTTACCTTGTAAAGTTGGCGGTAAGCAGCCCAATGTTAGAGTGTCAAATTCAACAGCATCGATTTTGTATTTTGGAATTTGCTCTGCAATAATAGGCTTTGCTATGTTCCTCACAGTCTTGCAAATGGCCTAGGAAAGGTAGCAAGAAAATAAAAGGGTATAAAGACAAAGGCTCTGAAAAATATTATCGATTGTCAATTGCAATGCACAAACCTTGTCCAAGTAAGGCCACATAATTTCAAGGAATTTGTTGAGCCAGTCAACCTAAAGGAAATAAGAAAAGTACAGAGAAAAAACTGTTACCACACCTAAACAATGAATCATATGCATTCGTAGTCTAACAACAAGAAGTAAAATGGTGACATACACGATCGTAATCAGGATTTTTCACCCATAGAGGTATTTCTGGCATCATCCGCAACAACGAGGCAGAATCTTGCTCAACCAAAGGGCGAACAACAGGATCCTGAAACAATTAGAACCAAGAGAATAAAGAAAACATGATCATGCAACAAATTTCTGTGTGATTATTTCAACATATCAAAACTAATTAAGTCCAGAGATGGCATCTGAATTTGTCCAGATGACCAAAAAAGTCAATAATTTCTAGTCTATTTCACCAACTAAATGGAATTGTATGAGGTCTTAACAGTCACTTCCAAAAAAATTCTAAGTCTAGCTTGAACTAAGTCTATAGTTCAATACGAGCAATTGTGAGAGGAACCTGAATCGTCAATACTCTAATGCACAACAAAAACAACATAAATCTCCCAACTATTAGTCCTAACTGCATCCGCAAATAAGGTCACATCCCAATTCCAAATCAAAGCATCTATTACCTCTACCATGTCTCCATCTACACAAGGAAAAGAGAAAGAGCGACAAGGAAACTTGATTGGTAGCAATTCACAGATTCAAATACTGTAAATATTTTTCTCAATCAAAGTTCCTCTTCTTCTTCTTTAATCGTTCTTTCTTTCTTTCTAATTGTCACAATCAGTCCTCTACGTTAAAGCAGTACAAGGGAGGAGAAAAAAGGGTGACATCTAAATGAAATTCTAGGAAACATAAATAAGAAAATCAACGAAAATAGGGGACACAAGTACTTGGGTCTGTCCTGTCTTCATCAGTACGAACAAGCAAAACCCCCCAACTTATCAAATTGACAACCGCTGAAGTCAATAACACGAAAAATCCCAAACAAACTGGGAATTGCCACTATACAATTTCAGAAAACACTCTCAATTCAACGCAATTAAAACAAGTTTCCTACACAGAGCACACAGTGACAGTGCGGATCCGTAGAAAAAGCATAAGATTTTCCACAAACAAAAATCACAACAAAAGTGGAAAGAGACACAAACCTTGACATCTGATGGCTGAAAATAGACGAACATGTAATATCCAGCCACAAGCCCAATCGAAGTTCCCAAGCCAAAACCGAAGAAACCCAGTATACTACTAAGCAACCCCATCTAAAATCCGTTTTCAAACTGACCCAAATCACCAAATTTCAAAAGAAATCAAAGAGGAAAAGATGGAAAGAAAGAAAAAGGAAGAATCCCTTTTAATAATAGCTTCTCTTCTCCATTACACACCAGATAAAACAGGAAGAAGAAGAAGAAGAAGAAGAAGAAGAACCCCACAAACAGAGAGAGAGGGAGCGATTAATTTTGTTCCCAAAAGAAGAAATAGCGATCTGTTGAAGTTAAGAACAAAAGGGAAACGGAAGGGTAATGAAAATGAAGGAAGGGATAAGATTGAAGGGGAAATGAAGAATCAGAAGAGTAATAAAGGGGGCATTTATTCGATTGAAGGAAGTAGAATCAGAGCATTGTTTTGCTGAAGTAGAACCACAACCACCATGAGCATTGGATCAAAGGAAATGGGTTTGAATGAATTAAGACACGGACGAAGCGCGTGGGATTGTCGGTAAAGAGTGTCAAATGGGGTTCGAATAGAAAGAGTGAATATGAAAAAAAAATATCTGCTTTTTTGAGTTTTGTAACTGATGAAGACGCACCGAATCCCGTTTCTTTCTGTTACTGCTGGCTCCAGTGTTAATGATATTCATCATTTTTTCTTCTTCTTTTCCTTTGGGAAAGAAAGTAAATGTTCTAATTTGGTAACTTCCATTTGACTCCCAAAGAAAGCAAAAACATCCATTCTTTCTCTTCTTTCGTTGTTTTTCTTTGTAACTCTCTCTCACTCTCTCTTTTCCTTTTTTATTATTTGTTATTTGAAGAACATATACAAACTATAATTCAAACTATTTTTAAATTACTGCAAAATATCATGTTCAATTGAATTTTCAAAGTTGACGTTCTTTCATTTTTATTTCAACCATTACAAGTTAAAAAATTGTATTATTGATCTTTAAATGATAATAAATGTTTGTTTAATTAACAAATGTAGTGTATTTAGTTTTGGGAAAAGTTATAATTTAGTTTCTATGTTTGGTAAAATGTTCATAAATAGTCGAAGCTCTAAATATTATTTATGGGGTGATATGTAGGTTATTTATGAGAATGTAAATATCAAATCGATACTAAACATAAATTATCTGAAAATTTGTAATTTAACTTTAATGCTTTTATTTGTTAAACTATATCCTAAATATTTTTTTTTCTACTTTTTGTAGAGAACCGAAGTTATGCAATGGAGAAAATTGGATTTTAGTTTCCATGATTTTAAAGTGCTTACAATTCTATGAGATTTTTATTAAACCATAAAATTGTTTAGGATGTTTGGTTAAATCTTAAGAATGATAATTATAGGTTTCTAAATTGTGGGGACTAAATTTGTAATTTAACTTAAAATAAAAATCAACTAATGTCTATAAACTTTGAGTACATGTCTTGGACTCTAACTTCAATCGAGCTAAGTAGGCAATTGCAACTCAATTTATATTCGTGGTTGAAATTATAATAGTTGATGTTGATGACTATTGTAACATACAAATAGTTACATTGTTATTACTTCAAATCTCTATTTATTACTGTGTTTACTGTTCCATACTCATCATTATTTGGCATGATTTGGAAAAACTAACATTATATAAGTGAATTAAAGTTAATTTTGAATGTAATTAAGATCATTTAAATGAACCCTACATTGATTCATTTTAAAAAGTTTAGAGTTCTTAATTGAATAATTATCTCTAAAAAAACAAGCAATTGAATAAGTGATATTAACTGTGTTTTTCAACCTCAATCGAAGACTATTAGGGCACGTGGACTATATTTTACACATTTTGATGATTCTTATGATATTGTTTTAAGTACTTGGAAATATCTTCATTTTAAATAAACAAATAAAAAATACCACATTCATGTAGTTTTGAATATGGATACATTTCAAGTGTACAATTTTTGTCCCTTTATTTTTAACCAATCTTAAAAATGGTCTCACGATTACTTTGTTGTTGATTTTGTGTGTGTTTTTAAATAGTCTCAATCAACATCTTATAAACTATGAAAATATACTTGAGCAATGCTTTTTCAATATATTTTGAATTTCGTTTTATTTTAATTATTGTAATTCAAAATTTCAAATGTTCAATTTTGACTTATTTACACAAAAAAACTCAAAAATGATTTTTCAAGTTGTTTAGGTTGATTTTCAAAATAAATATTAAAAAAAAAAAAGTCAATTAACATTGCTCTTATAAATGTATAAAATACTTTCACAACAAAATTATACTACTTAATAAAAAAAATTAAAAAATTCATATAAATAGAAGAAAATAAAAAATATTTACATCTTACAGCAAAAAATATATATATATATACTTTGGACTTGGATTAAAATTTTGGTTATATACTTTGGGTTTGGATTAAAATTTTGCTATGGGTCGTAAATAGTTTGTCAATTATTCTATTTTATAAATTTTCCCTTTAAAAATGTACTTTATATATGTGTATATATAAAGTGTAAAAAATATTCTGTATAATATAAATTTGAGGGACTAAACTTATAAAAATGTTACCATTGTGTTCTCAAACAAATTTCATCAACTATTAGACTAATTTTAAGATTTATATTGGCATAATTATAATATTTTTTTAGAAATTATTCTTATAATTAATTTACATATTCTTTCCTGTTGTATTAGTTTTTATCTACAATCAAACTTGTATTATAGTAAAAAGATCACTAAAATATAGAGAATTATTCAAGAAAACAACGATAGGTATAAATTGGAGTATGCAAAATTTACCATAAAAATACGAGTGAGAGCTAATTAAGTTGAAAAAAAATAAGAGATTTAAAATGATTTGATAAAGGGTGTGGATAGTTTATGGTTGATAATAAAGGTTGACGACACGTCGTGTAGTATAGGGAAGTTTGGAAATGACGAAATTGTCCGAATCTTGGACTATGAAGATTCTTGCCGACAATTAGAATTGATGAGATCCATAATATTTGTAATTATAATTTATAAAGAATACTCATTTTCTCCACCACTCCGTTATTAACGATTTCTTTTGTCCCTTTTCTTTTTACATCTTTTATTTGTTTTCCTAGAACTCTACATTTGAGTTATAATAATAATAACAATAATAAATACTTTTACCCACTAATAACAATTTAGTTTTTTAACTTTTCATTTTGTATCGATTTAGCTTATAAACTTTGATTTGTAACAATTTAGTATGTAAACACAATTGTCAATTTTTGATGTCAATTTTTACTGTTTTATGATGTAGACATTGTATTCTATAAAATTATTGAGTTTTAAATTATTTTAACAATTTTATTTAGGAAATAATCTCGTTAATTTTTTATAATTATTTCTATGGTAGGACTTAGTTTTTTTTTAAATTATAAATTGTTACATAACAAAATTTATAGACTATATTATTACTGAAAGTCCAAGGAGTTACCAATTTGAGTATGTAGATTAATTTGTTACTTTTAAAAAAAGTTTAAAATTAAAAATAATTTTTAACTTTAAAAGAATTAAACGATCAAACATTTCTTTTATGTTTTTAATTTTCGATTATTTTTTGAAATTAACAAAATATCTATAAAATAAATGTAATGAATGTGATCTTTTATAACTTTTTTATACGAATGTTATAAAGAATGTAAAAAAATCACTCATTTTATTTATTTATATATTTTCTTTCGATTTAAACACATGTTGAATAATAGTTTTTGTATTCATTAAATAAATTGCTTTTTAATTTTTTATTTAGAAAACTCATTTTTCATGGCATGTTAACAATTAGTTACTGCATAAAAGAAAATTTATATATATATTTAATTTCACATCATAATTTCCTTAACATCCATTAATATAAATATAACAATTCTCTTTCCAAAACTACATTACAAAAAGAAGAAGAAGAAGAAGAGTAATTAATTATATTGAGAATTGAAAGTATGTATAGTTTTATAGGAAGGAAGTAAAGTTTTGAATAAATAATTGATTGAATTTAAAGACAAAACATATAATTTTGTCTCATCAATTAAAACAAATAAAAAGAAAAGGACAATCAACATTATATCCTTTGGATAATAAGGAATTGGGATGTGGGACAGATGCAAAATTGAGAGATTTGATTTTCTTTCTTTTTATTGAAGCAATAATGAAAAATATTTGGGAAAAGCAAATTAAAAAAGCAGAAGTAGAAGAAGTAATGCCATCTGTGACTAAATGAGAGGTCTCCATCAACTTCAAAAGCACTTTGAGTTGGAAAGTTTGGAACTATACTCAATTTCTAAAACCAATGTTTTTTATTTTTATTTTTTTAAAAAAATTGCCATTTAAAATAAAATTCCATTAAAATATGTAAATGTAGAATCTTTAAAATAAAGTTATCTAATTCTACATGGCTCTTTAAATAAGTCAAAATTTGACTTATGGAATACTTGCAATTAAAACCTTATAATAAACGTAGCCCTTCTCACTATATTATTTCATGACATTGTACTTTATAGTCTAAGTTTTAACTTTATTAGCTATTCTCGTGGTAATAAACGTATCATAATCCCCCATTATTTGTTTTATGGGCTATACAAAATCCATAGTGGGTCACGGCCCAACATAGTTCAACAATAAGCTTTCGTGCAACCAATCTTCTCTCACGTGAGGTGAGGTTGGACTAGACATTACATTGGATTTGGGTTGGGTTGGGCCCAGCTACTATAAGGGGTTCTTCAACATTAACTTGGTCAGCTCGGCCCATTTCATTTCACTACTCACGTTTACATTTTTTTAATATTACAACTTATGCAGAGCTGAAAATTTAATTAAGATAAGGTTACTAATGTTTTGATTAGTTGAATAGTTAAATTTCCGTTTTATGTCATTAAATTTAATTACACTAAGATTACTGTAACTTTTTTCGATTCTCTCACTCAACATATAATTAATGAAAAAAGAAACAAAAATGTTTTAGCTATTTTATGGCCATGAAGAAAGATGGTGAGATTCTAACTTAAAAATTGGGATTAATAATTTGAGAATTTTCGTGGGCTAAACAAAATATTAATTAAAAGAGTTCAAAATGTAATTTTAGCCATGAAATTTTGATAAGCAATGGTCCAATCAAATAAATCTCAAGAACACAAAATGATTTAAAATGCTATCAACTTAACCTCAAATCTGAATTACAATAGTGTGAGCTGGGAGTATTCATAAAATATTTGAAAACATAATCGATTTGACAAACTGAACCGAATTGAAATCGATTGTATGCGATTTGGTATGGTTTGTGTTATTTTGAAACTACTATTTAATCGGTTTTGTTAGGTTTAATATTTTAACCAATTCTAAAATCGAACCAAATCACTTCATTTTAACAATATAAATAAATTTAAAAAATTTAAAAAAATATTCATAAATATGTTATTTTTAAAATTCGACTAAATATGTTGACCCAAGATCAACTGATGTCTAAAATAAAAAGAGAAATTTTACAAAACTTGGTGCTTTCGTGGTTTGAGATTGTTCGAGATTGTCCGAAATTTAAAATAGAAAATAAAATTTTATCGAACTCGATACTTTGGTGGCTTGAGATTCTTTAGGATTTAAATCAAATCAAAACCGAATCGCATATGCGATTCGGTTTGACACAAACGTGCGATTCAGTTTGGTTTTGTATGAGTTTTTTTAAAATTTAAAATTTTGTTGTTTTAGGTTAAAACCGAACCGAAGTGTGAACAGTCTTATTGTGAGTATTGACAAAGAGAATGAGATGAAGCTATTTTATCTTCCTCTATTTCGAATTAGACTTAACTTACAAGACTATCTCATTTCTTAAGTCATTAGTTAGGCAACTGGAGTTCAACTCGAGAGTACTATAATTTCCTTCGAGTGACAACAAACATAAGTTTAAATTAGGTACGATATCTTTTTGTTGACACGTTTGTTTATTTATTTGTGTACTAAATTAAATCTCAATTCTATATAATAAAAGTCTATGTTAATTACCGTAAAACTAAACATACTCAATAGATGCATATATATACACTCATACATTTTCATCGTGATGCACAATTACATTAAAAAGATATATAGTGAATCAAATGGATGCATTAAAGGATATATATTGAATAGATGCGTGTATCTCGGACCATGTATATTTGATTTGGTGGCTAAATAATAAATGTATTCTACATTTCCTAGTTTTAGTCATTTTCTTATGTGGGTGTAATATCACATTTACCCACAATATCGTACTTGCATGGAAGGGCATTTTCGGTGTTTTACTTCTTCTTTTAAACCATATGCTATTTTCCACGTGGACTTCAGTGGCTGCGCTATAATAATTTTACAAAGAGAAAAGGTAATATAAAATAAAACAATAAAATTAATTACGATAATGCTAATGTATTAATTACTGAAAATATCTTCATCCGTAGCCTTTAATTTTTGTCACTCTCATTGGCCCTATCTCACATCTTAAACGGAAGCATTTGAATAAAGTATTATACTATTCGTTTCTATCATATTGTTTTATTATTTTTTTCTCTATTTTTCTTGAATGTATTCAAATTCTAATTACTATATATATATGTATGTATTGTTTATGCTAAACAATGTTTCAGACAATAAAACTAAGAAAACGAAAAAAAATCTGGACCAATCACAACATCTAAAAACCAAATTGGGCGAAGGAAAATGGATCAACAAATTGAGTATGACCAAATGTCTATTAGGGCAACTCATTCACTTGTCCCGATAAGTTAAAAGACAATTATAGTTTAGTTCTTGAATCTTATTTTTAAAGGCGATTTAGTTTAGTTATCATTGTAAATAACATAATATAGACGCAAATAAAGTAAGTTCAATATATGCTTTCAAGTTTTCGTAATTTTTGCTATGTTTATTCACTGTTTAGTTTAAGCATCAAAACAAATGTGATTGGTAGCGCATCGATACTGTGTAGATATTCATACTTTTAAAGGGCCACGTTATTTTTTTTACCGTATAAATTTGTTGTTATTACTGTCATTTGAAAGTCGAACTGTTTCCTTGTTCAAAAGTATGTGAAAGGAATACGCTGAATCGATAAAAAAGTACATAAAATCAAGAAATTTAAGTACAATTATAGATGGAGTATGGTGTAGTTTTGAGATGGATTAAATCTTCAAAAGTACAAATGGAATTAACTAATAAATTGAATAATCTTTCAAAACTTGTGATGTATTATCGTAATGTTACGTAATACATTTGCCTGTATTAACTAATGACATGTACTAGTTGAAAATACTTTTATAAGCATTATTTTCATGCGAGTAATTAAAGTTTAAAGAATTCCATAAAAAAATACTTTCTTGGAGTTTTGAATGTAGTTTTCATTTTATTCCTAAGTTTCAAAATGCTTTTTTGAAGTTTTGAATATCGTTCAGATTTGAGTTATGTTTTGATGCATATGATCCTTAAATTTTCAAATGTATATGTTTAACCTTCCATTTTCACTAATTACCTTTACTTTTCATATCACAAGTGTTTATGTTTATCAATTATTTTATAAAAATACAATTAATGGATTAAATTGCAGACTATCTTTTATCACTATTAAAATTACACCTAATTTCAATTCAAAATTATTTTAAATTGATTAATAAACATTAAAAAAAAAACTGTTTAATGAAAAAATGAAAGTTATATAAAAACAAAACATATCCTTAAATTGAAACAAAACTCAAATCTTACTTATTAAATTACAAAATTTTAAAACATAAAGACGAAATTGAAACTAAACTAAAAAATACGAAACTAATAGAAACCAAATGAATTAAATTTACATTATTTTGTATTTACACTAGTTAAGTTATATTTTTCAAATATCGCAAGATATTTACATAATAATATAGTAAAATACCACAGTTCTATCTACGATGGACCAATATCGACAAAGAAAAATTACCAAATAATCTATTTTAATCCACAATATAGTAATCTATTGTAGTTTATCATATTTTGTTATATTTGTAAATACTATTTTTAGAAAATTTTATCATCCATAAAACCATATGTTGATATCAATACAATATTTTTCTCAGTATATTCGTAAAATTGAAATATAGGATATTATAATTATTAGTGTAATAAAGTAAAAGAAGAGAAGACAGTTGAGAAAACTTAAATAGAAAAGGGTGATGAAATTCTGGTGGTGTGTGTGTGTGTGTCTGCCATATATACTAACTAGTAAACCTACCCTCTGACAATTTAATATCACCAAAACCATTTAATCTCAGTACTCTATCCACACACATATACTAATGTTAATAAAAGAAAAATAAATCCCCCAACAGTCTCGATCTTCACGCACTGGGATAAGACATAGTACGCTCGATTGTGTTGTTTAAGTTTTGAAAAATAACATCATATCATTGTGAAGATGAAGATTTGAGAATTTGAGATTGTGTAGTTGTTGCTATCAAATTTAGTATAATACTATCATAGGAAGGTTTTGTGGGTGAAATTGGATTGTTTAACCTACGTTTTGAGTTTTTTAAGCACTAAAAGAGTTAGTTTTAGGATAATTGTTGGATGACAAATGATAAAAAAAGAACATGAGGTTGAATGTAATTCAAAGTAAACATATGTGTGCATAATTGTATGGTAAGTAAAGAAAAAACCATACCTTTTTAGATTTTATACACAGTAAATTTTGATGGTAAAAATTGAGATTTCAAATTTATACAATCCAAATAATCTATATTAACCAACTCAAATAAGGGTTAAATTGAATTAGCCTTTATTTGGGGTTGGATTGAGTTGATTTTTTTTTTTTAAAATTCAATTGGATTGAGTTTGGGTTGCAATTTAAAAAAATTGGGTTGACTCCATCTAGTCCACAATCTAATCCAAATTTCTAATATTATTAAAATAGATATATTATAACTTATAAATATTACAATTGTTACAAAATTTGTAATAAATATGTTGGATTTTGATATTTAACCTTTGAGTTTTATGAAAATTTAATTATTTTTATACGTTATAACCAAATTAAAGTATTTTAAGTTAATAAAAAATATACTTAAAAAAAAAGTCTTAGTATAATTTATACCATTATGTAAATTTAAAAGTATTTTGATTTTCACAACTTACTCCTAATAATAAATTCAAATTAGTTCGGATATGCATGAATCAATTTAAGCCATAAAATTTTAATTTATTTGAATTCATTCGAAATCGAAACCATATACGTGAATTTGAATTGTTTTTGATAGATCAAATAAGATTTTATACAACGATGAAGATAGTGTAATTTTATGTTTGAATCGATGGGAGTGGAGAGAAAGAGAGAGGGGAGAGGTGGGTTGAGAGCATTAAACAAAAGAGAAAGCCGGTGGTGTAATGACTAATTGAGAGTGACGAAGGAAAGACGTTGAAGAAAGGAAGAGTTACTTAAATTTCAATGTCAATCACTTGAATTCTGCATTTAAAGTGAATTTAAACCTCAATTAATGAAGGCAGGTAAACTCCCTTCACATTCATCTCTATCTCTCTCACTATTACCCACCAAATTTATTTTCAATTTCTTTTACTATTTTTCGACTTTACAACAAAACATAAATTTAAATATCTTATGTTCATTTTAGTTTAATTCTTAGAATAGTAATTATTATCATATAGTTATTCAAATAAAATCTTATATGTAAATTATACCCCATTGCAAATTTACATATATCATTGTCTTTTCAAAACCTAACTCAATTTAATTACAATTAATTAATTGTAATATACGTACACAAAAGTCAAAACATTTTAAACCTATAAATCCCAAATGCTTTAATTTTCATTGCATTCCCAACCGCTATATGACCCAATGCAATAAAATATGGATGAGTATTACAATATATGCATATTTTTTAATGCTCAAAATATTTCATTTCATAACAAAATGAAAACATATCCAAAATAAAATTTGGCCTAATTAAAGTCGTTAGCATTTAGTCAGTAATTAAATATAAAATGATATTTTTAAAAATTTCAAATATTTCTACTATGCTATATTTGTAAATACTTTAAACCTACATTATTTGTCAAATGAGTTATGGTTTTCGTTTAACTACTTAATTATTATTAGGAAAATTAAATTAGATATCTTTATCCATATAACCACCTGATTTTTGAAGGTAACAAAAGAATTATTAGAAGCCTTGATGAATTACAAACTTATAGAGAAACCCTAATTTATTGTGTCGGGTTATTTTGATTTAAGTGTGTGGCTTAAAGGCATGCAGTAGTGCCTATACTTAGAAGATGAAACATGAAGGCAGCTGCATATTGTTGGTTCAAAAACATTATACTAAACAATAATGCACATTTATGTCTCTCAAAATATGCACATTTTGGGGCCTATGGAATTGCAGTTGGAAACACAAGCATGCTTTATGTGAAGAAAGGGGAAATTTTTGTTACATAATTAATGATACAATAAGCTTCTTGCTATTTAGTTTAATTCAATGGAATATATATATATTTTTTAAATGCATGATCAATATATAGAGGGAAGACTAATTAATTAATTAAGTCACATAATAATTGAACTTTGTAATGTTTTATTGTATACTATATATATTGTCCAATTTAATCAATAATGTTTTAGAGGTTTTCATTTAATTTTTAAATTAGGTACCATTTAAATTGAATAACGAAATAATGGAAAATTGTATGATTGAGTTAATATGAGATTATTAAGTGAAATTTTAGAAATGAGTTAAGTTAGGCGGTCATTCTTGATAACTATTTGATTTTTTGTTTTTGAAAATTGTGTCGTTTTTTTTTTTCAATTTCTTACGATATGAGTTTTAATCTTTTCTAAATAAATTAAAAGAGTTGAATTCTTAGCCAAATTGAAAAACTTAAAAACAATTTTTTTTTTTTTTTTAAATTCTTATCATAAGGATTTCAATCCTTTTAAAATAAATTATTGTCGATCGAATTCTTAACCAAATTCTAAAAACAAAAGAATATTTTTTAAAAGAACTAAAATTGAAATAGTTATCGAATAATGTCTTGACAATCGAGAGATTGATGAATCAATGACAAATATAAAACAGATAACTAAAGGAGATATTCAAGTATAAAAATAAATATGAGAGGGAGTTAGTTTGAATGATGATTACAACTTTCATTGAAACGGGGGTTGAATTCTTCAACATCAAAGTTTAATCGATATTTCTCTCCAACATTTTTATAAAATTGAGACCTCAATATTGTTCGTTTGAAAATTAATTAAGGTTGTGACTACGATGATATTCATATATATAGTTTGGGGGAAGCGGGAGGGGTGAAGTTAAGTGTGTGTGGAAGTGGGTGTTGAGAGTTATGAAAATATTAAGTTCATTGAGCGACCTCAATTGTGGAAGTTGGAGTTATTATGTGTATTAAATTAAAGAATCCTCTATAGATATATTCAAAAACCAAAAACCATTTTCCATAGCCCCTTCTTCAATTGCATTCAACTCTTTCCCTTCTCTCATTTAATGTTTTCTTCAACCTCCCTTTGCCATTTCCCACCCTCTCATAATTAAACCCTTCCCCTCTCTTTTTAGGCATAAAAAATCAGGTGGCCTTTCATATTAAATTAGGTCTATAAACTTAGTGTAATTAGTTGTGTTTTCCCCATCACAAAAAGCAAAGTTAAATTTAGTTAACAACTTCACATATAGATTGGGGATTAGATTTCTATCTCTTGTGATTTTGTTTATTTCTTTTCTTCATTGAAATATCTTAGACATTCTTTAAAAGATATTTATGGTGTCTTTTGTTCGTATTATTTCTCGATAAAGGAAAAAATCTATTGATATTTTGGCTCGTACGTTGAGGTTTATCTAGATGTTTTTCAGTGGCAAATTGTGGTTTTATTCTTGCTACTCACAAGCGTTGTTTGTTGAATACGAGTGTATTTGCATGTATCATTTTCTTGTTTCTTTGAATTAGTCCTAATTTGATATAAAAAAGAATAAATAAATAAATATATTTACACATTCGAGAATACATTATTAATTAACACTTGTCAAAATGAATATAGTTCAACTGATAGAAAAAGTGTTTCTTTCAATTATGACATTAAATATTTGACTTTTTCCACAAAATCCCACAAAATGTTGGAAAAAAAAAATCTCTCGATCGCTCTTTCTCCCTTATATATAGTCCATCTACGTGTAATCAATTACATGACATATATCATCGTCCTAACTAAACCCTAATCTAGGTTGATTCTGGTCGATGGAGGTTGATCAACCACGTTGTATTAGAAACTTTTGAAAGTACTAATGACTATTGACCAAATATAAATGTCAATAAATTTGGTTACTTATTGTTATTAGTAAGTAGTAGGGCAAAGTTTTTTATTCAGCCAAGTGTAGGGTCATGTCTTAGTAGGACCTTTATGAAGTGAAGTTTCCACCCTATTTAAGATTCTCAACTGCAGTAGTTTAAAATTTTTCTCCTATATATATATATATATATAACCAACCGGCCATTCCAAACACACAGAAATTAAAAGGAAAAAAAAAGGCCATTGATCAATTTGAAGCTATGGTTCCCTTTCAATCCCACCCTTCTTCTCTAAATGACAAGACATCAGCAATTCAAGAGCCTGCAGATAATTTAGCAAAGAAGAGGAAGTGGGAAGAGTCGATGATCTCAACGCCACCCTTGAACTCCGTATTAGATATCGAGCTTCACCTCGAAACTCCATTACCTTTCTATTGGCAAAGGTGTCTCGACATCCAGGTTTGTTCTTTTCTCCTGATCGATACAAACCATTTGTTGTATGTTTTCTCTATTTGCTAAGGTGGTTGTATAATTAAATTTACTAGGCCTATTGATCGGTGGTTTTATATAGTATCAAAATAGGAGGTTTGATTAGCTTTTTGGGTCAGTAAGTGATTCGATATTATTAGCTTAAATCTCGATAGAGTTAAAGTGAGGTGATGATTTCTTTTTGTTCATTTTCAGTCGGGCAAGATACACTTCTACAACATGACAACTCAAAAGAGAACATGGAAAGATCCAAGGGACAAACTCGAGAAAGATGATGACGACGACGATGAAGAAGATGACGACCGCTATGACAAGAACGACATGAGTTTAGACCTTGAACTCAACTTGACTTGTGAATCCATGGAGAAGAACAACAATAATCAAACCGTACAAGGTGTGCGTCGTGCTATAAATGACGGAATGATGTTTGGGTTATCGGAAAATTACAACAACAACAACAACAAAAAGGCGGAGATGGTGGCGGCCGTTTGCATGAGGTGCCATTTGTTAGTGATGTTGTGTAAATCTTCACCGGAGTGTCCTAACTGTAAATTTATGAACTCGCCGCCGGAGCAGACCACCCCGGCGATGTCCAAACGCCGGTGTCATCTTTCTTGGTAATTAAAGTGATAATTATATATTATATAATATAAAGTTAGGAGAAAAATGAAAACTCTTTAATAATTAATTATAATTATTCTCTTTAATTAATTGTAACTTTAATTTGTATTATTGTAGGACGAGATCCGCAAACTTTCTTCTTTGTAATTTGTATATATCAAATGGGTGTTTCATTTGTTATAAATATCCAAAAGTTATTTCAAATTGGTTTGTCGGTTGAAAAAAAGATGGAAAAATAAAATTAGAAGACAAACGTGATAACTTAAAAAATGTTTTTCAAAAAGTCCGTTTCAAAAACGGTTTAAAATATACTTCAAAAAATATTTTAATATGTTGCTAAATACTCCAATTTTTTTTTGTTTAATTTCAATAATTTTACTAAAAATTCAAAAGTTTCTAATACAAAATGGATAAAATCATTTTAGAGAAATTGGGAGAAACCATGCATAGATTTCAAACTAAGAAAATTAAAAATTTTATATTTAGTTATATCAATAGTGAAAATATTATTAAATAATTTTTTCATTTTTAATTAGTTGATAGGTTGGATAATCATTTTATTTTTTCTATGTACATCAAAAGCACGTTAAAAAATGATCGTGTGTTAAATTTAAAACTACTATGAAACATGTATTTAAGGATAGAAAACTAGTCAAGCAAAGGTATAGTCCACGAAAAACTTCTACTTATAGATCGGATGACGAAATAAATAAATAAATATAAGGTTTAATAGATAATGTGAATCCGTCGCCATAAAATATAAGTTTAAAATATAGAAAAAGAGGGCAGTTGAAAAATAAATATGAAATGGGTAGAGGTTTAGTTTTAGAAACGAACAATTAAATATGGAACGAAAAGGAAAAAGAGTGCCTAACCATTAACTAAATCATGTGAGCTAATAATGATTTGTATCTACTTTCTAGCGACCTCACAACATAAATAATCATAAATGATGGGCTCCTAAAAATCCATTCCCCTTCGTTTTCCTTGAATGTCTCTTCCATCGTGTACTCTAATTAAAACCCTCTTGGAAGAGGTTCGGTTTCGTGTTTTAATTCTTACTTGATCGAGAAAATAAGTATATGTTAATTATTGTGGATGATTTTTACTGGTTTTGACCTTATTACTTTTGTTAGATATGTTCACGAGACCTTGGTTATGTTATTTCTACAATTATTCTTTTTTTATTTTGATTTTTAAAAAATCAATAGGTCTAAGGAACTATGTTTTTCTAGTTCTGCATGCTTTAGTTCTTATTGCAAATATTGACTATTATTAGTTGAATACGAAGAAAATGACTTAGTTGAGATGAACAATTTTCATCAATACTTTAGAACAGTGGCAGATCCAGAAAATTTATTGAGTTGACAATCATAGTTACTATTAAACTGCCTATAAATATTAAGCATTAATTGGTTTTGTTTATACATATTATATAAAGACAATAAAGTTGAGGGAGGCTCCTGGACCTATACTAAATCCGTCGGTGCTTTGGAATGAGTATGAGCTACTATCTTGAACCGGTGGGACTTAGGTTTTAATTTTCATTCCAAATAATTGTCACACTATTTTATGTATTAATCACGTTTAACACTTTTAAAAGATCATAACCAATGATCTCTTAGTTAGATATTGACATAATATATCTCATTTTTTATCGCTAGACCAACTCATAATCATTAAAATATGAATTAAGTAAGTAAGTATAAACATGAAACTTTAAATTTAATACTTCATCGGCGACATATCCACAAAGGCACAAGCTTTCAATAGTTCTATTAGAACCTTTTAACTTTCAATAAAATAAAATTTATTATTTATTATTTATTATTTAACCATCTATTTCTCTATTTTTCATTATTAGAATTGAGTTTTTTATATTAAAATTAGACCTTCTTATTTTTTCGTGACATTTTTCTAAATAACAAACATGTATCCATCGTTATAATTTGGTTATATATATATATATATATATATATATAAATTTTATTGAGTTTGGTATTGATGGGTTTGTTTATTTCTTTATTAAAATTTAGCTTTTCTATATTAAAAACTTTAGAATTATAAAAAACAACAAATTTGACAAAATATTTAGGTAAATTGCATTAGATAACAATTTTTTAAAAGAAAAAAACAACTTATAAGACTTTTTTTACATATTGCAAATTTAGCAAAACATGACTAGTAATTGACGGTAATCAGAGATAATCTGCTTTTAAATTTATCATTTTTGCAGTTTAGAAAATATAGGTGACATTGACTCTATTATCATACTTTTTTTGCTATTTTTGCAAACTCTCAAAATATTTATGACATATAACAAAATGTTCATATTATTTCAATAATAGACATTGATAATCATTGATAACATTAATAGACATAAGTCTATCCATAGTTATCTTTGATATAATTCAAAATTTTGTTATAGCTTGTAAATATTTTAATTTATTTTGTTGTTTTAAAAAATGCTCATACTTTTAATATGTTTTCTCCCATAACAAAATCAAGATGTCTAATTTTATATTAAAAACTAAATTAAATAACTAAACGACATAAATAGTCTTAAACGAACAAATAAATATGATACAATAAATTCGAGTTAAAATTAATTATTTTCTAAACCAAAATGAATTGAGCTCAATTAACAACTTTCTATTACTAACCTGTCGATTGGAAGTTTAATTTACATATTTATTTATGTGTTGTATGGACCAAAGATAACTCATTTGACATTGGAGTTTTAGACTAAGTTCTCAAGTTCTCATTGCTCTTAACAAAAAACATGAAGGCTTTTTATTAAAAAGAAAGAAAACGAAGAAGAAAAGAGATTGGATTAAGTTGGTTTAACGCCTTGGGTAGGCATGAGTGTTCATTATCATTTCTTCTTAGCCTCGATAACTGAAACTCAAAATTGATTCCACCTTCGAAGATTATCGAATCCATTCTCTCAAATCCCCATGAATCCCGCAATCCAATCTTCATTCTCCCTCCATTGTTGAAATGCCTCGCCCTGAGCTTGGTTCTTCCCCTTCCTCCTCACACCAACCATTTCAACCTCACCGTTTCTCTCCCTCTACCGCCAATTTCACCTTCTTTGTCCCCGCCGGCGGCTTGTTTCTCGACCCTTCTCTTCCATCTTCTTTCCTCAACTCAATTTCCCCCAAGAGTAACTCAATTCAAGATTCCGGTTCTGTTTCTGTTCCCGCTTCTTCTATCTGTCATCAAGAACAACCTCTGTTTTTTGGGGTTTTTCGTTCCCGGAAGAACCCTCGCATTGCGAGCTGCGGGTTTTTGTCTGTTAGTGTTGGAGGCCATGGATTTGTTCGGGAGCAGAAGGTTCATGTTGATGCCTATGACACTTGTAAGAAGGCGGGAAAATGCGGGGAAGATTTTGCCATTGTTGAGAAGAAGCATACTGTACGGACAAGAGGTGCTATGAATACTACGAAGCACCTTTGGTCTGGTGCGATTGCCGCCATGGTTTCAAGGTCTTGCTTTATTTGTTCACCTTCAACTTATCGTTCTTTGTTTATTTCATTATAAGTTGGTTAATTTATTCGTTGGTGTGAGTATGTTACTTGTATGTTTTATCAGTAGATTCAGTGTTTGTTTTGTATAATGCCTTTTGCTTAATGACACTGTATCATCCAACTTGTTCATTAATTATCGCATTGTTCTGATGCTTTATGATTTTCAACACGTGGGGAGAAGGAAAAATTACTTTTATGATTCCATATGCATACCTGGTCATTGGAGAGGAAAAGTTGTTGAATATTTTTTGACAAAATGCGGTTAGAAAAAGTGATTGGCTTTCGAATTTTAGATTCTATGCTTGCCCGGTCTTATTTTACTTGATGGGGCTCCTTTTTGTAGTTTGTCGCGACAAAATTTACCCCATACATAGACCATGGTGACGGGGATGATGTTGTAATTTGAATTTTTGAAGTACAAGGACTTGTATGTTTGCCTTTGATGAACTGAATTTTAATCTTTTAGAGTTAGATTAATGAATGGTTTCTAAGAAAAACTGTAATAGCATCTTGTCATATTCTATGTTTATTGATTAAGCAACACTTTTATTGCATCAGAACTTTAGTTGCTCCACTTGAGAGGCTAAAGTTGGAATATATAGTTCGTGGTGAGCAGAGAAATCTATGTGATCTCGTCAAGAAAATTGCAGCTTCTCAAGGGTTGAAAGGGTTCTGGAAGGGAAATTTCGTCAATATTCTTCGAACAGCTCCCTTTAAAGCAATCAACTTTTATGCTTACGATACGTACAGAAAACAACTGCTTAAATTGTCTGGACACAAGAATACCACAAATTTTGAAAGATTTGTTGCTGGTGCTGCAGCAGGCATTACAGCAACCGTACTCTGCCTACCACTTGACACAGTATGTAATTACAACCTTCTTCTGCTTCACTTCCCCTAATTTTTAACCCCTTTCTTTTCCCACTCCTCGTAATTACAATTAACTTTTGGGGTTGAGACTGCGAAGAAAGAGTGTTGTAGGCCTCTAATTGTAGTTACACACCCTATGTGTGGGTAATCTTGGTGCCATACATTGATATGTATTATAGAAAGCCATAGAGGCATTCTTAAAAGGCATCTTAGGAATTATTGGGGGTATGTAGAACCCGATATGATTGCAAGACGCTGCCCTGCACATTGTCACCTGGGCATTCAAATGTAGTTTAACCATCAAAACCATCTAGTGTCCTAGAACATTGCTTTTTGGTTTTAAGCTCGGTATTTCTTTTCATTGGAAAAAATCAAGAAAAAAAAAATGAAAAGGCTATAGACATGGAGTTTCCCTTGACTTGCTAGCCGTTTTCTTGCTTAAACTGGACACATTTGAAGTACTTGAATTTTTTGACGCCTTTATTAGATTAAAACATCAGTCATCCCTAATTCAAAGCTTAAGTTTCTTTGGTGTATTCTTCATTTTGAATTAAATTGAACTTAGGTCGTCACCTGGCTTTATTTAAACAGAAGTTCAGTTTTTTTTATTCAGGAACTTGGCCAGGGTTAATAATTCTTAGCTTGTAATCACCTTCCATGAGGGAAATTAATGTAATTGTTGCATTTTTCAGATCCGAACGAAGATAGTGGCACCTGGTGGGGAAGCTTTAGGCGGTGTTATTGGTGCTTTTCGCCACTTGATCCAAACTGAAGGGTTCTTTTCTCTTTACAAGGGCTTACTACCCTCCATTTTAAGTGTGGCGCCTTCTGGTGCTGTTTTCTATAGTGTCTACGATATACTCAAGACTGCTTATCTTCACTCACCCGAAGGAAGGAAAAGAATTCGGAATATGAACCAGCATCAGCAGGGGCAGGAGTTGAATGCTCTGGATCAGTTGGAGTTGGGACCTATTAGGACTTTACTGTATGGTGCAATATCTGGTGCTTGTGCTGAATTAGTGACGTACCCATTTGAAGTAATCAGGAAGCAACTTCAAATGCAAGTCCAGGCAACTAGAATGAGTGCTTTTGCAACCTGTTCTAAGATAGTTCAGCGAAGAGGAATACAAGCTTTATATGCAGGACTTCTTCCCAGCTTGTTACAGGCACGTGATTATATTCTGATTATGTTTTATTTGTTGATACGAACTGCTTTTCCTTTTAACCTTGTGATTATAACCGCAATTATTTTAGGAAAAGGGTCTTTATATCATTGACTCAGAGTTGCAGACTGTTGTGCCAATATCAATTCTTTATTGAATAGAAAACTAATTTGGTTTTGATAGAGACAACTAAATGTACAGAAATGCCTGAATCAGTCAAAAATTACCTTTCCTAATTCACCAGAAAATTATTCAGGTAGACTTAAAGTCATATTGGAGGGCTAATGGAGCCAAGATTCTTTGGACCTCCTGTGAAAATACTTTTTGAGCATGCATGTAAGCTTCTTGAACAATTGAACTCAAGATTGGATCTTCTTCTCTGACATACCAAATATCAGTCCCTTTGCCCTAATCTGACTAGGCATCGTTTGGATTAACCCTTACGACTTTCATAAGAATCAATACAGAATTTTCTTGGTTGTAGCCCACCCACACTAGTCATCTTCAATTATTGTGGAAATATCATTTTATAACTGATTTGTAAGTGAGTTCTCCAGTGATACTTGTGCTGAACTAAGTCACAAGCCCCTGCTTTCGAAAATTACCATTTTCATTTAATGAAACATCATGCCCTTTAAATTTCTTCTGCACCTGCGTTGCTGCCTGAAATATATCTAGACCAATCTTGGATCAGATTCAATTTGCTTCCCCTCCGGCGGCATAAACACACGTTTTGTCTAATCGTTCTGGAAAGTGGAACATTTCCTTGTTTTCTGTCAAACTTGGGCTTTGTCTGTTTTCTTCACGTGCAACTCTCTTATTTGCCTGACCAGAAACCAAAGTTACTCATCATCATAAGATGGAATAATATTCAATCTGCTTATTTCAGCTACTGTAGATAATTAATGTTGGTGTTAAAAATGTCAAAATCTTTTCCTTTAGCTATTGTATTCAATTAGATTTTCATTTCAATTTACTCACATTTGCTGCTTTGCACATGCAGGTACTTCCTTCAGCTGCCATAAGTTTTTTCGTTTATGAGTTCATGAAGATTATTCTTAAAGTGGAATGAACGACGACAACAAAATTTAGTAGGAGACTGATCAGTTAGCCCGACACAATTCACAGTTAAGCATCAGAAATGCCCTTGAAACATAATCACATTATGGTAATCAATGATTGCTTTTGCTGCTGGTTGTGTTTCCCTATTAATTCTTTCACTTAAAGAAATACAATTTCTTCCTCAATGTCCCCAAATCCCTTTGTTTCCTTTTCCTTTTTCTTATTTTCTTTTCCCCCCATAGGACTGCGTGCTGATCATAGAGCATATTCATCATTGTTAAGTTTTGACTGCTACAGGAGCTTCGTTTTGAAAAGAATGTTCCACACAATCCAACTTTCATGTTCATTCTAGGTATGTAAGGTTTTCCCCAACTGGGATTCATATAATTTTCAATGTAATAAAAAACATGTAGAATAATGCGCAATTGTATGTACTTATGATGAAGATTTGAATTTAAAGAAAACCCATTTGTCTATGTTACTGTAAAATGTTTGGCTTGATCATGCAGGTACTTTTGACTCTCCATAAATACTTTGATATTTTTTAATATTTTTAGGTATAAAAAAGTAAGAAACTACATTTGATTGTAGCCTGTAGGTGCTGGTTGGCTGCCAAACTTGAACTAATGCAGTTTAATGTCAAAAAAGTCACAGCTGGGGAATAAAAGGTATTAGGGTCAAACCAAAAGTTGGTCTGTTTTAATATTTTGTTTATTTATAATAATTAATATTATAAATAATCGAGTTACACTCCAGTTGACATAGAGTTTTCAAACATTTTTTTTTAATGTGAGCTTATTCATAATTTTACTTTCTTGTAATAAATAAAATAAGTACACATCCTACGATACACAGTTTGTTTATCTATTTATTTATTTTTATTATTTGAAGAAAGAATACACTACTTTTTACCAATATAACGTGGAAGTTGATATATTGACGAATATGATACTTTTGGTTCTTCACCTTAGAGTTTATAGAAAAAATAAGCTAATGAAGCACGTTGGATTGTTAGGTGAAAAAAAATGTTCACAGTTCGAATCATTTTCTCCATACTACTAAAAAAAAATTACATTTTAAGTTGTATTAACCACCAACTGCAAAGTAAAGTGGTGGACTAATTGAGGCCTCCCTTAAGGGATATTCATCACTGTCAGTACGAAGAAGAAAAACATTGCAAACGAGCTTTCCATTATTCACATGATTAGATGCTTTGATCTAATCCTTGATTTGGTGGACCATCGTGTTTTTCCTCGATTTATTTAGGTATAAGAATTTCGTACAATTATCATATATGTTAATTAAATTATTTAATAATTGTTTTTTGTAAAAAACGTGAACTTTGGTCAATTTCATAATTTTTAATAGCGAAGAAATCTTTCCCAGCTGCCACGTAATTGCTGGAACTATAAATTCTGATGGGACGCCTTCGACTTCTCCGCCCCTAACCATATAACTAATTTTAAAGTTATTATTTGAACGATATATAATTTCACCTCCTTTTTCAAAACTTTTTTTTTTCAATTTCATAAATTACTCGTAAAATAAGATGTTATTGAAATCTAGTGTTAAATTTTTCTTTTTATTTATTTAAATTCTCTTTTAATATTTATTCATATATATTAAAAAAAGTATTATAAATAGCACAATTTCAAATTCTATCAATAATAAATATTGATTATACTGATATGCTTATGTCAGTTTTTCTCATAGATAAAATTCAAAATTTTATTATATTTATAGATATTTTAATTTATTTTGCTATTTAAAAAATGTGTCTTTAGATTATGCTTTTTGTCACAAACTTTTAATTGATAATTTTAAAAAACCAAACTGAAACTAAAAAGCAAAAGAAATAATTTTAAAAAGGAAATGCTTGCAAAAATAGCAAGAAAAAATAATAATAAAACTTATGTCATTACATTTTTTTTTTAGAGAAGTTCTTCTATAGATGTCTAAAAAAGTGTTATTGTAATATTTTTTTATAAATATTTTTGTATCTTATGCAATTTTTTAATAATTTTTTTTAGAATTTAAGTAGAAGACTAAGGTGTTTTTAGAAATGAATGGACATAACCTAAATAGTTATTAAATCGACTATCAACTTTTACCATAAAAAAATTAGTGGAAATATAATTGTGTCATTTTCTTTGGTTAATGTAAGACACTTAACTAAATAGAGCGAAAACGAAGAAGAAAGTATAAAGTTAAAAATGGATTAGGACTTGAGAGTGAGATTTCACGTTAATTAATTCACGCTTAGCAAGATTATTAGCACAAACCCTCTCTGTTTTATCTCTCGATTCCTTTATTCTGCCATTTTTGGTTCTCCCACTTGCAATCCCACTCAGCTCACGTTTGTAAGGAGGAGCCCTAGCCTCTGCTTCCGGGACCATCATGTCGCCGTCTGCTGGCGGATGCTTCGACGCTGACGGCGGATGTGCATGCCTTGCTCAACAGAATGGGGATGCCGAAACAGCTGCCAACTGTAAATCCGGTGATTCCTTTTGCGAGCATTGTAGCTATGGTTCAACTGATTCATCATCTTTTCCGTCGTTTTCCTGCTCTTCCTCATCTCTATGGCTTGATTCGACGCGGTTAAGAGAGTACGGGAAGCTATCGCGGATCCTTGTTGCTTCTGCTAAAGGCTTCACAATTGGAGCTGGACTCAAAGGTGGTCTCTCTCTCTTTTCTGTCCTCGCTGGATTGAAGCGGAGAAAGACTTTGGCCTCCCTCGGGTAAGGTTCTTTGAAATTTGATTGTGATTGTAATTGTGATTGTGAAGGTTATCTGCATGTTACTGTGTGTTCACTTCCGTTGTAGTGTAAACAAATATGTTATCGCCTTATGTTTGGTTTAGGAAGAAAGGAGTGATTACGAATCGAGATGCGATTTCCATGGCTTTGAAGGAGACTTTGAGATACGGCCTTTTTCTTGGAACCTTTGCCGGTACGTTCGTTTCCATTGATGAGATAATTGGCAATCTGGCAGGTCACCGTAGGTATGCTCTTTTCTATTCTGATCTTGTAATCTTGAGTCCTTGCTGTTTCTGGAAACCTGTTTGGTTATCCTTTTGATTTTCTTATTGTTCTCTTGTAGTTCAGGACTGCAAGATGGCGGGCTCTATTGGCGGGAGCATTAGCTGGGCCGTCGATGCTTCTGACTGGGTTAAATACGCAACATAAGACCTTGGCTATCTACATTTTCATGCGTGCTGCGGTCTTGGCATCGCGCTGTGGGATTAAAAGCAAGAGGCTCGGGCATATTTGTAAGCCTCTCACGTGGTCATGTGGTGACACCTTCCTCATGTGTCTCTCCTCTTCGCAGATCTTGTAAGAAATATTTCTGCCCAACCATATTTTGATGCTAATTCTAATACAATCGGTCTTGAGTGTTCCATAATATTTTCAGTTTCCAGTTTTAAGCTTTACTTATCCTGTGGCATATTTTCCTGCATGATCGTGGTATCCAAATCCTGAATTCATCCTTTGACCCGAAATCACTGCAACTAACCCATAAGAACACAAGTGCAAACGCAAGAAAGCAAATGGGAAGCCAGTAAATGAATTGCTTGTCATAATTATGAACAAATAATGTAACAGCGAAACAAAATCTATTTTTGGATATAATGGAACCTGTAATACTATGTTTCATTGTTATTTCACAAGGATGGTAAATGCATCGGATATTTAAAACTTATAAACAGTAACAAAAAACTTATTCACTTATTTATACCAGGTTGCTATACGTATTATTGTAAAATTTTTCTAAATATTCCTCTTATAAACAGTACCTATAAGCTTTCTAGGAAAAAGTTCTGATTAAAGCCTTCAAAGTAAAAAATTTGGTTCACTAAGTTTAGATTGCCTTACCAATACTATTTCTTTTGGTGGTGGGAGGAACAACTCAGTTTCCCTGAGCTAATTTTACAGCGTGCCTAACAGAATGGTTGCCCTCGTTAAGTAATTCACAGTGCACAACACTGAAGCAACTCAACCATTGTTTGGTTAAATTAAAGTGAAGATTTTAATAATGAGCCAATTTTTGTTTGTTATTGTGTTTCACCTCTTCTCAATGCGTTATTTATATGTGGAGGAATATGTTAGTCATTTCTTTGATCATCCAGATGAAACATATCGTACTTAACTACTTTATGCTGACATATGAAATTATTTTGTGCTATTTTTTGTATTATCTATACAAGTGATTAATAGTTATAATAGCAGACACTCAATTAGGAGAATCATTTTCAGGTCTGCTTATGTGTTAAAGCAAGATAGCTTACCACCATCGTTTAGATCCTTTCTCAATACACACGGTGGAAAGGATACTGTAATCTTGGAAGGCTTAAAGAGTTTCGTATCAGGCATGCCTTCCTCCAATAAATTTAAAGCAATAGAGAAGTACTACAGTGCCATGGGTTCGGCCGTCAAATTAGATCCGCAAATGAAGACTCCATGCACGGTATATAATGTATTTATTTTATTTTCTTACCTGCTCAACAAGAAGAAAAAGAACTTTGTTCTCAGAAGTAAAATTAGTCGTACTTGTAACTAGTGTGTTGCATGAAAGATGTTCACACTTAATATGTGAATGCTCTGAGATATTAGAACATTGACCATTGTAGCAGACAACAACTTTAGGCATTAACATTCTTACTTTTTACCTGACACAAAATTGAAGACGAACTTTTGTTCTGATCCAACTCATATCCTGTTTCCCAGTTTACTTGGGATCTTGAACTATTTTCAGTTGTCAGCTGGTTGACATCCCAATTGTAGTATTGGAAGATCCGTGCTTCTCCATGAACAGATTGCTACAATTAAATCTTAATGCACATACAAAATAGTCATAATAGATCTTTGCCCATGCATGCACAACTACAGCTATCCCGTTCAGCAAAATTCAATCGAATAATTGAAACAGATGATAACAAAAAAAAAAAAAAACTACAACTGTCCTGTTCAGCTAAATGCATAAAAAAAAAGAAAGCTGAAGGCGCATTTCAAAACATTCCCATTAATTTATTCTTTAATTACTTGAGAACAGTCTTTCCAAAATCTATCCAGTTCATTTTGTTTTATCACCAATTGTATTGTATGAAGTCCATAATGATGACTATATATATGCATGGAATGATTATGAAGCCTCCCGACCTAGAAATTTATATTACTTTTTGAGAGTTTACCCTATCTGCAGTTGTCTTTCAATTTAAAAATTTTCATTCTGCATAAGCTATATGCAAGGCTAGCAAGTCCAAACTTTAAGGTTTTTTTCTTTCTTAATGCAGATTATACATGGAAATCAATCATGCGGTGGCCATTTTCTTTCCTTTCTCATTCAAGGATATAAAAGAGCGTTGCCAGTATACCTCCCTGTTTATCTTATCCCAGCTCTAATAGTTCATCGTGAAGGTCTCATGAATAGGTAATATTTCAATTTGAATATCATGTGATTTATACCTATTGTGAAATCTTGTGGTTCAATTTAAGATTAGAATTTAATGATTTCAAGTGAGTTTTAGTTAATTTTCACAGCTTGTTCTGGTTGAAAGATTGTTTAGATTACTAATTATGTCACAAGTGAGCCACTTAAAAAGCTTCGTAATTACTCACTCTAGTGCCTTCGTAAGATTTTATTCGTGAGCTAAGGAGGGTTATTTATTTATTTTTTATTAAATGGCGTTTTCTTGGGTTTCACACTTAACATTCGTAGTTGGATTTGAGGTAGTTAGATTGCCACATATTTTGTGGATATAATCTTGCCTTGAAGATTGTTATGAAATATTTGCTTATTGAGATAGACTTTTCTGGGTGCCTTCTTCCAACTGTTGTTTTGTATTTCTGAATTTCCATGTTTTGGATGGATGAAGAATATGTTAAGACCTTGTGTGCAGGCCATACGAAATTTTAGCTAGGGGGCTTCTTGGAACTGCTAGATCAAGTCTGTTCCTCTCTGCATATTGTGCATCTGCTTGGTTCGTATCTCTTCCACCTGTGCTCTAGTGCATCGGCTTCTATTTTTGTCTTTACTATTTTCATCCACTTTTTCTCTGGAACTTCTTGTTTCACTGAAAGACTTAATAAGATATCTCTTAAAATGTTAGTTTAATGGAGTCATCTAATATTGCTGTCAAGGTTTCGATATATTTTAGCTTCTGTGAAAGTAAATAGTTTCAAGCATGGACCATGGTGATGGGAATTGATTCTAGTCGGGGTGTTCAAATTTGATAGATGGGAACAAAATATAGTCTTGTTCATGAGTTTACCTTTGGCCATTGGTGAACTGTATCCTGAAGCAGAAACATTAAGAGTAAAATGTTGGTGTTTGATAGGAGGCTACTCGGACACGTAACACCTGATTTGAACTCACTTGGAGTGTTTTTTAAAGAGGGGAAAAAGTAGAAAGTTGTGAACTACTTTAGTTATGTTATAACGTTTTTAACAGACAACTTTGATGAGGCAGATCTCATAGTACAACCACCCCTTTATATAAAGGGTGATGTCATCCAATTGAGCAGTTTGATAACACAACTCCAATCAAATTATTTTAGAAAGAAAGCTGCAATTATAAACTACATTATGCATGCTTTTTGTGAGTGCAAAACTCGAGGCTTGAGAGTAAATAGATATTAAACAAGTTTGAAGGTTCTTGATTCCGCACTTAAAAGCCTCAACTAAGCCCTTCGACCTCTCAAAAAGCTTTTCAAGCCAACTTCAAGAAGTTTCACCCCTTTGGGAGTTCTTATCAATCTAGATAAAAACATCAGCCTTCGGCTCTAATAAATCAAGTTTTTCACCTACATTTCAGGATGTGGACATGCCTGACCTCAAGGACTTTCAAAAAAATAAATATTCCATTGGTTGCTCTAGCAACGGTATAGCTTCAACTATCCTTTACAAAATATTCTAGCTAGGGCAAGAGCTTTCGTACCAAGCCTGATAAAACTACGTCTTTTTGAGCAGTTCTTAACAGGTTTGGCACTAGCCATTGAGAAGAAAAGCAGGAGGATAGAAATCTCACTCTATTGCCTCTCTAGAGGTATCGAGAGCTTCTTCAGCTGCATGACAGATTTGGGATACTTGCCACCATCATTGAATTTCAAACGAGCAGATGTGATAGTTTTCAGCATATCAACTTCCATTATAATGCATTGCTATGCTCAGGAAAGGGAGGTATTTCGATCCAAGTATCTTAACGTTCTCGATTGGGTTTTTGGTGTGCCTCCTCCCCCTTGTGAAACACCACGCTGCAAGAATGGCAAGAAGTGTTGAAAGAAGCCTTGAATCTCTGACGAACTAACACACTGGATTTAAATTGAAGGTACCAAATATTTGCCAGTACTGTTTAGTCAAGAATTTTCATACTACATGATATATTAATGTTTAGTTACCATTACCTTCTATAGAATTAGACTCATTTGATTACATGATTCATATGAAGATGTAGTTTTCGATATACACATTGATTTAGTGGACGATTTTTCGAAATTGTTAAATAACAGTCAACGGATAGCATCGTTGATGATTGAATTATGAAGTATAGTTTCTTAGATTTTAGACTTGCGTCTGTAATCTCCAATTTTGCAGTATATTTGCATTAATAATTTATTAAAAGTAATAATTAACAGGGAATTCCAATACGAGCCTCTTCTTTTGGAAGTGCTTAATCTTCCATTTCACTTTTCTCCTACGTTTAAGGGTTTTTTTTTCTAATAAAGATTGGCAACTAAGCTTATTTACTTTACTTTCAATCTAATTTCTGTGTCCATTTAGTAACCAATTTTTTTAAAAAAATTAAGTCTATAAACAACTTCCACCCCCAACTTTCTTCTTCTTTTGTTATGTACCAATAGTTTGAAAAACACAGTCAGATTTTGAAAACTAAGAAATGCAACTTTCAATTTTTTTTTTTTTTTTTAATTTGGCTAAGAATTAAAAAATTGTACCATATAAAATGAAAATAGCTTTAAAATAAGATAGAATCTTAAAAACGATATTAGAGTGACCTAATATAATTTTAATGTAGAAATTTATGAGCACAAAGATTGGCTCATGCAAACTTTCTTTGATAAAGAGAATAAATGAAATTACCGCTGATGCAAATGGCAAATTATCTCCCACTTTATTTGATCGTCAATCGAATAAAATCTAGAGGCAATAGTAAAGCAATCATCCGTGGGCAAGAAAATTGGGAGAAACCAAATTAGAAATCGTTATTGGAGCCCAAATTATCATAAAATCTAAAAATTTGGTAGACTTGATCTAACCTTGAGAAGCTGTAAATTTGAAATTACGAAATCTATGTAGTGAAATTGTGAAAATATTGAAAATTTGAGGTAGATAAATCAAGAATAGTTTTGGCTCCTCTATTTTCCATTTTGCATATTTCTTACTTTAAGCATAGCACTAAAATTCATATAGAAATCATATGTTCCGAAGCAGTTTACACCCATCAAATCAGTAAACAAAGATCTAATAATCTCATTCACAGCTAACAAAAGCAAAGAAAGGCGTAAACCCTAATTTCCAAACTCATGACAAAGCGTTCACAAATACCCTGTGCTTCGTCTAGTGAAACCCAAGATTTTCCTTTTCAGCACTGAATAAGATAGGAGAAAATAGAGGATTTTGTAAAATCTCAAACTCAGACCTCGTCTTCGTGAAGAAGCATATTGGGAATGCCTTTATTGACGGGGAATCTTCTGTTGGTCTCTGGGCAAAAAAGAGCGCCTTCCTCAAGATGCAACTCCAGAAGTGCATGGTGAAACCGTTGGAGAAAGTCATGGGAGTCTAGCATCGATGCATCGGCCTCCTCGGGAAGCTCGGCATAGCCCATAGTCCGAGAGGCATCGACAAGGGGTTTCCATTCAATCTTGGAGAACATGTTCTTGAGGAAGTCTGGGTTGAAGTCAACTGGCTTCTCGACAACTTTCTCGACCTCAATTCGGAGAGGGAAGCCATTGATGACACCCTTGATGTTAGATGAGAGCATGTTATGAGTCAGTAGCCTCATCTTCCAAGTTACCTGCTTGGTAATAGGTATTCAGTGTCACGACAAGAGAGTCAATACCAAATACCAAAGTCCTGCTTTTGAGAGCAACCTAGGGCTTTATGAGAAAAGTTAAAGGTACTAGGCTCGCTTGTTATTTATACATTTAATTGTGTGTTTGTATCCGCATGATCGGATTTGGTTACAAAAGAATAAGTAACTCTTGAACTTTGCCTTTAGCTTAAAAGATGGGTCTATAATTTCAAGAACTCCATATATACTTAGAGATTTCATAAATCTTTCAAAACTGTTAAAAATCTATTAGAATGTTGGACAAAATTACGATCTAGAACAGTGCAACAGTGACAAAAGAGAAAATAGACCATATTTTTAATGTAACATTCCCAAATTTTCGGCTTGGGGTATGCTACAAAAATACCCATCTACTTAACACCTAATAAACAACAATTCTAGGTTCCTATTAAGGACTTCTACAAGATAGAAGTTCAATCAACCTGTAATTGAAAACATACATCCCAGATCACGACCTAAAATATAAAGAACCAAGACGATATAACTAAATAAAGGTCAAGCTTATACCATAACCCAATTTAAAAGAGTATTTTAAAGATTTCTTCAAAAGTCCAACCAGAACAAGGATTAAATAACTAATGCTAAATTCAAAGAATAGTCCAAAGATTTTAGCAGTCTTCCAAGAAGACTCAATACTCAGCAAGTTTGATGACCCAAATGCTAAGTCTAAACATGTTACCCAATGTTCAATGCTAGTTCTAACTTAAAGATACAACCATACATCAAAGAAAGAACAAATGACGTCAAGAAGTTCACGATTAAATTCATCTAATGCCGAGACCTTGGAAAAAAAACAACTAGCAAATAGTTTCTCTTTCTCAACTCTCCTCTTTATCTAAAATTGGCATATCAACCCGACGCCTTGAAACCCAATTATTAACTTAATAGCCTTAAATCAATACCAACCCTCAACCATTTAAATTGGCAATTGATCCAATACTCCTGATTCAAAGAATCCCTGGATCCAATACTCCTGATCCCATAGAAGATAACTAAACCTAAGCAAAAAATTGGCAATTATAGTTTGATAAACCCAAATTCCAGCAACTACAAGAAGATTTTAACGAATTAGACGGCAGATATAGTCCCGCCAAACCCCTAACCTACTAGAAAGGTTGTTTATTTTAAGCCAAACCAAGCCACGAAAATCAAAATCACACTGAAAATACACACAGAACAGTGCCGGAAATTCACCTCAAACAATGCTGGCAGACGGTTCTGACTTCAAACGGAGGCGACGGCTTAAACGGCGGTTGTGCACCGTGGTCGCGACCTGGAGAGAACAACATGAGAAGGCCGATAGAGAGAGAGAGAGGCAAGAAAAGAGAAAGGGCGGCGATTTACCGTGGAGGACGGCGGAGGAAAGTCGGCGGCGTGGTGTGGAGGGTGCTGGTGAAGATGAAGAGAGAGTGTGTGATCGTTGCCGCTGGCGCTCACGGAGAAGAATGGAAGATGGGGAGTCTGGCGGCTAATTCTGATAAAACCGAAGCCTTGTTTTCATTCATTTTTATTTCTTTTACTAAGTAAAACCCTAATTTCCATTGCTCAATCTCAAACCCAAGTTTTAGCCTTTTAGACCTCGTTTCTTTTCTAATCACTTAGGGTGCGTTTGGAAGGGTTAGAGTTATGATGAAACTAGTGTTAAGATAAAACTAGTTTTATGATAAAAGGTGTTTGGGGGAAGAGTTATGTGAGTAGTGTTATGATAGTGTTATGATAAGATGTGTTTGGGGAAGGGTTATGTGAGAAGTGTTATGATAGTATTATGATAAGATGTGTTTGGGGGAAGGTTATTTAGGTAGTCTTACGATAGTCTTATGATAAGATATGTTTGGGGGAAGTGTTATATAGGTAAGGTTATGATAAGATGTGTTTGAACGAAGTGTTATATTGGTAGTGATGTGATATATTTATTATTTAAATAATTTTTTTTAGCAAATTCATATTTAAAATCCAATAGTGAAAATGATTTTTTTTTTTTTTTCCAGATCATTCGACGTCGCCTAAAGTAATTTACTTAATTTATGGATTGGTTTCGTCCATATTGAACATGTTGTCGATTACTTGTTACGTTTGATTATCTATTGTGACGCAACACGTAAAAGTGGAATACCAAGTACAAATATACATATATATGTATATATGTATATATGTATATACATATATACATATATTATAAATAAAAATTAAATTACATCACATTAATTTTACTACATGAATCATTGGAAAAAAAAACACATGACTTGCAATATCATTCGAAAACACGAATAAAAAAGCAGTTAACACGCAGAGTCATAAAAAGAAACCATAACAATAGTCCGTGGAAGTAAACAAACAATCAGCTAGCGCCTCGTATGATCACCGTGTAGTAGTCAAGCTTCTCCTCATCTGACAATTCGAGGAAACCCTTCATGTCCGTTAAATTGTTCATTAGTATTCGATTGCATTGCACCCTTTCCAACCTAGTGAGCTGAGGTATGTCACGCAATGCGCGAACGACCTCTCTACGGACCCTGTTTTCATCCTTGAGTGCCAACCGCGGCCACTCTACAATGAGCCTTAGCTGGTCAGTTTGGCAAGCCATGACATCCTTAATGACATCACCTGTTTCCGAAGTCTGCCCTCCCCGCATTTGCTTTGAGCCGCTCGAAGTCGTCCTACTATCGCTTCTTCGACCTGGTCATGCGATGTCGTCGGGGGACATGTTAAACCTATGGCTGGACATGGAATGAATTTCCATATCATTGAGATCCACGTGTCCAAATTCCTCAAACCCAGGAGGAACGTTCGATCCGACATCGACAAATGTCTCTGCATGGGCTCCCGTTGCATGTGCCATTGTCTGACTTCCATCCACCAGCAGATACCAACTCAACCATAGACTCCACGAGGGTTGCCTCCTTCTTCTTCGTCCATACATGCTTAGAAGCATGTGATGAACTTGCCATACTGACAATCCTACAAGCATACAAAACAGTATCTTCAATACAAAGGAAGGCAAAATTGTCTAATTCGTTTTTTATACTGCATGCATACATTCAAGTGTACAGGAAGACACACCCAATACTAACTAAAAACAAATACAGGAATACTAAATCGACACACATAGTCTATTCGTTACGCAACTGTCATTGATTGAACATCTCGGCAGCCAAATCATCCCTCCACTGCGTCCATTCGTTCGAGTTCTCAACGAATTGAATGTCATCACCTCCAATCGTCGCGTACGTGGAGTCTCCCTCGTCAACGTCGTCAACGAAATTGACATTCGTCATCTCGCGGTTGATGAGATTGTGTAGTAGACAACATGCTAGAATTGTTCGACATTGAATTTGCACGGGATAGTAGGACTTCCCACAAAGGATTGCCCATCGACCCTTCAGCAAACCGAACGCTCGTTCAATAACATTCCTAGCGGAGGAATGTTTCATGTTGAAATACTCTTTCGCGGTGGCAGGGGCATTTTCCGCTCCTCGCCACTCTTGCAAGTGGTATCTTTGTCCTCTATAGGGAGCTAGAAATCCCTCTACATTGGGATATCCCGCGTCGTATAGATACTAATAACCTGTTACGAATGCGTCATATCTAACTAATTTGATTGATGTTGTAGGTAGTATATGTTCGAGGCATAAAACATTTGATTACCCTAAGGAACATGCAAGACGTTTGGTCTTGCAATAGCATCTCAAAGAATGCGCAATCTGCTGCGGACCCTTCCCAGCCAGCCAATACGAAGACTTAGTCGCCTTTCGTATCACACACCGAGGACGTTTGTGGCAACTTCTCCCTTACGTGTTCTATACCTAGGCCTATCGTTTTGCAGCACGTTCACCTTGATGTACGTGCCATCCAATGCCCCAAGGCAGTTCTGCAGAATGAAATATCGCACATTTAAGTAGTTGGGCTTCGTGATTGATAAGTAACAGAATTTAGTAATATGCGGACCTCGAAGCACCTCCATCGTTAATCGGTGCATGTGTTAGTCACTGGTTGTGGTTTCTTCAACAACTCATCGTGCAATCGCAACACAGCCAATAGTACGATGTTAAAGTGACGGGAAACAGTCTCTCCTGATCGCACGAAGTCCCGTTGGATGACTTTATTCTTGACATCGTGTGCCAATATATGCAGAAATATTGCGACCATCTCCTCGACATCGACGATTTCGGTCGACGTCAGACCAACAATCGTCCTCAGTAAATGACATAGAATGGTAAAAGTCCGCCTGTCCATTCTGGTACTTTGACGACATTTGAGGTCGGACGAGTGGATCATACGGAAGTATGAAAGCTGTCTAATTTGATGCCTAATTTCGTACGGTATATGTGTCACCCACTTATTGTCATTCATCAGTGCATCCAATAGCAGTACTAACTGATTATGGGTGGATGTGAAGACAGCTAGTATAGTGCGAATGTTTTCGTTAGCCATTTGAGAGTAGCGACTACGAATCTCACGATCTATTTTTGTAACTTTAATGCTAGTACACCATCAATGCATGCATTACAATAAAATACATTATGTACTTGTAAACTATAGTTATGTAAAAGGAACTTATGCGTCACCAATATGTTGCTAATATGGGTATGTACTATACATGACCAAAATGTTTTTCCAAATTCGTGTTGTTCAGTTTGAAAAGCGTGGATAACATGGAAAAAAAACAGTTGTCAATTTTTTTTAAAACTCAGTTACGATGTAGTCCTTGTTAAATTAATTTAATAGAGATTCATATTAATTATGAGCATTAAATTTAATAAAATGTGTAGAAGAAAAATAAATAAAATAATTATACTTTTCTAGCAATATCTATAATTTCTTTTAGGATATTTTTCAAAACAATTTCTTTTAAGATTGTTACCTAACAATATCAATTTGTTCAAATCATGTGCTACTCTAAGTTAAAAGAGTTTTTTTTTCTTCCCTTTTATTTGTTACAACATATTCATAATATGTATAGACTTTTCTAGTGTATGGTTTATTGTTTGTTTTACAAATGCAATTTTCTTTGTTTTGATCCACACCTTTTTTTTTTACAAACCTTAGCTTATTCATAATTAATATGACCTTCTTAGTTTATTATAAAGGTTTAAATGTTTGAACTTGGTGAGCAAATATCTAACAAGATCAAGGAAATGTCATTATTAATAGTATAGAGATTTAGACTATTTTAATTCTAATATAAAAACAAAATTAGTTCTTGAAATTAATTCTTTATATTGGGTTATTTTAAAAAATATAGTTTTTTTTTTAAATAATGACAAAAATAGAGTAGTGTGTGAAAAATGACAAAAATAGAGTAGTGAAATACGAAATGGAGTTCACACTTTTCAAGTTTTCATATTATTCATCCGTTTGTGTGGGTAGACATTTTCTTTACGATTGTTTCGAACACAAATTTCAAAAACCGAAACAAACTTTGAAGTACGAAATGGAGTTAAATTTTAAATCATGAAAAAAATAGAATTCATTAATACCCAATACGGTCACTAAAGTCCGAAGTACAATAAAGTATAATGCTAAAATATTAAACGACAATATTTGAAAATAAAGTACTACAATAGAAAGCGCCAATGCCTCGTACCTCTGACGATCGAAGTATGAAGTCGGATATCCTGCAAATAAAGTAAGGAAATCAGTGTCCCGACATAACACAAGTATGAGTAAAAATAGTAGGATGAAGTGTATCGCTTACGTACCGTATTATTTGGAGGAATGTCGATGTCGAAATGAAAAAACAAGATTCATTAAAATGAATGAGAAAATGAGCTTGTGTTATTTTAAAAAACGTTGTGCCTCAGAGGAATTGAATCCGTTCGATGTAACGAACTGAATCTATTATTACAAACATGAATACAAAATATGCAGCAACAGGATGTGCAACAAAGTATATATAGCTATAGAAATACAACCAAATAAGCATACAACATCGACACATAAAATGTATATCAAAGAGTCATACAACATCAACATCCCTTAAAATGGCTATGGACAGTGAACATGAGATGAGATGAAAGAAATCATGAAAAGTATGAAATGGCAGTGAATAAGGTTGTGTATAAGAAAGTCTACTTCAAATAAATAAGAAAGTCATGGCCCATAATATGCCTTAAACATAACAGATTCTTGTTAACATAGATATGGCAAAAGAAAAAAGAAGGACAAATGGAACTTCAAAAAAAGAAAAGAAAGTGAACTTACCTACCAAATGAAGAAAGAACAGAGGAGGAAGCAAGGAAAACAACACACAACAAAATACAACAAATGAAGTGCTATATATAGAGGGATAGAGGGTGAATAAAGTATGCCTTTATTCACCCATACCAAAAAAAAAAAAAGGGAATCTCTGCAAATGACAGAAGTGTACAGAAAAGGGGAGGACAAAGTCAAAACCTACCACATTAAGACAAAGATAAGCTAAGAGTAGACAAATGCATAACCAAGGAAAAGAATAAAACACAGACAGTGTAGTGTTATGGATTGATGGATGAGATTTTCTTAGAAATAAAGAGAAGGAAAGAGAACAGACAGTTGCTTACAAATAAAGAGAACAGACTTCACAGCAAACCAAACCAAATTCAGAAGGCATCTTAATTGCAAGTAAATGGGAAGTGTGAACATAGTTACTCAAATATCAAATGAAATAAGTATGTCAACATATTTATGAGGGATCCAATTCAAAAAATGCCCGAAAATGTGTTCAGATTGCTAGGCACAGTAGCAAGAAGAAAGTGAAACAAACAAAACAAATTAGAAACATGGAAAACAGGGACATAGTTTCAAACAGGGATGGCCAAAATTGAAAAAATATGGAAGGAAATTAAAGTAAGAAACAAAACTGCTTAGAAATAAATTTTCAGAGAAGTACACAAACAAAAGTAATTACAAAAACAACTATAATTCAAACGAACAAAAGTATTAAGAAACATGGAAAACAAACAACAACATTATAATTTCAAACGGGATGCCCAAAAATGAAAAAATATGGACGTAAATTGAAGTAAGAAACAAAAGTACTTCAAATAATTTTCACAGAAGCACATAAAGAAAAGTAATTACAAAAAACTATAATTCAAAGGAACAAAACTAGTCAGAAACATGGAAAGCAAACAACAACATTGTAGTTTCAAATGGAAATGACCGAATATGAAAAAATATGGAAGTAAACTGAAGTAAAAAACAAAAACGATTACAAATAATTATTCAAACAACAGAACTAATCACAAATAATTATTCAGACAATACATAAACGTAATCCTCATCATCGGCGAAGACAGAAACTCGAAATCCAACCACTTATCTCCAACCCTACCTTGCTCGAACATCAAGATGATAGTATCCATAGTGTAGAAAGTGTCCAAATCAGAGAAAAAAAATACTCAATCGGCAAATGGGAGTCCAAGCGGTAAGGGAAAGTGGAAGGGGAAAACCGAGTCGGATTGCATGTTCACCAAGAAGAGTGGTGAACATGCAAGCGCTTGAGTTTCGGAGGCAAAATGTAAAACCCAGCAGTTCAACGAAACTGAAAGGGAGACCCATTTGTTTTGGAGGCAACACTGTGAGCGAAGCCTTCAACAAAAATTGGAAGGACGAAGAGTGGGAGAGAAACAAAATTAGAGGAAGATAACTATTTTTACCCAGAAGAAAACGAAGGTCAAAGGATGAAGAGTTGAGGAAAAAAGGGGAAAGTTTTTTCTGCAATTAAACCCAAATCAATGTGGTTACAAGGATTGAAGAGAGGGGATGATTTCGTGTGGAGATTGGAAGGATTAAACGGGTTTAAGGATGAAGTGGTGTTGAGAGATTGAAGACGAGTTGAGAGGGATGAAGACGAGTTGAGAGGAAGTAAACCGGGAAGCATTGAGAATGGAAGGTGAAGGAGTAAAGTGTGAAGACGGATTAATGGAAACCCTAAAACTAGGGTTTCCATTACACGGGCCCCAAACGTGGGTTTGGGTTATTATAACTCAAGCCCACAGTGATAAACTGGGGCCCAAACGCCCCCTTAGAAGTCGTTTGGCCCTCAGATCATGAACGAGATTATGACTACTCTACTTTTTTTTTCCTTATTTCTCACTCCTTCCTTTCACTATTACTCACTCACTCCCCCTTTACTATACCTCACCTCTCATCTCTTATATATCACTATTACTCACTTTCCCATTTCACTATTACTCACTTTTCTAAACATAGATTATAATAACTCAAACTATAATAATTTACACTTCAAACATAGACTATAATCACCCACAAACTATTATAATCCATATACTATAATAACCACAGATTATAATAACTCATTCAATGTCCCAAATGCTCCCCATATTATAATAAATCATTGAATGTCCCAAATGCTCCCTTAGGTGTGTTTGGATGTAATAACGATTACTGTAACGGTAACTAAGGAGTGTTGGGTGTCAAATTAATGACAAAATAAAAAGAAAATTGTAAAAAGTAAAAATGTTGGAAAATAGATTTTAATTGAAACTTGTCGAAACAAAATGAGTTTAATATTACGTTGCAATTGTTGAGTATGGAATTTTGGCTAATTAAATTCCACCACATCATCACAACAAATATTGTGATCCAACAAATAAATGGGCTCAAGCCCGAGTCCAATAAGTAAATGGGCCCAAACCCAACAAACAAATAGGCGCAAGCCCAAACCCAACAAGCAAATGGACCCAAGCCCACCAGCCCATGAAATTTCTCTATAAATAGAGACCCTTGCCATTTATTTTGGGGATCTGGGGATTGAAGCTTTGAAGTACTGAAGCTCTGAATAATTGAAGATTCAAACTTCTACAAGCTCTCAAGACGTGCGAGTCGGTATCAACCTAGAGATCAACATCTTCTAAAAGACTGAAGACTTGGAGATTAACCTTTCCTTGAATTCTAGAAGGTCGAAGTTCAGAACAACTTACAACTGCAACATCCTAAAGATCGAAACTAAGAAGTTCTAAAGTTTATTTTATCTTGTATTCGAGAGAAAACATCAAATGAATAAATACTAGAGATTGTATTCACAACATTCATCGATATACAAAGTTCAATTCCACGAATTACATTTTTTCGAAATCTCGTATGAACAACAATAGACTCCAATCCCATTGTGAGTGTCCAAACACTTCCTAAGGGTGTTTGAGACAAGAAGTGTATTTTTATAATTTGCGTTTAGACGTACATAAAGTTTGGTTATAAATTATAATCTTATGTGTATAAGGTGTAAATTATTTTAGTTTAGAAAGAAAACATTAAATATTGTAACAAATAATAAATAAATAAAACTATGAACGTAACATAGTAAAAATTGTAACAAATGTGAGTATTGAAATGATTTTTAATATTTATACTTGAAAACTTTTAAATAGTATTTAAGATAGCAAAAAATTATTATTATAGTTTTAGATAATCTTTATCCAAGCATTCCTTAATACCTCACAACAAACCATATCTCTCAGATTACCCTAAATTTGTTCTAAAATCTAAATAAAATTAAAAACTAATAATACAGCAAATCAAATAAATCATCGACAATGATTCTTGAATAGTATATACTAACTTAAGAAATTGGTGAGCCAAACGATTTGTTATAATAATATAGTCAAAATAAAAACCTAAAATCGAGTCACACTCGAGCACGTGCCTTTTTTTATTGTTATTATTTTTAAGGGTCTTATGGAAATTTTGGCATTCTAGATTTGTCTTCTCAATGATGGAGGCAAGTTTGGAGTTGTTGATGAAAAACGAAAAATCTATATATTAATTAATCTACAGCAAAAGAATGGCCAAAAATCTATAGAAATTCATAGCCATCAATATTAACGGCTCAGATATCGATTTCATCAACAAAGTCCTCATCTCATCCATTGATTGCTTCCCATAACAATACAAACAACACAATTCACTTTAAAATAACAAAATTGCTTTGGTGAAGAGCACCGTCTTTGCTATTATATTTAACTGACCAATCCCATTCTGCCACGTATTAAGCTTTTTTCTTTTAATACTATTTTGTAGTTTGTTTTTTCTAGAATTTTGTAAATAAAACAATAAGTTTAATGATTCTGATATATTTTATAAATAGTTTTAATAATTTACTATTTTTTAAATGCTTTTTTTTTTGCTATGGTATGGTGTAATGAGACTAAGTTTTCCTCAAAAGAAACGTGAAAATAATTGCTTAAAAATATTGCTATTTAACATTCATTCTATTTTCCAAATATTTAGATAAAAGTTTTTATAATTTCAATAAATCTTTCGATTATGTATTTGCATTTTTCTATAAAATTGTGATTTGATTCAGCAGTTTGAAGGATGTAATGAGAATCTAAAATTTAAAAAATCAAGGAGTCCCAAATTTCGAATGCTTATAAAATATACTGATGAATCTTCTCAATTGATTTTTTAAGATGAAAATAGAAACGAACGTAAATTAGTTGACAATGGAGTATAGCCACATATAGACAGTTCATCACATGCTTATCACGTTCAAAAGCCCATAATTGCCTTGCAATTTCTGAAAACAGAGTCCCCATTAATTCAAACTCTGATTCTGAGAAGATTCTTTCATGTTCTTCAAATGACAAAGTGTTTCTTCTTCAGTATCGTCGAGACCAAAAATTGGTTCCATCGTTATAGCTTCACCAAAGCCGGCCTCCGATCCACCATTACAGATCTCAAAGACGGCACCACAGTTCATTGTTGGGTTCCCAAAAACCCAATTCACACCAAACCCAATCTCCTTTTAATCCATGGCATTGGAGCCAATGCACTTTGGCAATGGGGTGATTTCATTTTAGCTCTCATACCTTATTTCAATCTCTACATCCCTGATTTGATCTTCTTCGGCGACTCGTTTACCACTCAGCCAGACCGGACTGAGTGGTTTCAAGCTCAGTGTCTAATACGAGTCATGGAGGCTAACACGGTGGGGAAATTCAGTTTGGTGGGGCTTAGTTATGGAGGATTTGTTGGGTACAGCATCGCGGCGCTGCGGCCTGAAATGGTGGAGAGAGTAGTGATTTGTTGCTCTGGGGTTTGTGTGGAAGAGAAGGATTTTAGAGATGGGTTGTTGAAAGTTTCTGATTTGGAGGATGCTACAGCCATTTTGGTTCCCCAAAAGCCAGAGAAGCTTAAACAGCTAGTGGGTTACTCCTTTTTCCGGCCGCCGCCGTTGCGGCTGATACCATCTTGTTTGCTCAATGATTTCATTGAAGTAAGGCTTGTTGTAGTATTTGTGATTCTTCCATCACATCTTTTTTATTTGAAAATTTCCTTCCTTTTTGTGTGTTAATTTGACTAGTTTATCTTTGGGTTTGTGTGGTAGTCAATGTGTTTAGATCATATTGAGGAAAAGAGAGAGTTGATTCGAACTATTCCCAGAGGAAGAAAGCTTTCAGACCTTCCAAAGATTCAACAGGTGGGATTGCTATTCAACATAACTTATCCATATTAGCTTTAAACAGATCATTAATTACTTGTCTTCGTTGCCATTCCATACCATTCCATTCGACCCTCTGTTCTTCATAACATTCAAATAGCTTAGCATTTTTACACCCAGAGTCTAAGTCCTTCGAACATTGTTAAAAATTTATTGTGCTATTAGGCATTCTATTAGATACTTTTGAAATCGAATCAAACAGACAAAAAAACTCCAATCTCAAAAACTAAACTTGTAGTTTAACATTTTTGTGACTTGCTTGCAGCGGACGATGATAATGTGGGGAGAACATGATCAAGTATTTCCATTAGAATTGGGTCACAGGTTGAAAAGGTGAGTTAATCAAGCTCCTAAAAGTAAACAATACATCAAATATTCTCATATTGAACCAAATGATAAATGTGTTGGCCACTCCTTTGAAGTAGGCATTTGGGAGACAATGCTACGCTTGTTGTTATCAAGAATACAGGCCATGCCTTCAACTCAGAGGAGCCAAAGGAGTTTCTCAGCCATTTGATTTCTTTCCTAGTTGATCCATAGCCTCCTCTCCTCATCAGTCAATGAACGTCAAACAGTTCAAATGCACAAACACACATCATCAAGAAACAGATAATGAACAACGTCAAAAGCTGGAGTGATCTAACGGTCATTTATAGTACAATAACAAACAAGAGAAGAAAGATACCTCGGCCATAGCTCAATTGGTTCATTCGTCAAAATCTAATGTTGAAAATACATTAAAACAATTAAATTTGTTATAGAAATTTCTGACATTTTCCATTTTGACCCTTTATTCCGAGTTCTAGATTCAGAAATCTTTAACCATAAAATCTGTGTTCCTAAGTACTCCTCAACTAACAAGACTTCAGGCGTACTTTCTTGTACTATTATTTACTACAAGTCTTTCAATTTCTGGCAGCAATTCCATCTGATGACCAATGGGACCAAAGACAGTGAATAATATGAAATAGTTAAACAATGAGTTCTACATTTACGAGCCTATTCTGTTATGAACCAGCAAAGATTGCGAGAACATAAATTGGTAGTAAAGCATAATATTGTAACCACACTCAATCAAGTAGATAATAATTCTCAAACTAAACGGACTCACTTAATTTTTAAAGCTAATGGTTACAAGATGATAACAGACTACTGTTCTGATACACTGCTGATAAGCAAGAAAAGTGACACAGCTATAAGTCCTGCCTCCTAGATTCATGTCAGGAGTAATTAGCTGTGCAATATACATAGCTAATAAATAATTGTTCTAAGGAAGTACTTAAAAACGATGTCTATCGACCGACCAAAGACAGTTCAAATATCTTGCTAGTTGCCTCTGCTCATGGTTCATCAGCAGCTTTAGATTGCTCACCTGCAGCAATTAAAAAACAGAAGATTAGGTTACAAATGTACATGAAATTTATATTCATAGCCAATGTCTGCACATGCTCAAGTGCCAACTTGAGCATGCATGAGCTAGGACACAAAAGTAGTGTCGTAATTTCTTGAAAATAGTAAACATAAGCACCAAAAGTCAATAAAATTTGACAAGTTTCCAGATAAAATTTTATTTAAACCACGGTAATTTCTAGCAGCTCCCAAACAATATTTTTATTAGACTAAAACTATTCTGTATTAAAACGAAATATATTTCAAGTAATACCCAATATAGGGAAGCTGATACTAGCTCCATCCATGATGGGGCTTATAGTAAACGCAATAAAAATCATTCTTGCAAACAGTTATCATAAAATGCACCATGACATCACCAAATTTCTATGAGAGGAGTTGGTCATTATGATTTGGAGCTCCCACATCACCTTGAAGGCTGAAAGTTTCAATTAATATATCTTTATACCGAGATGTGAGTACCACTTGAAAGTCCGTTTCAACGATCAATATTAGAACAAGTGAAGTCGGTTGGAGGTGAGGATAGGGGAAGCAGGGAATCTAGGATTCATGGAAATTTACCTCCCTCATCTGGGAGATCTGAGGTCCATAATGTGAGATTATCTCTCAGCAGCTGCATAATGAGGGTACTGTCCTTGTAGGAATCTTCATTGAGGCCATCAAGTTCAGCTATGGCTTCATCAAAAGCTTGTTTAGCAAGGTGGCATGCCCTGTCAAGCAATAATAATACTGGACGTGATGAGATGACAAGCTATTGTTTTAAAGGAATTAGATAATAGATCCATTGTGAGATAACATATAAAAAAATGTATCGGTAAAAAGATAATCGACGAGGATAGAGTAAGAGGTGAAAATCAACCTCTCTGGGGAATTCAATATCTCATAGTAAAAAACAGAAAAGTTAAGCGCCAAGCCAAGTCTGATGGGATGTGTTGGAGGCAGATCAGAACTTGCAATGCTTGAGGCAGACTGCATCAGAAATAAGTTCAATTACGAATCTGACAATATACATAGGAATGTCCAAGCGAAAAAGGCAGAGAAAGACAGGGGCAGATGGAAGTGGAAACGAAATACATAGTCTTCGGTAAACACAAAAAAAAAAAAATTGAACTTACCTCATAGGCTTTCATCGACTGGTCTGCAGCTTCTTCACGTTCAGGGCCAGATTTAAACTCCGCTAAGTATCGGTTATAATCCCCCTTCCTGCATTTGAAGAATGCATAAGATGTTGCTAAAAGGGAGATCAAAGCCATAATTAGATAAATGTCATGGCCCAATAAAATGCACAATAAATTCAATAGAACATAGGAGATCAGATCAATAAAATTACCAATTCATGGAATTTTAAAGTTAGTACTCTGACCTGAAAACTAAGAAAAACAAAACAGAAGCAGATGATAATGATCCTTACATCTTATAGTAAAAAACATTGGATTCTCCAGAGGATGAAGATGGAATAAGATGCTTGTCAACGACAGTTAAGATATCACGGCAAATTCTCGCCAGTTCATCTTCAACCCTCTGCCTGTACTCTTTCACTCTCTTCACATTAAGCTCGTTCTTCTTTCCTTCCTCCTTTTGTTCAATAGAAGATAAAATACGCCATGAGGCTCTTCTTGCCCCAATAACGTTCTTATATCCCACAGACACCAGGTTCCTCTCCTCCACAGTAAGTTCTACGTCCAACTTTGCGACGTTCTTCATCATTTCCACCATTTCTAAGACAAACCCAGATGAAATTATGCGCCAGTGAAATCAAAAGTACTCGACAATTTTCGAACCTTAAAAAGTTTCAAAATACAAAGAAAACCCTAATCGTGAAAACCATCGAGTTCAACAAAACCGCATTAAGAATCCATAAAAAGGAGAGTTAAAACTCGATAAAGAGAAGAAAGAAAAAATGGGTTTGATGAAACGCACCATCATATCTCTCAGCCTGTTCTGCAAGTCTGGCTAAGTAAACAAGGTGCTCCCTCTCCTTCTCCATGGCCGGAGCTGTCCTCGAATTTCTCGGTCCGAGAAATGGCTTTTTGGCAGTGTGTTTTGGTTTTGATTCTTGTTCTTGCTGTTCCTTACATAACCGCTTCGTGAGATACTGTAGTTGGTGGGATGACCGTCGGATGGAGAGTAGTGGAGAATCTTGGGGGAAATGGAGGGATAGGATTGGGTTTTGTAGTTGGTGAAGGGTCTTTGATTCTCGTGAATGGAGGGAGATGAGCCGTTGGATTGGGGAACCGTTGAATCCGGCGCGTGATGGGAAAACACAAAGGAAGAAATGAGACCAAAATAAAAAGGCGTTGGTGACGGTCCATGTGGGGAACTCTGACGTCAACGGGGTCCTTGTGGAAAAATCAGACTAAATACTAACACTAATTCATAATAAATTTCTAAATATACAAAGTCATATATGAATAGAACCTAAACTTTTCTTTCTACTCATTGGTGGTTTAATTTCAAATTTCGTTCTTTTTGCACTCAAAAAGATAAATACTCTATTTTCACTAAGATGATATTTCACATATTTTCTAAAATTATCAAATACGAAATTTGCATATATAGAGTGGATTTGTTGCTCCAATGCGGCCTATGTTTTTTACGCTTAGATTGCTCTTTAAACTTTCTTCGATAACTCCATATATTTGACACTGATGTTCCAATCCCACTCTAAGAGTCTTAAAGGTCTGTTTGAGCACTCTTATCCTTTATGAGACAACAACACCTACCAACTAGAAAATAAAAAAACAATAGACGAAAATTGAAAATATTTATTGTTGACGTCAAAATTTAGTACGAAGTGTCAATTTATAATACATGAAAATAACCAAACAATCGATACGAACAATAAAGAAAGAAAAACCTTACACTGGTTGGTGTATGAAATCCAACGATATGACGTTTGACTATTAAATTAATAATAATTTAAAATTTTATAATAAATGAATAGTTTAAAATCTTTCTACCATACTTCAAATGACATAACACTCTTAAATATATAGAACTAGCCTTTGTAATAGGCATTTGCTAATTAACTTTTCAGGACATTAATCAAATTGCTAGTAATAGTGAGATTTCTTTCGCACCTTCAAAGTTTAACACCTCGCATAATTTTTCCTTCTTAGGGTTGGTCTCTTCAAGTTTCGAGAATCATATGAAAATTTTCACGGGTGAAAATAATTTCAGCTTATCTTCGTTATTCTTTTCTATGTAGTTTTCAAACAATACAAATTCATTACGAGCCACTTACCTTAAACTATCAATTTAGATTTAATTTCGAGAAATTTTGAATTAAACTATCAATTTAACTGTATTATTGAAATAGTTGTAAATATAACAATTATATTTAAAATAATTAAAAAATTTACAAATATAATAAAATTTAATAGACTATAAGATTCTATTAACAATAACCTAAATTTTATTATATGCACAAAATTTTAAAAGGTTGTTATATATTTAATTATAATTATTTGAAAATGATATAGGTCATATTATATAGTGAATACTGTACGAGTGGTATTTATATGTAAAGAGAAGAGAAGAAAGAACAAAAAAGAAAAAAGCGAAACCCGGTTGGACTTCGAACTGCGCGGGAACATACCGATGACTGCAACGGAGAGACTTTAGAGGGGGTTTCTGAAGAAAAAAATTTGCTCATTTTCGCCGGAAAATGCACCGAAGGAGATTATTCGTTTGAAACGTTCGTGTTCTCTCCCGTCACTGCTTGGACCGCTCGCATTCGAATTACTTCGGGTAAGCTATATGGATTCAGTCTCTTTTTCTATCAATTCGACCTAATAGAATCATTTTTTGCCATTGGTTGAGTACGATTTTGTTGTTCACGTGTATACACATTTGTTGATTTTGGAAATCCACCGTTGTTTCTGTCATGACTTCAGTGGTTGACATTGTCTGTATATTTTTCTTTGATCTCGAGCTGATTGTTAATTTGTTATAGGAAGGAAAACTGTTTGTTATAGATGGCAAGTGCAGGAGAATATCAACTCGACATTTCAGAGGAGGTATGGGGTTATCCTCTTCGCTTTTTTCCGTGGAGTTAGTGTAATTCAGGGTTTGCTCTTCGTTTGGCAAAACAGACTGTTGATATTTCTGATTGCTAGAGCATTTGTAATTAACAGGAAAAGGACAAGCTCGTAGCGGAAGCTATTCGATATATCATATTCAAAACTCATCAAAATTCTGGATGTCCAATCAAAAGGGAAGAACTTACTCAGCTCGTAACGAAAAATTATCGGAATCGTGGATTGCCAGCTATTGTGATTGACGAGGCTAAAAGGAAGCTGTCAAGCATTTTTGGTTACGAGTTGAGGGAACTTCAAAGAACGCGGCCTTCATCCACTGGCCAACCGCATTCTTCCCAACAAAGTAAGAAATGGTCGAACTTATAATATTGCTTCTCTGATAATTGCTGTTGAGATTTTCAAGCGTTGGTATGATTTCACTACTCTCATTATCAAATTTCTTTTTGAAAGTGTGGCTTTTGAAGTCACAACAGATTTCTTTTCACAAACAGGATATTGGTTCAGTCTTGTAATGAGTCAAAGCTAAAGCCATACGGTTTTTTCAAAATGACTTATCTTTTTGCAACTTTAGCACAGCGGAAGTGTCTAACTAGTAACTAGTACGTTCAAGTAATGATCTTTTGAAATTGTCCTTACGAGTAACATGTTCACGTGGGTGAGAAGTGCCACTTTCTTCCAAGTAATGATCTTGTTATCACTCTAGTCCGTGGGATATGCATATGCTTCTCTACATTAAGTGTAGTTCAATGATCAGTTTATTACTCATGCTACACACCTTATCTTAAAAACCAAATATCTAAAGATTTAAGTATCCAAATTTAATCTCCTCCCAGATGGCCTAGGTTGCTGAAACAGTTTGTAAGTTCTTCAAAATGAACATCCGAGCTTCTTGACATACAATTCTCATTAGTCAGTGCATCGTAATACAATAACCGGAACATTGGGGTTGGAATTTTTGAGCATGAAAGTCATTGTTATGGATTGTTGAAAGTCATAGTGAATTCAGTAGATCTGTAGAATTTTGAATATGGTTATTAGATTACAAGTTTCCTTAGTTGATGAAGAAGCTCTTATTTCATCAAAGGAATAACTGTTATTTAAATCTTAAAAACGGGTGTTTTGGTTCCTCAAAACCCATGGCATTATTTACCTATAATTAAGGCTGCCAATCTTCCATCAACCTACTGCCCATTTCCTGTCTTTTTAACATCTGAAATAGCATCACAAGCTTTCAGCTGCTGGAATTACCCCGTACCCCCTAAAGTGGCTGTATTTTATTACTTCGGTGCCTCTAGAAGGCTCACAACAGTATAGAAATCCTCTCCTCTAGGATTTCTGTAGCTTTTGTATACATGGACCTCGGAGGTGTTGTAGGCTTCATGGCTAGCTCGTGGTATCCTACTCTGTAGATTATTTCCATCTCTTATGGCTTGTATTGTAGTGTAGCTTTTGTCTTCATAGATCTTCACAGATCTTCATCTATTACTTTTTTAAGCTTTATGGGCTATTAATTAATATTCTAGCTTTCAGATTACTTCCATCTGGCATGGCTTGCCACAGCACTATTTCACTATTGGATCTCACTTTTACCTTGTCACTACACATTTTCTCAGACGTTGGAGATGCAAAATCCTATGTTCTCATAAGCAAGCTTCCTGCTGATATTTACAGAAAGTATGTTGAGGATGTAAATACTGCACACGTGACTGGTTTTACTTTTGTTGTTGTTAGTATTGTACATCTTGCTGGCGGCAAAATTCCTGAAGGTATGGCTTATGCTATCTTAACCCAATGCATGTAGCTTTGAGAGTGTAGAAGGACAACTTATGCTCGTGTTAGACCACCAATAATCCACAAGTATAGTAGGAGGAAAAAGAAAATAGAAAATTAGGAGGGAGAGTGAGTTAGTTATTATGTAACTGAATAGGAGGGGACCATAGTGAGTGGGAGGGAGATTATAAAGAAGAAGTGGGAGAGAGAGAGGGGGCATTGAGTATTTTGTGGTGGAAGACATTTCTGGAAATTCTTGAAAGAGAGAATTACAGAGTGGGAGTTTTATTTTCTGTTTGTTTCATCGAATTGATCTTCTTGTCAATTCGATTTCTATCTTGTATCTTTTACTATTTCAATACAGTGATCATATATTTTAAACACTCTTTGTTGGAGGGTTGAGTTCCAACAGCTTGAAATGGATTTCATTCATGAACTTATTATTTCATGTAGTTCTGGAGATACCAATTTAGTAAAATGATGGGAAAATGTTACTTATCAGATAATGACAGTGCATTTATGTACTATCGATCAATTCAAAATATTTCACAGAATTTCTTAGGCCAAGAAATCCGATTTTTTGCTTCTATTTCACCCTTTGTTTTATAATGGCACCTGGCAATACCCTGCAGAAAGCCTTCGGCATCACTTGAAACGAATGGGGTTGTCTGAAAGTGATGAAAACCATCCAGTCCTTGGAAACATCAAGCATGCAATAGAGTTGGTTGTCCAGCAAAGGTCAGTAGACCCTCTACTATATTATTGGGAACTGCACTTGAAAATTTGTTAAGAAATTTGATGATCATTGAAGGTACAGGAAAAACTGGTTACTGGTTCCCTTTAACTTTTGCCTTGCTTTGTAGATATCTGCAGAAGGTCAAAGTGAACGCTCCTGAAGGCAATATTACCTTCTACGAGCTTGCTGAGAGAGCTACAGATGGACCAGTTAGTGAAAAGATTAAAGAATATGTAGCACAGGTATGCAGCTTGTAGATTGAAAATAAAGGTTTTTGAGTAGTTAGGGTATAGTCATAGAAAAAATCCTCATTTTAATATATTTTTTGAAATTCTTGATCTGAGAAAAAGAAAAAGAAAAGAGTAGAAACTTAAACAATCATGAAATACAAAGTTCCCCTCGTTCCATTACGTGGCCATTTTGGATTCTGGCGAAAATGTTGACAAGTTTTCTGCTGGTTTTGCTCAACAACGGGATTATGAGAATAGTAAATTTTGGAATATAAGAATAGGATGGTTGGAAGCAGGAATGGACGTTGGTATATGAAATGATATTTGCAGAATTTGATTTAATTTTTTTTAATCATCTATTTCTAATTTAGATATTGAATTTTATTATTTTTATTAATATTATTTTGTATGATAAATTTAGAACTTAATAATCAAAACTTTTTTAAGAATAAGCATAGAAGTTTCACAAATTTGCACGTTTAAATTTATTATTCGTTTTTACTTTGAGGAAGACTTAAAAGAACATAAGGAATAAAATCTCTATAATCTTACTGCGGAGCATTTTAGATTGTCGGCCACTATACAGGATTTCAGTGTATGAAATTTTAGTTGGGCGTAAATCTCTTTAATCATAGGTCAAGAATTGTACATAAGGTGGATGGTTGTATGGACGAATCAACGCTATTACGAGTGATAGAAAATTTGCGCAAGTAGCACAAAAGTGTACATAGTGTAGATGGTACGATAGAAAAATCAATGCTGCTATGAAATTATGATTTGTGAATGATGCCCCCTCCCTTTTCCCCTCCCAAAAGATTTGGGGTTAATCTGTCTAATTTTTCTGATTTATGCTTAATCCAGTTTGCTCTTGGCACATCAGATCATAGTATTTGAAGCATGATTTCTCCTATTATAATTTTGTGTCAAGTAGCATGCTTCATGTTCTTGCCTTGTTACTATATGATTCTCAAAGCAAACACATTTTTAAATCCTTGAGATAAGTCACACCATTAACAATGGTTCTTTTTTTTTTTTTTTTTTTTTTTTTTTTTTTTTTTTACTAAATTTTATGAACACCCTGTACCATCACCTATGATTTTCATTTGTACTTGTATTTTCAAAAGTAAGTCAGGCATATAGGTTTTCCAGTAACTTCAAGCCAATTATTTAGTTTAATTGATCTTCATGTTAGGATTTGAACTGCACTATAAAATTAGAATATTTATAAGTTTATTCATGGATTATTTTTATCAGCATAGCTATTTTTTTCCTGATTAGAGATGTTCATCCTCTGTAGATTGTCAATACAAATGTTACTGCCGCAGACACCTAAGCTAACCAGTGTCGCAACGATCTAAAATGGCCTCAAACTTTGCAGAGCCTCGTCGTTCACTGAATGTATTTAGTTAAAATATGTACCTAATACTTTAATGATTCCAATTAAATACGTTGTATTCATTGCATTAAATACTGTTAGTTACTTGCCTTTAATATTGTAGGTGAGTTACGGTAGTAGGGGGAAATAGCACATCACGGTAGGTTTCAGCTGAACGGTTTGGTTCTACATATTTAGATGTGATTGTACATGGTTGGCCCGATTTCTCCGTTCTCTTTGAATCTTGACTACCATAATTTCTTCCATTTTATTGCAATCACAACAAAAGCATTGACTTGTGTTAAGTTGCTGCGAAATTTGCAGTTGACACAAATATCGGAAAGTTGCTATACCTTTAAAGAATTTTTCTAATTTTAGAAAATCACATCAATAGCAAATTCATGAATGGTAGAGAACACCATACAGATTGCAGCTGGAGAACTGAAAGATGGCAAAGAACAAATTTGAGGATTATATCTGAATATTATACAAGGGAAATTTCAACGATGTAAAGATTTTGGAGGCCTTGAAATGAAATAACTATCTCACTTTACAACATTTAGTTGCCAAAACACGGATGACATTTGACATTGGACGATGTTACAAATAAAAACCTCCAGTTAGCAGTTCAAACATAAGAATAGAATGCACACTGCCTTGGAACCTATGGCAGATGGTTATGGCATTTGAAGTCGCACAAGCAAGAAGTTGCATAAAAGGGAGGAAATAGTGTTTGGTTATTTCATTCCTATACACAAATTGGGTTCAGACATCATTTGCAGCAAATGCGTAACAAATTATGATCTAAATCCTACAACAAAAAAATAATAATTGGATTAGGACACGTACCCACGTTTTTTACCTTTGTTCACACGATGTTGAACCCAGAAACTACTCAACGATCAAGAATGGCATTTTCTGCAGCTCACCGCAGTACCCTCCTGTGAACAATTTGATGCACATCAACAACATTCTCACTGGCACACCCGACTACTAGAGCTTGCATCACCGATTGAAACTGTGGCAAAAGACTTAGCCCATGCCTTTGCATTCATCGCCCCCCCTTGTAAATTGCTTCTCTTGCAAGGATCCTTGAAATGGCTGAATAGCTGAATTGCTCCTTTCATGCACGTCAAAGGTCGTTCCCACAAGGTTCCCAATCTCATGCTCCTAAGGTGCCTTCGCCAAACATATCGAGCATATACTAAAAGAGTTGGGAAGAAAATATATATCAATCTCATTAGCACAAAGGCAGTAGCCAGAGCCAAATACGTCTCTTCTCGAAGTAAATTTTCCGGAGACCTTGCCCATGAAAATGGACAATTTTCCTGCTCACTGTTATCATCATGCTTCTCCCGATTCCATACTTGTCCTATTCTATCGGGTGATATTTGATCCAGTGATGCAGTCTGAATGCCTATAAATCACAAGGAAACCACGACCACTAATAATATCAAACCATAGAACTAAATTTAACAATCTAGGCCCGGTAGCAATTAAGATTAAGATTACTCATCACATTTTCAATTAAGGTAACCCAGAATTCAAATTTTGGACAGTAGAATACATATAAATGCAACATTAATATGTTCACAACTTGCACCAACACGTGGGGGCCAGTAACTACTTATTAAAGCTTTTTATTGGTTCATCCAATGCCAGTGCCCTAAAATAAAGGGGGCTTTTCAAAACCACCGCAAGGCCTTCAAAAAACCTATTACACAATTATCAAAAGCTTTACATGAAATTTTATCATAAATCATTGTGTCAGGGACAACTTCATTCGATATACAGAAAATGAATATAGCAACACGTCCCTTGAGCAACTTGATTGTTTTTCTAAAATAAAAATGTAATCTGTTTAAGCAAAAATAATGCAGACAACATAACACGAGACAACACAATTCCAATTTCTATGAATTCAAAATAAGTACACTTTTCATTGAAGCAAAACTTAAGAGGCAGCATAAAGAAAAACCTTACCAGTAACATCGTTATAGAATGCAACAAGGGAAGAGAGAGTTCGAGAACCATAGTAGCGAGCACGCATTGTAGAATTTAAAAGGAAAAGTGTAGGAAAACCATGAACCCCATACTTCGAGAGTATGCTACAAGAAAATATGGATTACGTTCAGATAAGTAAAAAACAAAATCAAACAATGCAAATTTGAAAAAGGGAGTTTAATATGAAACCTTGGCCGGACAGCTGATTCTTGGATTGCAAAATGCGGGATAGAAGCATACAATGAGGACAGTATAGAAAAACTCGGCCTGAAAGACTTGGAGAACGGGCACCAAGATGCATAGAAGAGCACTGAAACATATTCGTAACGGTTACTATGTACCATATTCAGTGCCATTTGTAATGAAGCCTCGTCTCCCTTCATCATACAAAAAACAAATAATAATTAAGACTTAAAAGAGTTAGTATCCTGACAAACATTACAGTCTGCCTCCACCCCTTCATCCAGTATACATGAAAGAGTAAACTCAAAACTCCAGCCATTTTCAAAATTCAATGTGAAGAACAAAAAATCCCAATTCTTGCAATTGTACCAACAAAAACAACTGATAAACAACTAAGAACTTCAGAAGCAATAATCCTTAGGATCGATAGTCTTCTGAGCTTTATTCAGTTGTGTGCTCCATAAACAAACTGACAATAACTTGACTAAAAGAGGTAGAAAATCTATAAATCTTCTTATAAACCACAATTCAACGATATAACTACAACGCGTCAAATCCACATCCTAGAGTGAGGTAGAAGAAACCCTCTACCAGACAGCAAGCAACGATCTTAACTGCATACAATTCCTTTAAGATTAGTCAAATTAAAAGAAGAAGGTTACCTCAGAAACACCAATAAATTCGTAGTGGCGAACATCACCGTGAAAAGGGCAGTTGGAGTTGAAATCCCTAAAACGAAAGATCGTGTCGAGAAATGATTCAGCAGGACAGAAAGGAGGTGAATCGGAAACCCTAACCGAGTGAGCGAAACCCAAGAGGAGGGAAAAGAGAAGAATTCCGATGACCCAGAAGCCGGGGTTCCTCATAATCATAGAAAAAGAGAAATGGAAGAAGAAAAGTGGAATCAAAAGGGGAAGGGAGAGAGAAACTGGCAGAAACAAAGAGAGAAACGCATTTTAATGAGATCGAGGAGGATCTGATGGGGGAATAAGCATCTGGGGGAGCGAATTTGTTGAAGGACAAGGAAAGAGGAAGGGAATTGAAAGGTGGGTTAATGGCGGATGGATGAATGGATGAAGAGATAAGGAAGGAAGGCGGTGCGCAGTGCGCACAGCTTTGCTTTGGAAAGGACCGTCTCTGATCTGTCTCAACGCGCTCTCTCTTCTCTTCTCCCCCCCTCTCCCCTCCCCTCCTCCCTTCCCTTCCTCTCCATATTATTTTTCTTACATTTTAGTTTTTTTTAGAAAAATTATTTCCATGAATAAAACTGTTCAAAATATTTATAAATTTTACAAAATAATTATATACGATCCTACGTTCAAAATCTTTTTATTTATTGAAAGAATATCATATTAATTATAGTTGAATTAAACTAACATTCACTGATATAAACATAGTTTGAAACTATATCATCAACATCAACACCTTGGATATTCTAATTTTTTAGAATGAAAAAAACTAACAATTTTGTGTTGAATATTTTTGAATAATTCAAATTGAATCTTTAATATTAAGATAGACCATGTTAGGAATATAGCTCAACTAACATTTATTAATATAGATATGAGTACTCTATTATTGGATATTGGAGATTGGATATTGGAGATTGGTACTCCTATTTTTTATTAGTATATAATATATTTTTTCCTAAAAAAAGAGAAGGTAATTTACTATAATATTTTTGATATTCCACTTGTTTTCATTTCTTTGACGGGGGAGCCGGCCGGAGAGAGATAATAAATAAAAGATTGGTTGGGCCGTAGGAAGTTATTTTACTTATAAAACATCCATTAATATTAACATAGGATTGAAATTGAAATCCCAAATGTCAATAAAGATATCAATATTGTAATAATGGAAAAGAACTAAAAATTAGGTTAAATTATGATTTAGTTTATGAATTTTTAGTGGATAGAAACTTGTCTTTTTCTATAAAAAAACATTGTCTAACAGGTCCTTAAACTTTAGAAATGTCAAATAGGTTGAAGTTTTATTTTTACGTCTAGTAGGTCACTAACATATTTCTAAAATTAACATCTCTACTAAACGCAAAATAGAATACTAAGCTTTTAATATTGTGATTTTTTTAAAGACAAAGGTTGATAAATAGGTCAAGGACATGTTAGATTACAATTTCAAAGACATTGTCTATAAGATTCCACATTAAAGAGACCTATTAGATATCTTTTAAAGTTCAATGACATGTTAGACATTAAGTTGTTTAGAGACGGCTTATGTCTATTTGATGCAAAACCAAAAGTTTAGTAACTTAACCTAAACTCTAGCTTAACCCTATAGGCCTTGACCTTGACATAAGTTATAAAACTAATATGTTGAGGATAGAAATCTTACATTTAAAATGGAATTGTTTAATACAAAGTTAGAAAACATTTCAAGGGGAGAGAAAGAGAGGAAAATAAAAAGTTTGTTGATACATGTACAATCTGAAGTTGATGGAATTAATTATTTAATACTAACTTATTGCATTGATTAGGACAACCCAATTGTCTAATAAGATTAGACCTAATCATTGTCGATCATAAAAAGTCTTTCCTAAAATTAGAATATAATAAATCTTGCAGTTACATGAAATCAAATTCGTAATCTTTTCTTTGAGCACCAACATTCAAAATTCAAATAAATAAGAATGAAGGGTAAAGAACAGTCATGTCTGACATGAATTTTTTAATTCAAAACATACAATTTCAAAGAAATAATTCATACATACATAATGGTCTAGACCTGAGGAACTCCTTGGCAAGATTGACATGAATGAAATTGTTAATGAACTTTTATGATAAAAGCAGATAAAACATGAGGCTGGGGATTACGAATTATATCTTCAAACAGAATCAAGGAATAATAGGAACAAAGTAAGTGAATTTCCAATGAAATCAATTCAAGCAAATGAAGAGTAAAAATATTGTTACAATTACACTGTCCAATTTGGCTCATGCACTTGAGTGGTTTGAGCAAAGGGATAGTCCAACTAAAAATCACTTTGAAGAGATACTAACTATTCACACTATTTTCCCTACTCGAGTGACCAAAATTGTAATCTTAACTCCAATAAGCAGCAAGGTGTGTAAGGAAAAGCCATGACTAGAGATATTTGAATTTCGGCATCAACTCGTGTAATAGACCTCGTCGTTTCTCTGGTGAGAGAAAGAGCTTCCAGCCAATTCTATCTAGAAAAAGATCTGAAATCGTTCCTTCGTGAGCTAGGTTAATCTTAACCAATTGCTAAAGAATCTATACACTTCAGCTTAGTCTACATTTCCGCCCTCGTCTGCCTGAGCACCAAAAGAACTATGATCCTGCAATGCAATTTTAGTTATTATTAGTGAGGTCATTGTGAGGGGTGGGGGCTGTTAGAATGGATGGTACTCATGAAGAAAACAAAATCAACTTCCATTTCCAGAAGAGTTTATTTCCTTTTTCTTTTTCCTTTCCCTATAATGAACGTAACTTCCATCGAAAAAATGAAAGAATAAACCGACATACAAAGAAGGAAACAAAACAAAACAAAATAGAGCCTAAGCAAAGGGAGAGGCTCTAATAAAGTAAAATACGACCGATCAAATAATTACAACGCATCTGTCTTGGTCACTGGGAATGTCTTCTAGAGGAAACACTTTTCTCGTAGTCTCAAAGATACTAATTTTGGTAATAAAAAAATCAATCCACCAAACTGATAAACTAACAGTAACTGATTCTTTATGAAACATGAGGCAGCCGACTACTAGGTAATGGGCACAGGTTTCATTTATCACAACGAACACCATAGATATTATCTGCAAATACTTTCATTATATCTTTCCAAAGAACTTTTTGTAGCACAGCCATCTAAATCCATTTGTTGATAAGGATCGCTCATTTCTTATTAGTAAAACAGTTGCCTTCGTAACCAAAATACCCCATCCCATACAAGTCTCTTATTATCTTTTCTGAATGCTATTACCAATGAATGAGGTCCGGCTGAAAGGCAAGACGCATTTGAAAGTCAAGAGTTCAAGCTACATAATGAGTTTTGAAAGCCGTTATAGACATTTGAGCATTATCTTGCAGGAAATAACAAGGTGCATGGAAGCTAGCTAAAACATTCATGGTTATCTCAAAAGTCGTAACAAGAAATCTTATCCATCTTCTCACGTTTTCCAGCTATAATTTTGGAGAGACGAATAACAGATGAGATGTTTTGAAAACACTGATGGGGCTCTAGGGGATATTCTCCACTCCCTTGAAAATCCAAGTCTTTTCCATTTATTTCATCAGGCAAATACTCACTCTATAACACATTCCCAAAATACAGAGAAAGTAGGGTGTCCATCAAAAGGGATACCAAGATAATTATAGATGCTTTTCTTATTCATGACCTAGTACAACAACCCACAAACCTCCTCCAGGTTGTTCCATTCAATGTGCTAATTCTTCTGAAATTTTCCTCACTACTTCCAATTAGCACATTCTTCGGAAGTATATTGTTTAAATTGAATATTTAAATTTGATGAGTAATTATTTCCTTCTACTTAGTTTCTCTTTAAATTCGATTTGTGCAGTTGGAATAAACCATCTATCAAAATTTTGATGTTTTTATGAATATTTTCAATGATTTTGTCATATTTGAAAACAACACTTTGAATTAACTATCTTAATTTTTAAAACAAAAACTAAACAGGAAAAATTCCCCATGAGAAACACCCTCCCACCTCAATCCCAGCGAAATTAATGAGAAATTTCACAGGGATGGAGAATGAAATTTAAGTGAGGACAAGGATACGAATCATTAGATCAGATCGTTAACTACATTTTCATTTTTCATTCTTCAATTTATCATTAAAAAAATAATATTCATAGGAAATCAACTAACCAATCAATCATTCGACAACATCATGTAACAAAAAGTAGGGTTTGAGCATCCATTCTAGCTAAAACCCAATGTTGACAGACCATTAATCACTCTTAACATTTACCTCAACCAAGAGGTCAGATGTTAGAATTTTCAATCAGGTATTTGTTGAACTAAAGGGGAAAAAAATCACCAAACACACCATTATAAACAAAATAGAAATAGATTGAGAGATGACAATATAAGTAGACCACCATGCAGCTTCTTGTTTCCTATTTTTGAAATTTGAAAAACATAAATAAAAGGATAATTTTTTTAAGAAAAAATATTTTAAATTCTAGAGATAATTAATAAATGTTAAAATTAACTAACATAATCACATAACCATTATGAATATTATGTATAAAAACAATATGTAAATAGATTTTTAATATTCTAAAATAACATTTGACAGAACAGGAAACTATTTGATAATTAGTTATCGTTCTTTTTCAGTAAAAACAAATTGCTCCACACAACTTTACTTTTCATTTCACAAAAATAGGAAATGAAAACAAAAATAAGATGTGAAACAAGAATATTATTACCAACAAACAAACCTATAACAATTTAAAATCAGCAAAAATAGAAAACAAGTCACTTCTCTAATATTCATGGAAACCAATTTTAATTAGGGAGGAAACGACAATGATATTAAACCACCAATTCATCCAAAAACTTAAGTTGGCGGTTGAAGACCTATTTAATTATATATTACTGACAAAAACTACCATTTATTGATCTATAAGAGATTCCAAGTTATTTAAAGGGTGTTTGAACGGTTGAGTTGATTGTTATATTTTTGTATGTATAGAAAATAGTAACAAAGAAAAAAAGATAGGATAACAAATAGGAACTTGAAATATTAATATCATAAATTGGTTACAATTAGTTGAAAACACCAACTATTATAATTGGAATCCCGAACATGAAGCGAATTATTAAAGTTAGGGGCAAAACACCCCCTTAGGATTTGGCACAAGAAAAAGTTTCTTCCATTTAGGTAAAATTAGTGAACATTTTGACTTTATATATGGATAATTTGATAATTTGATAGGGTCAAGGGTTAAGATACTTGGATAATTCAATGTGTTGGCGATGCACTCGAGAAATGTATGTTCTCTTTTTGTCCTCCTGATAGAAATCGAGTTGCTCATTTGGTAGCTCGTCATGATGCTAGTTTCTGTAGTTTGTTTGATATTTTTATTTCTTTAGATGATTGTAGAAAAAGTTGGGTTGCTAACTTTCCCAACTAGATGCATGAAGCTATTTTAGGGACCTTTTGTGTTTGTTGCCCCCTCGATTTTGGGCTTTTATGAAGTTTGTTTCTTTCCCAAAAAATCTCTTTATATGGAGGTTGTTTACGTGAAGTTTACCGTTTAAATGGTCTTTAATGGTGGAAATTAATTGTTTAATTAAAAAATAATATAATTAATTTTATTAGGGATGTGCATCAGTCAGTCGGAGTCGATTTTTCTATTATTCAGCCAATGATGTCAGTTCAGTAAATATTTAAACTGACCTTTGACTGTCGGAATAAAAGTTGATCGACTATGGTGGTCGGTTTAACTCTTTAAAATATTTTAGAAATACTTTCGATTTTTCATTTTTCCAAACTAACACTGATTGACCCCTCTTCTTTCCAATCGACTAACTTCGATTCGATCGAACGACTCGGTTTTTTATCTATCATGCTCACCCCTAAATTTTTTTGTGTTGTATTTAAAAAATACAAATAAATATGTACAAACCTTTAGTCTTCCCAAGGTGAGTATCAGGATAAGTGTTAATTGTTTGCATTATGTATTGTATTGTTTCTTTTACAAAGGCCAGTCGATTATGTCGGTTTGATCATGGCTTCCTAACCAACCGACTTCAACATACATACATACAATTAACATTTAACCAATTGACCAAAGTCAATTAAGTTGACTTAAGTTTTCAAATCATGCTCACCCCAACCCCAATTTTGATAAGAGACATCACTTGGCCAAACAAACTGGTCGAAAGTTGCACTATCTATATAGTTATCATTTGTCAATGAATGTGTAATGCTACTACCACATAGTTTAGTCAATCTAAGCAACAGAGACCAACAAACGAAGTCGATAGACCAAACCCGACATCAATCAAGTTGATTTTGCACGTGGTGGTTGGAGAGCCCAAAAGGCTCTAACCAGTCAACTTTAATTAGTATCGTTTTTTATTATAAAATAGGTATCTAATGCTATCAGCAAAAACATCAAACCGGCTCCAGCCTTTCTAATCCTTTGTGATAGTTACCTCCTACCTACATCATTATCTTATCTTCCTCTCCATTTCCCTTTTTTCAATCTTTTGTGGTAGTTACCTCCTCCCTTCATTATCCATTCTTCTCCGTTGAAAGATCCCCTATATGGATAATACACATTCCAGTTCAACGAGCCTAATTCTAATTGTTTTGTTCCGAAGCAAACCACAGGTCGGTTCGTCCTATTCAAATATTCACGACCAAGAAGCACTGGATTCTCTTTCGAGTAGGCCCTGAAAGGAGAAGGAAGGCTAGAATGCCAATAGGCTTCTATTATTGAATTCACCCAACCCGATCGTACCCCATTTTTGGAACGTCCAGTGCCAAAGTCACTCCAATCCCTAAAACGGACTATGTAATGTACTTTATCTGCTGGGTTACAGGTGGACATTTTACCAGAGGTTTCTATTGTATCAATCTACCCTTGTTTAATTCCTGTTGAAGCATACTCTTCTTCTTCTTCTTCTCTTTTATTTGACCATTTTTCCTGGTTTCTCCAATAGTTCGTTGAAGTTCTCCCTTCATGTCCGTGTCAACCAAAGTCAATCATCTATCAATGTGGTCAATCAATCGATGTAACCAACCACAATGGAACATTAGCAAGATATTGGCATGTCGGTGGTCCGATTTGAGCCAAAGGACTATTTTGATCAACTGACGATTAACCAAACATTATAGTTAAGGAAGTTGACTTATACTCTACTTAAGCCCTCTGCCAGCTAGCAATCTTCTTAACTAATAATAACATTTCTAACCTCTATCCCAACACTATATAATAACTTAATGAAAATGTTAAGGATTGTTTGCCCCTAAGATTAAAGAGTGGAGTGGACTATGTTTGACCCTGGTATTATGATTAGGATTTTTCTACTCATAATATGGATTAAGATTTTCCTAATCCTAGTATTATGATAATACTTGTTCCCATTCCCCTTCCTCACGCCCTCTCTCTCACTAAGCTTCAAATATTTACCAAGTAAAAGTAAAAAGTCAAGCCAAAACGAAAATTTCAATAATGGCCTACAAAAGGAAGCAACACTGACAAAAGCTGAGATAATAGTTTGCACCCCAAACACAGACTATTATAATAACTAGATTATTATAAATCCACATACTATTATAAATCATTCATCGCCTCAAACGCTCCCTATGTCTAAAGATGTTTCTAGATAAATATAAATATTATAAAATTATGACTCATTTAAATGAACAAATAAACATACCACTAAAGTAAGTTATAAATTTTCATTACTAATAATATGTGAACATGAGTGATAATTAGTCGATAATTCTGTTACCATTTATTCAAATTTTTTATAATATAATAGAAATGTCGATTCACTACTAATATTAAATATTATTTATTTTAACTCAGAGAAGTAAAATTGAGATGAAATATTATCAAAGAATCTAGTGGAGACACACCCTACAACAAAGAAATCTCACTCTAAAAGAATTAATCTCTCAAACATGAAATGCCCATAAAAATTCATATTTTATCCAAGGTATTAAATTTTTTATCAAGATGTCGATATGTTCATATTTTTATAGGTTTGGCAATGACATTCGTATTATAAAAATCACTCTATGCAATGTAAAACAAAATGTACTAATATATAAATAATAAACATGTTAAGTTATTTAAAAAATGTAAAAAAAGGAATATTCTCAAATATAGGAAAATAAACTAAAATATTTACAAAATATAACAAATTTTTAAATTTCAATAATTCATCGATATCTATAATTAATAAAATCTAAGATTTTGTTATATTTTAATAATTCACCAATTTTGCCATGTAATAACTTTTGAAACTTTAACTTTGATATCTTATGAATTTTTTATAAAAGTTTCCAAAAGTAATCAAAACTCTCACATCTCTATCGATTTTTTTCTTTTTCTTTTATTTTATTGTTTTTTTTTTTAATTTGAGACCTCAGCACTTCATTCCACTTTCACATTTCACACCTTGTTCTGATTTAACTTACCAAGAGAAATGGTTATAAATAGCAACAACTTATTATATTTTGTATTTTTTAAAATGATCATTTTTCTAATGTATGAATAATTTGGCGTGCCTAGTTTTTCCCCCCTCCCTTTTTTGTTTTCTCCAAGTCATTCTTTTTTTAGCCAATTTTTCTTTTTTTAAAAAAGAAAAAAAATATATATATATATATATATATTTGAAGCTTGGATGAGATGGGTTAGTGCGTTGTACGGATTGTTCGCGCATCCAATCCAAACATCACTTCAAATTCTTTGGAAAATATTGGACCCCACATTTACACATCGACGCTGACAATTGGCATAAAACAACACATGCGTACTTCCTACACGCTTTCAAATTACCTTTCTTAGACATATACTTACATTAAATTTATACATACACATTCTAAAGAAATCACACTAAAAATACCAAGACACTATCGAACTTTCTACTTAAAAATACCACATATCTCTTCGCCCCAATTATCTACGAAAACTAGCGTTAATATATCAAACTATATTTTCTTAACTTAATAACCACAAATTAATTGTGTTTTCTTTTTCTTTACAAACTAGCATGAATATTTGGGTACAAATAAAATTTGACAATTTTTTTCAAAACAAGAAGACTTGGGTTCTAAACATTATTAATATATTTTCTTCACTTTCTCACTAGAGGTGTACATGGGATTAGGGAGATCTTTTAGACCAAGCCAAATTGGTCAAATTGGCAATCTAAATGACGCCAATTTTACCAAAATAGGATTCTCAACCCAATTGTGTTGAGTTGTTGAGTTATTGAGTTATTTATTATTTTTCTTTAAGTATACTTTTATTAATTTAAAAAACTTAAATTTATCTACAACACATATTAATAACAAAAATTGTTAAATATCAAAATCTAACCAATCAATAACAAACTTCATAACAGTATATATAATTATATATAAATTATGATATTTATATATTATTTATAAGTTACAATATATAAATTTTAATAATATTAAAAAATCAAGTTGGATTGAATTAACTCCAATTCTTAAAAATGTATCCAAGCCCATCCCAAAAAAACATAAAAAAATTAACTGAATCCAACCCAACCCTTAGTTGGATAGTTTCAGGTTATTTAAATTATCCTATTTTTCACTCCCCTTGTTTCTCTCGTTTTCTTCTTTTCTTCAAGCTATAGGGCTCCCCTGTCTCTCTCTGTTTGATCCCTTTCTTTGTTCTTTTACCCTTTGGCTCTAAACTGAATCCTTCGCGAGGCCATTGAACTCAAGAAGCGCTAAGAACATCATAACTTCTTCACTCACCACTAAGTCCTATAGAATAAAATCACAATAACTTTCGACAAAAAATTCTAGTCCCTCTATTGCACTTGAAAGGACCAACATTGATCCGCCCAAAAATTGCTTTTGCATTCTGCAATTACGTGAAAAGATTGTTGAACTCTTCAGGGGTGATTTCAAGACATAATGTTGTTAATTCAACTAACTTTCTTTTGAGTGAGCTATCAGGTGCCCTAACCCATGTTACATAAGTAAAAAAAAATACATTATACATTTCACTAAGTTGTCCAATCATAACTTGTCATGTGACAAAAAAATTTATTTTATTTTTAAATTATTTTAATTCTATTTTAATGTGAGTGATGAGAAGGAATCATGGGGATGAGTGGATCTCACATCCCAAGTATTATCCTAATAATAAAAAAAAAAGTTCACTAGCTAGCAAAAGCTAGAAAACTTAATTTGAAAAAGCAGATCAATGTTTATTAAGACCCAAATATGGTTAATTTGTCCATAGAGTAATAATAATAATCATTCAACCTAAACATAGGTGACTTTACTCCAATCCAATTCATACCAAAACCATGGAGTAGGTTTTATTCCGAGAGTTATATAGCCGGACAATGAAGACACCGGACCTCGAATCTGGTGCACCCAGATTTTAGCAAATACTTTTTCACGAATTTCAAGGGCATCTCATCAACTACTTTACCGTCCATTTTAATTTCATTTTCCAAGTACTGTGGAAACTTGAAAGTTAGTTCCCAACATTTTCCTCCCACAAACAACCAAGTACCGAAATTCCGCCAACACCAAAATCTTAATCTTCCTGCCAACCAATTTGTCCACGGCAATGTTCCCAAATGCCTATACTTCGAGTTAACATTCAAAGTAAAAACTCGTCCTACAAGCTCAAGGAGTTAGAGCTTTAAGTAATAAAGTTGTTACTACTCTTTTTTGTTTGATCCAAGAAGTTCTTGGCTCCACTCAGCTAAAAAAACATCACTTTTATGTCTTTATTAACTTATTATAAAGTAGACTCCACAAGTGACAATTTTTTTAGGCCTTATAACTTTTCAGACTTAAGAACTCTGCTCATTATCCCATATGTGAAACGGAGCCTCCAACTCCAACTAGCAAATATAGAGCTCAACAATGTTAAACCACAAACAATACCCAGGAGTCATACAAATTATTCTTTAAAGATGCCACGATTTCAAAATCAACTCCTTCGACCCTCAAATAAAACTTATGAAAGTCTGAACTACAAATAATGCCCCACTCTTCCTTGCTCTATTAGGGTGTTCTCTGCAACCTACTACCATCGTTGCATAGCATCTTCTTTGTCCAAAGTAAAGCTTATTAGCTATCAGCTTCACGAAGAGATTTCCCTGAATGATTAATCCTCTCGGAACTAAATTGAGAGTAATCTAAGACTCGAAGGATCTCAAAATTGGCTAAACAAGATGATAAAGTGGAAACTAAAATTACAGTTCGGATTTCCCCATTCTTGCATTTTACTGATTATACTCAACAGTTAAGAATGGATGAAAGATTTCGATTGAAATTGTGAAATTTTATAAGAAATTTTGAGGTTCGAGAGATGAATAATTCTAGGGTGGATTGCGGACAACTCAAATTTCCACACAGAAGTCAACTTTTCCATAAGGTATGTATATGTCTACTTCTGGGTGTGTCTCTAGTATACTTAGAAGATCTTTTCAGGTAATGTGAACACTAGAAATTATAGCTTACGTTAGAGATGAAATGCAGCTCAAGTGAAGGAAGTTACAAGAACACAAAATATCCCTATTGATGAAGAATTTTCACGTACGGTTACCCTGCAATATTTGATTATGTAGAAAATTTATAGGATTTGAAATCTTGGATACTTTAACACTATGGTTTAAACTCATTCTCTTTGAGCCCATCTAAATGGATACTCCATCTATACGAAAATTACTATGTTCTTTACAATAATTTGCTTAGTAGCTAATAAAAGCCTCTTAAACAAAAGTTCAACTTAGTATTAATTAATTGCATAAGAACTTAGTTTACTCAAATTGAGGTGTTTTTGGTAGTTGAGTCTTGGTCACATTTTTTATTTTGAAATGAATTTTGAGGTGTTTTTTGTAGTTGAGTCTTGGTGACATTTTTGTTTATTTTGAAATGAATTATTGTAACTTCCAACTCCTATGGTCTGGTATACTAAAATTTAAAAAAAAACCTATAGTTGGGAAATGATGGATTCTAATAGTTAACCAAATATCTGGGATTTCTAATTGGCTAATGTCATAAGTTCAAATCACCCTAATGGTAGAACTCATAAATGAAAGGATTCTAATTAAATCAGGAAATCTGGTGCTCAATTTCAAGAAATTATATCATCAAAAGACAAAATGATTGAATTATGCAAAATTCAATAAACTAATAAGTAAAAAACGAAAAGTCAGACAATTTACAAACAAATATTACCGCAGTATATAAATTCACATAGGAAGAGGCTTAGCGTGTATAACAATAATGTAAAACAAAAGCAAAAATAAACGCATGCACTTCAAATGAAAATAAAATTTTAAAAATTTTAAAAAATGGAGAAAGAAAATAACAAAGCAATATTCAATGGAAGAAAAAGAAAATGGAAATCTAAATAAATTACACAATAGATTATTATAAAAAAAAAATGTACTTTTTTTAAAAAAATTGGAAAACGTAAATAAATAACGAACATTGCATTTTTTTTTATTGTTAACAAAAAAAATCGAAAATCAAAATACTGTCATCGAAGCAGTTTCTTTCTTTCTTTCTATCTATCTATCTATCTATCTGTTTCAAGAGAAGTTCAAAAAATTATCTCAATAAATTTGGAAAAGAAATAGCAGATAATATATAAACTATAGCAAAGAACAAGCAATCAAATTTAAAAAACGAACAATTCCACAGTTTATCTTACATCTACAGGTAGGTCGAAGCGACCAGGTTCACAGCATTACCATTACGATCTCCTCCTTTGCCGCCGCCGCCGGTTTATCGCATCCGCTTTTGAATTCCGGAGCCGCATTTCCATTACTCTGAACAAACCGATTACTATCCTTCCGCGGTCGTCCTCTACGCCGCTTAATCGGAACGTGACTGCTATCGATAACATCCACAGGAATACTCTGGAAAATAGCGTAAGAAGAGTCCGGTACCGATTCATCGTAAGTATGGTTAACAAGAACCAGGTCCTCATCTCCGTCGCCGCAACTATCGTTGACGACACAATGAGAATCTCCAACAAAGAGTTGATTAAAGAGATGAACAATTTGAGCGCTCTCTGTATCTAAGCGGTTGGGGGATTGAGGGCGAATTGTGGAGGAGGACGAAGAGGAAGAAAATTGGGGTTTGCGAGGGGCTAAACGGAGGCGAGAATAGGTTTGTTTTCGGCTACCGGCGGACTCGTTGAAGACAGATCGATCGATTTTGGGGATTAGAACATCGTCTTCGTTGTTGGATTGGGAGGTTGAAGAGGAGGAGGAGGAGGAGAAACGGGAAAGACAATGGAGCTCGGATTGGGAGAGGAGACGGAGATCTATGATCGGAAGAGGATTCATGCGGTAACTATCGTTGGAAGAGGAAGGAACCATAGTTGTGGAAGCCATAGATATGGCATGAGATTCTGAAAATTGCGAAAAAAAGGGAGGGAGAACTTCGAGAGGGAGAGGGAAAAGGGAAAAGCGAAAAGCAGAAGCACCACAGTTAAAAAGAGATGAACCGGTTTGAAATTGGGCCTTCGCCCAATTGATTTCTAATGGGTCGGCCCACTTTCTTTTCTCAATCGGCCTTTTTTATTTTTCTGCAAATTTACAATTTGGTCCCTGATCTTTTTAGACATTTCTTAATTTGATTTTCAATTTTATTTTGTTTAATATAAAGGATTTTTTCAAAAATATAAAAATTTGACAAACTATTTACACTTTATAAAACAAAATGAAAATTTTTAATATATTTTATTTTTCTATAAAACACAAATATTTTGTCAAATGTTTTATATTTGACAATTTCTCTAATGAAATAAAAAATATATATATTAACCTTGAGTCTATTCAAAATTCTTAATCATGCAAATAAATTATTGTTTTATTAACCTATTTAGATAAATTAATATGTACTACTGTACGTGAAATTCATCTTACACATTAGTAATTCATTTTTTTTCTCTGAATGACATGTTCATATGTTAGTAGAAAAAAACTTGTTAAAAATTTGCTCCAACTATTAAAAAAAAAATTAAAAATTTTGTTCTAAAAAATTAGCTAAAAATTGGTTTACATATGCTCATTTGTAAAGGCAGCAGTCAAGCTAAAGACTTAGGACAAAAAAAAAAGAAACAACAGTTCAATATAACCTTAATGGATATGAAATCTACACGATGATATGTTTAATTAACATGTTAATGTATACTTGATTATGAGTATCCATATATCGGATGATATACCAGTTATATACCTGATATATTATGCTTTTATGTACTTTTTTTTTATTGTATTAGTTTCATAATCAGAAAATCAAATAAAGATCCATTTGAATCCTAAAGCATTAAACATCTAAGTATCAAACATCGACACAACTATAACTCCAGCTGGGTTTATATTTATACAGTTTGGGATATGGGTCCTTCCATCCTTGGAAGTGACCAAAATAGGATTTTCCAAATTTTCATTAACATATCAGATCAGCTTTTGTGAATTTTATGTGCTGTAGACTAGAAGCTTTTAGCAACTAATCTTAATTAATGCTAACTAAAATCTTTTTATTACTGGATGAATGAATCTAATCACCAATGTGTTAAATCAAATTATATTTCTGTACTTCAATGTATGCAAATGTAAATGTGTGACATTATAGGAGACATCGTGAACCATGTTGTTGAATTAGAAATTAGTAATCTTAACAAAGCAATCGAAAACGATGATGAAGAAGTAGTTACTCTTTTCATTATTTGTTTAAAGACGATCGAAGATAGAATAAAACACGTTAGTATCGAGCAGCGACTAGTTTATTAACTATTTTGTTGTTAGTATCAATTTAAGATATAAAAAAGCAAACATGAAAGGAGGGACTGTACGTCTCTAAATGTTATAGTATAAGAAAAATATAAAAGAATCAAAGAGTTAGAGTGATCCAACCACACACAATATATATATTATAATGATCAAAGTAGATGAATTTATATTCCATAAAAAGATCATAAAGCTTAGCCAAAATACAGCAAATACTGCTGTTCTCATATGGGTCATGTGCATGTGTGGAAGTATAATATATATATTATAGACAAAATAATGGCATTTCCATCAATGTGTCATAAACAAATTTAATCGAAGCTACGTTTATCAGAGAGACATTGTGTCTAATAATTTTATCAATCTAGAAATTCAACATTAGAATGATTGATTGACGATATATGTGTGTGTACACCAGCTCATTGTGTATCTCCATGATATAATAATCAAGAAGAATGTTTAAAATCTAACAGTGATTTTTGGGCAATTTTAACTTCTAATATAAGGTAAATTTTGTATCTCTTGCATCACAGAATATTTCATCCCAAATCAAAATTCCATGGATTACAATCTAACATTCACCTTATATTAAATTTATACCTATTCCAAACTTTAAATTTTTTTAAAGAAATTGTAAAATCCAAACACAAACAACAATTGAAATCGAATTAGTTGTTATATAGAAAACATGAATTGAAACATAGCTCTAGATTAAACAACTCCTCAACTAAACATAAACGTTCTAAATCTAAGCTAAAATCCCTAAACTAATATGAATTTATCAAACACATTAATTTATTTTCACCTCAACTTTAAATTCAATAACTCAACTCAACAATGCATCAATCATCTCTTAACAATTAGATGTCAAAACAAAACAAAATAAAAATTTATGAGACTAAAACCTAATTTATTTTAAAGGATTCAATTAGCTGTGTGATGGGAACTTTTGTGTGTGTGTGTGTGAGTCTCTCTCTATATATAAGAGGAAATGTTGATGAAAGTCAAAATAGATTGGAGTCATCTTTTGGGTATGATAACTATGCAGCTAACTTCTTTGCACATGCACTAATGAGCGTGATTGAAGGCTTTTTATTATTATTGTTTATTTTTGTGAATTTTTGCTGCTGTTTTCTTTGTCTTCAATTGCAAATGCATGATTTAATTTAATTTAGTTGAATCATTGATCACTAATCAACGCTAATTAATCACTAATCAATCGTGATTTATCTATGTTCTTTTTAGTTTAGTTTAGGGTTTTCAATTCAACTCAATTAGACATTAAACTGCATCTATTACAAGTTAAACAAGACCATTAACAAATTATTATGTTAACAGGTATATATAAATTGAAAAACATTGTTTTATAGTCATTGGATTTAAAAAAAAAAAAGGCTACCAATATTATTTTCATTCATGAGATTATTTGCAATATTTCAAATTACTATTTAAGAAAGATGAATATTATATAAAGAAGCTTAATATTTAAAATAATAACAATAACAACAAACTATTATCAAATAAATATTTTCTAAATTTAGAGTCAACCCAATCACAAACGACTTTGGATAAAAACAAGATAAATTCAATGGAAAACTAAAATAATAATAAATATTTAGAAAGGTTGGATATAATTTTCGATTAACATTACATTTTTTAGAAACAAAAATTGGGTTATTGATTGACCATAATAATTAATATTTATTTATAAAATGGTCAACTGGATTTTTTTTTCTTTTTTCTCTGTGAGTGTATGAATTTTATATAAATGTCAAAAATTTGAAAATAAGATATTGAGGGATGATATTAGACTTTATTAGAATAATATAAATAAGACTAAACTTTTATTGGAAAATTAAAATTAGACAAAGTTTGAAGTTTGAACCATTAGATATAAAACTAAAATTCAACTGGAACTATAAGATATACACGCACTCTCTAATTAAAAATAACTAATACATATCTTTCGCATTAAAATAGCAATATGATATAGATACACTGCCCCAACAGATTATATTATGGTCATTCATTGTTCTTTTAGTACATATATAGTTTAGTTCATCATGTAGGTATAATGTTATGCTCAACATGCTATGAAACTTAAGTTGTAGTCAATTGACGTAGTCTCAAGCTGAGCACACAGATTGTTTTTGGCTTTGTGTTATATTGGGTCTGTGTGTTAGTTTGACAACTTGTCAATTGGTTCAACCTATTCTTAATCCATTTTATGTAATATAAACTATTTTTAGTTCAATTAAGGTGGCCTACAACAAAAAAGGAACTCTTTATCTTTCAAAAGACGCTGATGTAATGATTTAATTTGTTAAAATTCATGTCCATGATTCTTGTTGGCGATTGCCTTTCTAACAATTTCAAAATTCAAATTATAGTTACGAAAAGAAAAGGAAATTAAACAGTAGATTTTAAAAGTTTATTGTTGTTTTTATAATTTGGATATATATGAATGAAATGTTTTTACTGAAACTGACAGAAAACAAACAAACTTTTTTCTTTAAATTTAGATTATGATTGATTGAATTTGATTATTATAAAGAACAAAACAATTTTCAGTTTGGTTTGATTTTGTGTTTGTTCAAACTTTTTGTTAACACAAACATCTCCTAATTGGAGTTGTTTGTTTAGTTGACAAAAAGTAGGTAGGTAAATTGGGTAGTGGTTGCTGTTATGAACCAAAAAATTTATAATTAAGAATTAAAAACCTCATTTTTTTTAATTAATCACACTTCGTAATGATCTAATTAGCTGATTACCTACCTAGCTAACACCAAACATATACCATTTATTTTTCACATTGGTTGATGATCAAATAAATGAATAAATACAACCTGATGTAAAAGAGAAAGAAGTACTTTTAAATGTAACAAAATTTAGATTAAATTTTCAAAATCTATATCCATACCTATCTAATAGGAGTTACTTTATTGTATTTTCAACTTCTTTTTAAAGTATTGTTTTATACGTAAATATAATTAAATGTTATGGGCATCTTCAAAAATAGCAATGTAAATTAAAACAGAGTTATAACAAACTTTTAAATTTTATTACTGTCTATCAACGTCAGAAGCATAATAGTGTCTACCAAGGTCTATTATCGATAGAATATGAAAAAAAAATTGTAAATATTTTGTCAAATTTGCTATGTTTGACAATTCTCCACACTATTAAGTAGATAAAACAAAGTGGGTTAAGGTTTTAGTTTGAGATTAAAATTGTATTTTAATTAACTAAAATAATATAGTAAGTCGTTTATGATGATGGGCATGAAAGACTTTGTAATTCATTAAATAAAAAATGCAAACTAAGGTAATTAATTAGGGTCGATCAAAGAATTAGAAATTAAAAATTTGTCTTAGAGTTGAAACTAAAAAACAATATGATCACAATCATAAAGGGCAATCCATAAAAGAATGGAGAAAGATAGCAATTTTATTGATGGAACAGCATTATCTTATTATTGGAGATGGTGGGATTATACTATTTTTCTTTGACAGAGTGGCCAGTTTTTTTGTTCAATATTTCTATTCTTTTTAATTTGATTTATATTTAAATCAAAAAAGCGAAAATATTTATAAATTATAGTAAATTTTTATATTATACCAATAGCATGTAAATCTAAAATTTGGATGTATTTTATAAATATTTTGATTGATTTTACTATATAATTTAAATACAATTTCCAACTAAATCTTTATAAATATATATAAAAAAATTATCCATCTCTATATAATATATATAGATAACTCTATCTAATGATATCTTTTGTCCAAATTAAATTATACTTAAAACTAATTTAAGTTGTACAACTATTAAAAGATTTGGATGCTTTGAAGTTTCTTAAAAATAAATAAACAAAAATGTTAGAGCCACCATTCACAATATTTATTGAATAAGAGTTAATTATCGATTATTATTTTTAAAATGTAAAGTCAAATTCAAACAAATAAGCAACGTTACAGTTTTTTTTTTTCTTCAAAATTTATTAAGCTAAATATGTATATTTTAAAAAGCCCAACAAAAAAATATTAAGTTTAATTTTCAAAATTTTAAACTCAAATCTAAGATATCTTTTATTTTTTTAGACATTTAAATTTTTAACATTCGTCAATAAATCTCAAACCTTTAAATTATCGTATTTAATATATAAATGAAGATTTTAATTAACTCTTTATTTTTCTTATTAAGCTTTATGTAAATTCATTATCCTAATCAATGAAAAATACTTAATAAATAGAATGATGTAAATTAACCAATTGAAAGTAGTCCATTCCAGCTTGGCTCGAAAAAAAAAAAAAAAAAAAAAGTACATCAATTATTTATGAAAATTAATATAATTCTAACTATAACTAAATTTTAGATTCTATTTTTTTTTTTTTTTTTTTTTTTTGCTCTTTGACAGAAAATATTATTGGCAACAAATACCTTTAATATATATATATATATAGATATAGATATGTATAAAATCAAAATCCTAATTACCGGCGCCATAGTCTGTGTTCACAGCTGTTAATTTATGGACGTTGCGCAACAACAAACAACGATAACAATTAACAACAAACCCCCTTTTTTATCATCCCTTCACTTCAAAACCCTTTCCCTTCTAAACTTATAATTCCTTCTCCTCCATGGCCGCCCACCTCCTATCAATCTTCTCCTGACTAATAACCATATTATCACATCCTAATTCTTCCGCCTAATTATATATCATATATATATGGCCGATAACAATAATTTCCCCCTTAATCATCCACCGCCCTTCGCCGGCGACACCACCTGGACCAAACTCTTCGTCGGTGGCTTGGCTTGGGAAACCCAATCCCATGAAATGCACTCTTTTTTCCAACAATTCGGTGATATTCTTGAAGCTGTCATTATTCAAGATAAACACACCGGAAAATCCAAAGGTTACGGATTTGTAAGTAATTAAAGCTCCTTTCCTCCTTAATTCCCTTAATTATTCATTACTATCGTTTTTTAATTTTGGTTTTTGTAAATAATTAGGTCACTTTTAAAGACCCTGAATCCGCTAGAAGAGCTTGTGCTAATCCAAATCCAATTATTTGTGGAAGAAGAGCTAATTGTAACATCGCCGCCTTCGGCCGCCCTCGTCCGCCCCCGCTCTCGCCGTCTTCCGGAGGTGATGATCTCCCAAATTAACTTTACTAAATTTTAATTTCATTCATTTTTTTAACTTATTAACTTTTTTTTGGTTCATTTTTAATAGGAAGAAATCAAATTGGAAATCTACAAAGTACAGCTCCTGCGGCTGCGGGGTCTTACGGTGGATTACGGCCGCCGTTTCCGCCGCCGCAGCTTATTTTTCCACATTATAGGTTTGTGGGGTTAGCTGTTCTTAAAATTCCCAGAAAATATGAGCTGTAAAATGGTATATATATATATATATATATATATATATATCTATGTATGTATATAGAATGAACTGTTTAATTTGTTGCATGGTGGTGCCATAGGCAACAGTATTTTCGATGGTGACAATGTTTTTAAGGAAAAACAAATTACCTCGACAAGAAGTCAAATGTCAGTCCAATTTCAGAAAGAAAAAAAAAAAGCTTTCGTCTTATCCATTTCTATTATTAATATTATTGTTGTTGTTATTTACTTATTTTTGGTTTATTTCTTTTTGCAGATACCGATCATATGCCCCAAATTACACTGTTCCTTACCATCAAGTTAGTCTTTCTCTCTCTTTGTTTGAATTTTACTCGTTTTCAGAAACATCTGCTTTTGGTTTTTTGATCATTTGAGTTGGCTCTATGTATAAGTTTTTAACATTTTTGTTTTAGTTATTAAACTAAAAGGAAATTCTATTTTTAATAAAGTAGACCTCAATGGGTTTGGTTTTATATTTTTAGTTTTTGAAAAATAATTAAGTTTATAAACATTAGTTTGGATTTGTTAGTCTACATTTTATGGAGGTTGTCGAAAACAAAGTTAAATTTTGAAAATGGAAGGAAAAAAAAAAGTAGTTTTCAGAATAGGATTTAGCTAACAATTTAAATTGTTAATTTATCTGGAAAAAGAGGAATAAAAAACTTTGAGAAGAGTTGACAAATAATACAATTTTTAAAATTGAAAAATCAAATGAGTTTAATAACCCACCGTGAATGTAAATACGATTGTGAGCTAGTTTAGGGTTTAAATGATTGAATCTCGATATTAGAATTGAATTTAAAATGGTTGTGCAGGCTATTTATAATCCACAAATTCAACAGCCACAAATGTACCAGCAATCACCATCTCCATCGCCATCTTCTTCTTCTTCATATTATTATAGCTATGGCTATTCTTCTTCTCCTTCTTCTTCACAGCTTCCAAGAGCAGCATTCTCAGTACATGGCCATCCCCCACAATCACCATCATACTTTCCTTACTACACAAATTACACCCACATGCAACAACAAGGCTTAGTCTATACTCCAATGCCTCAGATCATTACTCCAAGTACTACCGGTAAATTATCATTACATTCTTCCTTATTCTTCCAACGTCAAAATTGCAAAAAACAGTTCCCAAAATAGAGTGTTAATATATGATGTTAGTTACAACTATGACTTCAAACTTTCAATAGTAAAAGATGAACGTCTTCAACTTATACAAGTATGAAGGTATAGTTGTCATTACCATCATATTCGAGGGAAAGTTTTTGTAATTTTGTCGTTCTATTAATTGCATGAATGTGAGATAATATATTATATATATGAAATGAAGATCACAAATGATTATAAAGGAGATTGAGAATTTTGATTAGAATTATGGGAGAGGAATTAAGGGGGTTGTCTTTGTGTTTTTTCTGAAAGAGTGGCACATGGGGGGGTTAAGCCTGAGGCCATGTGAATGAGCTGTCTGAGATACCCCATGAAAATGGGTGAAATGGAAAGTCATGACAGATTGGAATCAACAACAAATATAGTGAGACTCCAACTTTTTTTTAACTCTCAATGCCTAATACATTATAGGTGTTAGTTTGGAAGTTTTAATTTTTAAAATTGACTATAATTAAGTTTAATTTTTAATTTTGTTTCTAAAATTAACGTATGAAAAATAAAAACACATATTTTTTTAACTAAATAATTTTTTTAGTTTTAAAAATTTGACTCCTATAAAGTGGTGAAATAGTTTCAATTTTATCAAACCAGCCTTCAATTTTCAATTTTCAATTTTGTTTATTTGACTCGTAAATTTTGAAAAACGTGTAATAATTGTTCAAACATTTACTTTTTTTTTTGTTTTTTGTCAAATGGATCTTTTGACCTTTTTAAAGTTTTTTGGTATGAAAAACAAAAAAAAATTGGGACCCTACTTGAATGTTTAAAATTTAATAGATTTATAACCATATAAATTTTAAAAAAAGCCATAAAATTATTATAAAATAGTTTTTATAGTTTGATAAAATAGCCGTAGGTATGTACTAAACTCTAATTTTCTTGAATGAGAAGAATTAAATGAAAATCTTATATTATATTGTTGAGATATGGGTTGTGAGTTGTATGTAGGGTAATAACATGAAATTTAAAGTGAAGACAAGAAAAATCATGCAGAGCTTTTTTTTTTAATTATTTTTTTATCATTAATTGTAGCTGCCTTTTCCCTATGATTTAACATTAACCAACAAAAATCATACAGTGTTTTTTTTTTTTTTTTTTTTTTTTTTTACATTTTTCATATATGTATATATATAATTGTTGAATAATTTTGAATCTATTCATTGATAAGATATATGTTAGTACTCTTTGAATATTAGCTTTTGAATCCAACATTATTTATGGACTTTAGTTTATTTTAGTTGGTTTAATTTTAGATTTTTATATTCTAAGAAGAGGATTGTTTTTGTCATTCTATTTTCATTATCTTATTTTTGCAATTTAAATATTGGCATGACTACCTTATTAAAATGTAGCTATAAATTTATATGGAAGAGGTTAAAATTTGAACATGAAATTTTAAAAATATAAGAACTAAAATGAAAAAGAAAACCTTAGTATTATTTATCTTAGTTAGGCTAGTATTATTATATCTCTTTTTGTTAGTGTTATTTTTTGAACATATATGTAGTTTTTATCTTTTCACTCTTAGATCAATGTAAATATAAATGTTTATCTATAGGTGTGGTCATTAGTCTAACCACCAACTCATTGGTTTAGATCGAATAGTAGTTGACGATTGTGGGAGTTTCTATAAAACCGACTGTCGAATTGTGTTAACATAGGATTTAGATTAAAAGCATACTATAAAATATGGTTTGGGGCTGCTCTAGAAATTGAGGGATTAATTATGCTTATTTTCTTTCATAAAAAAGAATGTAGATGTTGAAGTAGAAAATTTATGTATATATTTTCAGGTTGGCAGACTCCACAGCACACTCCAACAGAGACAGAAGCTGGAGCAAGTGGTTCCAATAGTCCAAATACTTCATAGAAATCGTCTTGTTAATTATATTATATTATTAAACTATATTTTTCTTAAACATTCTTCTATATTATATTATGTTAAATATCATCATTTTTTTAGTTAAGGTATAGATCCATCCACATTGTGCCTTCCAACATTTAATTGATCAATTTGCTGAGGGACCTTCATTTATTCAAGCTTTAATCATACAAAAATATTCTCGTTGTCTCGACCTTTTATATTTTTGTTTGAAAATATATCAATTGAACTAAAATCTAAATAATGGTTACTAAACATAACTAAAATTGTTCATCATAGTAGTAAATATTATAGATTTTATTGTTTTTAAAAAAAATTTGGTGTGCATCCAACGAAATCCTAAGTCATTAGATTTTTGGACAATTAAGAATTAACATGTGTCCGTTAATTAAAATTTGGATCAAACAAAAAGTTAACTAGAAAATGTCATGTGTCTCAAATCTACCAATTATTAGATCCAATGGAGGTTAATTATCATATACCGACCAATTATTTGGCCAGTAGCTTAATCTAGTCTAAAATAAAAAACTAGGTCAAGTTGGGGTGAAGTTAAGTTTATATGTTCATAATAGAAAGTTGTGTCAAATAGAATATTGGGTTCAACACGGTTTCATGGTGCAAGACTCAAATCAAAATGATGAGTCCAAAAGTATCATCAAGGCCCAAACTCATGTAAGATATTCAGGAAGCTTTACCTTTCATCTGAGCAGATCGAAAGAGGAGAAGAATGTTGAAGACACTGAAGCGCTAAACACCAACTTAACGACTATGGAAACTGAGCCTTCGTAGACCAACTTTTGCTTTCATGAAAAATCTAAATATCAAAGTTCAGGGAATTTCTAAAAGACAGAGAAAAAATGAAACAGAAATCAGAGACTTAAGTAGCATTCTATTGAAAATCAAACACACCTTTGAAGACCAAAAACACTTCAATGATCAACGACTCTCGAATCCAGGAACTTTCATGAATGAAAACAAGTTGAAAAGCGTTCGAGACACGTGTTCAGAGACTATTTATCAAACATCAAGACTAAAACTGTAACTTTTTAAGCTTCGATCATCATATAGAAATCTACTTTATACAAACTTTCAAGATCAAAAATATATTTTATCGTTAAAAAGAGTTTAATGTCCAATGTCTATTTACATAGCTTTTTATTAGTAATTTTCTTGTTCCCACACATGCATACATATCTTATACATATGATTCATATATACATTAGGAGGTCACGTGACCAGCCACCTGTTTCTCCAACTTTACTAAAACGCCCCGCCGGTTAAACCAGCGTTGAACACCGAGAAGTTACGGGATCGTACAACGCCGGCAAAAGATACTTTCTGGTGCCGACGCCGTCGGCATTATAGCTCCCACCGGTGGTGTCGTCCTTCAGCAGCTTACCAGCGTATCCTGGATAAGCCCCCTTCCCGTATACCCCAGGACAGGCCGTAGCCGCCTCCAGCGGCGCCGCTGGCAAGCCGAGGAAGTAGCCGTTACCGAAGGGATTGGTGGCTGTTCCAGCCAAAAGAGTAGCGATGTTGATTATCATGCCGTCAATTCCGACGTCGGCGTTCGGCGGTAGAAGCGGCGGCGTTTGTGGGCCGTAGATGGGCTGGTGGAACGGCCATGCACATTGACCAGGACACTGATTTACTGAGTTGCCGACCCATATGTAGGCCGATTTCGATTTATGGTCCCAATTGTGAAAGCCGCAGGTGCTCATACAAAACCCTTCGACGGTGACGTCCTTCGCCGTGAGAACCAGTGTCACTCCGCCGTATTTCAAGCCGGCCCTCCGTGACAGTTCTGAAATTTGGTTTCTTTTTAAGAATTTTCCGATGGAGTATTCATCGTCTGTTATTTGTTTCGCTAAAATAACCTTAGCGTCTTTTTTTCCGGCTCTTTTCATATAAACCTGAATTAAAATGAAAAAAAATGTATATATTAAAATAAGGTTGCCAATGGATTGTAATTATTGTGATATTATATTTATACACATGGTTTTTAAGCGTTTTATTATTTAAAACCATTTACTTTTATTTAATTCAAATTATATGAAATACGTATATTAAGAGAAAAGAAAAAAGTCAAATATTCTATTTCTTTATATCCATACTTGCAAAAGAAAAAATGGTCTTTCAAAATAAACGTCCTTTGTTAGTTTTATACCCAATAATCTTTGATAAAGATTAATTTTAGTTTTGATATGAAAATATGATTTTCACTTTTAAAGATAATAAGAATATATATATATGAACGAAAATCAAACAAATCCCTTAGTTAGAATCAAAATTCAAGCAACCTAGGGTAGAAGTCATAACAAAATTTAAACTCAAACACAAACTTTTGAATTGAGTGGTAATTATATTTAACGAACCTGAACGGTATTCCACCAACGAGAGACTGATGGAGTGACACTGTTGGACTTGTCCGAATGAGAATCGAGAGAGAGAAAGAAATCGAGAACAATGGCTTTCTGAGGGGCCGTAAATTTGCCATACCACAAGATGGAAACAGGAACGTTACCTTGAAGCAAAGCCCCATTGTGGTAACGGATGGCCATTGTTGGTGCTTCATACAAAGATGTAAGTTTTCTTGCTCCAAACCCTAAATTGAACAAATTCATCATGCAAAAAACAATAACAACAAGCATCGAATTTGGAAATTGGAAGAAACCCATTTTGGAAAACAGTTTGATTTTTTAGAAAGTTGAAAGCTTTTTTGTCTATATGAAATAAAAATGGAGGGTTTTTTATGACAGTGTATATATAATAGAATAGGGGATTTGAGGTTTCATGAACCAATAGGGGGGAATGGGGAGTTGGGAAGTAGCTTTCTAGGGAAGGAAATTTTTCTTAAAGCTAAAAAAGTAGATTAAAGGTTTAAGCAAAACTTCACGAGAAGTTGATAAGATTTTTATTAAGTTAAAAGGGGAGAAGAATCCAAAATTTTTACTTTGTTTATTATTGTGGTTTAATAAGTGCTTTGGAGGTTGTAGTTTTTGTTCTTTTTCAAATGTTAATTTTGATTCGTTTATAAAGTTGAAATGTTTGATTTTGAATTTCATTTTACTCTTCATTATTCCTTTAACTTTTGAAATAAGATTTTTAATTCAACACTAGTTCATCAATAATATGGCTTGTTATAGATTGAAACTGAAATGAATATTATGAGTCTAATTCCAATTCAGTATGTATGTTCCATAAAGATTATTCAAAATTTGTTTTAATTTGGTTTATAATTTTTAAAATTCTCTTTTAATTTCAATTTTTCGTTAAAATATTCCCTTATACTAATGATATTTATTAATTAATTTAAAATATGAAAGTTTGTAAAAATACCAAAAAAAAATTATGATAATAAAGTTTATGTCAGTTACATTTTCAAAATTACAAAAATAGCAAATTTAAAAACAAATTACTGTCATATTTGTCAAATTTACAATATGCAAAAAAAATGTATTATGAACTGTTTTTTTTTTTTTGTCATCTAATACCATTTAAAACGAACATTTTTATTTGAATAAAGATGTAAAATAGTGAAATTACAATGTATAATGTGGAATAGAATTAAAGTAACATTGAAATCTTATTTGTTTATAATATTTAACCACTATGTTCTTTTAATAAGCAAATATTGAATGGGGTTTTGGGTGGTTTCTGTCTCGTTATTTGATATGTGCATGTATTTACCCATCAAATATTTAGATTTACCCATTAAGTTTTGAAGAAGCTCTCTTACCAATTACCATTATGATCAGGCTTAGATTAAATTAAACTATTAATGTTTTTGAAAATGTTATTTTCTTTCTTAACAATTTTAAAAGAAGGGGAAAAAAAAGACCTCAATTTGTGTGTGGTTCTTGGATCGATGGAATGATGCTTTGGCTATTACTCAAAGGAAGTTTATGGCAACGAGAAGTTCTTTAAACAGATGTGTTGCACTTCAAAAAAATTCTATAATTTCAAAAAGGAAACACATTTTTTAAGGTCCTAATTTTTAATTAAAAACAAAATGTTCTACTTCATTATTTTTGTTTGTTTTCTTGGTGATATTAACTTGAATTTTTTAATCGAATTTTAAAATGTTAATAAATAAAAGACAAAATTGTTGAAAAATATTTTAAATATAACTGTTTATCAATGATAGATTTTGATAGACTATTAGATAAATCGTGATATTTATTTGAAAAATAACTTTTTTTTTCTTTTTAATTTTAAACACATACTAGATTTAAATGTCACTCATTTCTTTCCAATTCTTTTTTTGTTTTCTCTCTTTTTCGTCTACAGAAGGTGGGTAGCGAGATTTGAAAATTCCCATAGAAGGCAAGGACGTAGTCAAACAATCATTCCAAAATTTGTAATTTGTAGTTAATATATTTCCATATATTATGTTGTCTAGCTATATATATCAGTTAACTCGGGTTAGAGTCAAACAATCGTTCTTCTTTTTCTGTTTCTTTCTTTTCTTATATGCATGTGATGACAGTGAAGCACCCAAGATGACCGACAAATCAAGGGTTACCATATAGAATAAGGGACAACTTTTTTCTTGCTCCGTTTTCTATTAGCATTTGAAAGTAGTAGTAATTCACCCTACTACTAGTTACCAGTTAATTAGTACATAGAGAATATATAAAAAAGGTGCATTGTACACCCCAGTCTTATGAGTCGATCCATTTTTTACAAACACAACGTAATGTCAGCAACTTTGGTTTTAAATTGTCATAGTTAAGAAAAAAATAACAATAAGCTTAGTAGAATCAACTATAGACCTTTTTTCCTATAACATGAGTGGTACATAAGCTTTAAAGTAACTAGAAAATGCTTGGTAAATTTTTGTTCTCGGTATATAGTAATATTTCATTAAAACTTGAAACTTGTTAAAGTCAATTATATATATATTAAATAGATGCATGATTAGTGGTAGGACCAAAATAGCGAAAAAGGAAAAAGTGTGAGAGGAGATGAATATATATATATGTATAGGTATGGATGATAATAATTGAAGTTAAATGGAAAAGGGCATGAAAGAAAGACACACACTTTGGTTGGAGCAGAAGAATCTATTCTACACTACAAACAAAAGAACCCAATCCCTTTACTTTCTTCTTCTTTTTAAAATTTGTAAATATAACTCTCAAATATTTTTAATCGTTCCAAACTAACACCTTCTTCATTCCTTCTTCTGGTCCAAATGGTTTGGATCTGAGATTATGCTTTATTTTTTAAAGTTATTTATGATAATTTTGCTTTATTATTATTATTATTTTTGTATTCTCTTATCCATTCAATTAATTTAAAGGGAAAAAGAAAAAAAAAAAAAGATAAAGAAAAAGAAAAAGGTCTATCGGCTATAATGGGTTAGGGAATTCATATCGGTTTTCCCCATGCCGACATGTCGTTCCTCGTTACCACAACTTTCAGTTTCAGCCTTTCAGGTTGTGGTTTTCAAAAGAATCATGACATTATGGGCAAAATATGCATAATTCATTGCACCTTTCTTCTTCCTTTTTCATTGGATTAAAAAAATGCCATTTCTTCATTCTTCTCTTTCAAAGTATCATAATTTCCCTCCCACATAATTCCTATGCCTATGAAACCTAGGCCATCTTTACCTATTTGCAATCAAAAATAGTGTAATTGTAATTAAATTTTATGGATTAATTAATCGGAACAAAAAATGAAGCATTTTTTTTCTCTAAAATTGTGGCCATAACCTAAATTCGAATAGTAACGATATGACGTAATCAGATTGATCACCAGATGTGTTAGTACAAATGTACAGGTAGACAATGCCAAACATAATCACATAGCGTCCAATTTTTAGATTATCATTGATTGATTCCCATTGCACTTGAGTAAACAAAGTCTCGAGTACATTCCATACAAAATTTTTCTAATCACAATTTGTCACATGATCAAAACTCTTTGTATTGTTTTTACGAAAATTTTAATTATTTGTTTGATATAAACGATGGAAGAAAATTATAAATATATACATCCCTTGATATTCACAGTTTTGGTAATCTTTAAGATATTAGGGTAGAAAATCTCATAACACCAAAATTAAACACAATTGATTATGATGTAGTTAATATTAAATACATTGATTCTTTCTAATACGAAAAGGTGAATTTGGTAAGAGAATATATATTATATATAACTATGAAACGACTCGAATTAATTAAGTATTATTTTAAAAGAAAAAAGTGGATTGAAATCTGAAAATTATATTAGAAAAAGAAAAAGAAAAAAGACAGACAGAATGAAGTTGAGTTGAGGGGTGTGGCTTATGGGTGTGGGTAATTGATATTAAATACTTTAGTTAATTAATATTATTTTCTGTATGTATTAGTATATAGTTTGAAATTCACATGGCAATGGAATTGGTGAGTACAACGCATTGGGACAGACAGGATGTTGATTCATCGAAGCCTTTCTGTTTGCTCATCTCTCATTCCCAACAAAACACACCCCCACAAAATGTTCTTGTTTTGTTTCTCTCAATTATTTGAATTTCAAATAGTTACCTAATTAAACACTTTCTTCCCTTTCGATTTCAAATAAAATCACCGAATACGTACAAGGACGAGAAGTGTAAAAACGGTAGATAGCCTACATATTAGTTACGTTCATAGATAGATGGAGAGAGTAGTTTATTATATTGTTGGAGATTACAATATTCATGATGATACGTTTAGAGTTAGACGGTTTAGAATATAGTATAGTCTCGATCTAAATCTTGTGATTAAAATTGTAAATAACATAAACATGAATACAACAAATTCCATATTAAGAATAAAGACATTTCAACGTAATTAATTATTTGTACATGCATTGCTTGAAATTAACGCAAGAAGTTGAATTAATATTCATTCTATAAATAAATCAATTTTACTATATGTATAAGAAAATGGTTGAGAAGGAAAATTAGATGAAGGATTAAATTATGGGAATAGGGATGCATAGTACTCTATTTGCTATGTATATATTTGGGATTAATAATGGAGGGTGAAGGATTTATTTAGTGCAATAATGGAGTTATGAGGGGTTGGGAAGAATCTTGAGCATTGATTGAAATTAGATAAGTGCAAATGGGTAGAGAATAGTGGTTGCAATTTGCAAAGACAATCAATGGGTGCAATAAGTAATTAAACTTAAGGAGTACATATACATACATACACACATATATACATACATATATACATACATATACATACACATATATATATATATATATATATATATATATATATATATATATATATTAAACATCCAAATTAATTAGACTGATTTTACCGATTTGAAATAAGTAATTAAAATTTCTATAAACTTACTCATTTTAATCAAGTCTTGGACTATATTAAGCTCTATTGATCATGTACATGTTTTAGTTACTTTCCTTCCTCTTTAAGAGTTTAAGCATGTTAGTTTAAACACAAATCAAGTAGTGCATAGTCATTTAAAATGATGACATCTTTATCAAAGTTTATAATGAGTTATTTGGCCTTGAGTTTGATATATACTAAAATGTTGATATAACTACATTCACCATAAATCTAATCAGCTTAGTTTTTTAGTTCAAGAATGAGATGTGATGCAGTAAAATCTATATATAACGTGAGACAATAATATTATATAAATGTGTGAATGGTGGTTGTCTCTAAGAAGTTGACTCTGAAAACGTCGTATAGGGTAGCAACCAATTTGGTATATGCAAAAAAGTCGAAGGGGATATTAAGAGGAATGGGATGGGGGGGTTTGGTTTTCTGACAAAGTGAATAAATGGGGTATTGACTTTGACAAATGGGCATGCCTTTGGCTGGTGACCCAAATGAGCAGTGCCATTGACTTGAGAGAGGCACCCAAATCAAACGCCATTCACCTAAATCTCATCCACTCTTCACGGACATGTCTCCCCTCTCTACCCCCATTCAATTATTTTCTTAATGCCAACTGCTCTATGATTTAAAAATTTGTGTATCGTCATTCCAAAAGAGGTTTAGGAGTACATATAGATGCCAATAAATGGTATTTGGTTTTGTTTATAAATGTGCTTTTTCAAAAATATATGTTACATTTCAAGACATGATTACTCTAAAAACTCATACATCATAATAAGAGTGTTATTTAGATTCTCTCGAGATTACAATGTTATATGTGTACTTCATTTCTAGCTATGTGAGCGAGAGTTTTTTATTTTAACGTAACATTCCACTTCTATGTGACCATCTATCCAAAGTTCCAAACTGTTGTAACAAGTAAAATGAACATTGTATTTGAAAGGCTAGATATTTCATTGTTTTCCATTGAAATTTATTTTGGTCTTCAAACTTTTATAGAAGTACATATATGTATGTACATATATGTATACATAAACTAGATTGTTACTTTATAAAAGTTTGAGATTAGAACGATTTTTTTTAGAGTTAGACAAGATAAATTATTGGAAAGTTCGTGAGATAGGCAAAGGTGTGCACCAACTCCAATGAGATAAGAAAATAAGTTCATCTTATATAATTGTGGTGTTACATCCCTATCTGTGTAAGACTATTTATTTGTCTCATTGGATACCTTAGATATATGTACTCATTGATCAATAATACGAGAGGTGGCCTAAAATATTATTTCCCCCTTGATGAATCAACGCAAAGAACCCAGCTATTGCCCATAGCTATCCATCGCATTATAGTAATAGCAATTCAGACATTAGTTTCTTCCAAAAATAAAGAAAAGAAGAAACAGAAAGAAAGATCAAATCTCCATGAAAAAAATGGAAGACTAAATGGAGATAGGACGGAGGAATACATTAAATTGAATCCACGATTCGATGATGTCTGATATATATTGGTTTACACTATTAGATATGTTTTGTTTGGATAAACTCATCGTGTGAGACTAGTAATTTTATCCATTAGATTTTTTTTAAAAAATCGATTATGAATTAGTTCAAACAGTTTATTTTATTAATTCAACATATTTTACAAAGACTTACACATGGGCGTTGAATGTATGGACAAAATTGAAGTGTACTTTTTAATAAAAAAAAGTAGTATACATTGATTCATTTATAATAATTTAGAAGTTAAATTAAAAACAATTATACATTTCACTCATATTTTTCAACTTTTACACAATAAATATATATATGTATATATTATTTTAAAAACACACAATATTTTTCAATCTAAATTTAGAAAAATGAAAAGTTCATTTGATTGAAAAAATAATACTTTTTACTTGTTGGATTGAGAGGGTAGTTTTTTTTAACATGGTGACCCTTTTGTACAAAACAAACAAAACAACACGTTTTAAGCACTAGACCTAAGAAAAGAATAATTAAAAAAAAAAAAGTTTAAAGGTTATAATAATATATATATATATTTTAAAATATAATTTAAAATTTGTTTAATTTTAGTTCATGTCATTTCTATTAGTCTTAAACTTAGTTGTTATTAACATTTTTACTATATAAATTTGGAAGTATGTTCACATTTTTATTATAAATTTTAAAATACATTCATATATCGTGTTTCTTTACCTAAACATATTACGATTAATTAATCAATTTCAATAAAAATTAAAGTAAAAGAATTAAAATTAAACAAAATTCAAAGTGTATTTTAATAATTTTCTGAGCAGTTTATTCCATTGTGTAGTTGCAATAATTTGCAGCAAACTCTTGTCTTTTTTTTTTTTTGAAAAAAAAAGAAATCAACAACAAGAGGAATAATAAGAAGAAGAAGAAGAAAAATAATAGAATTTATATTTTTGGTGTGTGTTTTGGTGGAGGTGGTCACGAGACAAGTCCAGCTTTTGAGCCACGGACATAACAGACAGAGAGAATCTTATAAATTAGGGTAAATGGGTATTTTAGTCAATACCCCAATCCTCCCCCCCTCTGCGGCGGACCACCCAGGACGCTGCTGCCTCGGCCGCAGGCGCCACTTGTTTATCCTTAACGGGAATTTAGGAAGATTTGTAAAATCTAATTATAAAGCTTTAATTAATTAATTAAGTGTTAAGAATCCTCTTCTCCTTCTTTACTAAACCCTATCCTTTCATTTTTAATCAATTAGGGGTGTAGGGTTTTAATGGAGAGGAGAAGCCTCGTGATCCCAAAAACTATTATTATTATTATTATTATTATTATTTTGGATAATGTTTTACAGCCAATCCTGTTGGGTTGGCAGACTCGTGATTATGAGTTTACTTTCTATCTTTATTCATTACAAGCATTCAATTCAACCATTAACTCAATTAAACTCATGCCCAAAACTTTTAACGAACCATTTTTCAATTTAATTAACCCCTCTCTCTATCTATAAATATATATACAAACTAAAAAAATTACTTATTTTACTCGATTAAACATTATTGTGGACCTGTACACGAAACTAAAGTAAAATAGGTTTGATGTGATATCATTTTGTAGAGCTGGAAAATTCAATAATTCATTTTTGTAATTGTATTAAAAAAAAGTAAACTAAGATATAAAATAAATGGATTAAAATTTGAAGTAATTTTTATTTTTTTGCTCTCTCTATATATGGGACCAGTAACTAGCTTTTTGGGAAAGAAAATTATGAAAGTGAAATAAAATTAAAAGGAAAGGGGAAAAAGAGAGAGAGAAATTAGCTTTAGGGTGTGAAACTCATTTATATGCCAGCTGGGAGGTCCAGTTAGACTTTCACTGGAAGAGGAGAGGTGGTGGGTTGATACTGGCTACCGGTTACCGGCTATGAAGGGTTTAGGCAATACGACGGCTCAAAGTGGTGTTATTAGAGAGGATAAAAATTAGGAGCGGGAGAGTGAGAGAGAGAGCGCGTCATATATCACGTGCAGGTCACGTGTTATTCCCCTTTCCCCCTACACACCACACCACTACCATTGGATACCCATTGCCAGTTGGATTCTTTTACGCCTCTCGATGAATTTACATTCATGCACTGCCTCCAGCCTGTCCCTCTCCCCAACGTCTATTTCCCCCTTCCCCCCTTTTCCCATTTTGCCCCTACCTCCCGAGGTCCTTTTTTGTAATTTGGATATTATTCGTTGCCTACTGTACCTAAGCTGTAACGCTCTTTGTTTCGTAGCAAAATTGAGAAGAAAAAAGAAAAAGAAAAAGAAAAAGGAAAAGGAAAAGGAAAAGGAAATAAAAGTTCCCTCCGCTGTAACACACGTTTTCATTTAAAATCCAGAGCTTTTTTACGTCTCTCTTATCCTACTGATTTTGTAGAGGGTGTATCTCACGCTCCAATGTATAACAACTTTATGGTGTTCGTAAACCCACTCCTACCACCTCACAACTCAACTTAATTTACACGGTTTGTATTGAGTTATTATAGTTGAGTTGATTAATTGTGTTTGGTTTAAAAGAAAGTACTTGAATGGTTTAAGTCAAAGGTAAGCGCGTGCCTAGGGAATGGGGTTTTGAGGAATGGCGTTTTTCCTCTTTACTTGGTGGCTAATTTTCAGCAATCGTAAATTGGAAGCTAAATTCCATCTCCAATAATACCTATCCCAACTTTTTCTTTTCTCTTTTTCTTTATCCATCACTTCTTGGCACTTTCCTGCCAAACCACTTCATTTTAAAAAATAAATAAATAAAACCCACTTAACACTAGCTTTCCTCCTATATATATATAAACTCCTTCTACTCATTTCCTCATCCACAAATCAATTCCCTCTGTTTAGTTTTTTCAAAAAAGAAAAATGGCTTCCTCTACTTTTATTACATCAATGATCCGCTTCTTCATCGCTATCTCCCTCTTCCAAATCTCCGCCTCGCGTATGCTAAGCGAGTTAATTCCCGACCAAACCCAATCTCTTAAATACCACAATGGAGCTCTTCTTTCCGGCAAAATCAGCGTCAATCTCATTTGGTATGGCAAGTTCAAGCCTTCCCAAAAAGCAATCGTTTCCGATTTCATCAGCTCTCTCTCTTCCTCTCGCCCTCAAGTCACCGAACCATCGGTTTCCACTTGGTGGAAACTGACGGAGAAGTATTACAAGAAGAAATCGAGTCCCCTGTTTCTCAATCTCGGCAAGCAAATCTTGGATGAGAATTGCTCGTTGGGGAAATCACTAACCAACAAACAAATCCTTCAATTGGCTTCAAAGGGTGAGCAAAGAAACGCCATTAATGTCGTTTTAACAGCTTCTGATGTTACTGTTGATGGGTTCTGTATGAGCCGTTGTGGAACTCATGGGTTTGGTTCTGCCGTCCGCCGAGGTAGCGGTGGAGTCAAAGGAAAGAACTATAAATTTGCTTACATTTGGGTTGGAAATTCCGAGACGCAATGCCCTGGACATTGTGCTTGGCCATTTCATCAGCCGATGTATGGACCACAATCGCCGCCATTGATTGCTCCTAACGGCGATGTGGGAATGGACGGAATGATTATTAACCTTGCTAGTCTTTTGGCTGGAACTGCTACAAATCCGTTTGGTAACGGCTATTTTCAAGGTCCAGCGGAGGCGCCATTAGAGGCGGCGTCTGCATGTACTGGGGTTTATGGGAAAGGGGCTTACCCAGGTTACGCCGGGGAGTTGTTGACGGATTCAGTCACCGGTGGAAGCTATAATGCTAATGGCGGTGGACGGAAATATCTGCTTCCGGCTTTATACGATCCTTCTACATCGGCTTGTTCGACTTTAGTTTAAGATAAATTTTGTATTGTAAAATGAAAAATATGGGATTTAGTGGAGGATATGGTAGGGAAATGGGTTGATACTAAGTATGAAATTCGTTGATTTCTTCATTTGTTTTTAGGTTATGCTGTTATTTATATGAGGATTAATGATATGAACGGGCAAATATGTTTTGTTTGCTTTACAAAATTAGTTTCTTTTTCAATCTTCCTTTTTAACTTTTCCCTTTTTCCTCTGTATCCTTGTTTGGAGAGACGAACACAATCCATGGAATCAGTAGTTTAGAACTTTTTTACATAAATTTTGAAAGACATTTTCAAATGAAGAATAGTTCGTTTTCAAATTTGGGTCTAATATCTATTTAATCCTTGCAATTAATTGTGATTGATATGTTATATTCAGTGTTTTAACTTTTGATTTGTTTGTTAATCTCTTTGTTTTCTGTTTTCTGTTTTCTTGTTTTTGAAAATCAATTTTTACAAAACCGGATTCCTTTAGTAAATAATTTTTTTTTAAGAAAACAAAATGGTTTTTAAAATGAAAAATTTTCAAAAAAATACATAATTTTTTCAAAAACCAAAAACACAAACAATTACCATTTATGTATATTTTTTTTTCCGTTTTTCAATGAACAAAATTATAAAAAGAGAAAAATGAAAATTTGAATTGACCAATCAGATTATTGGTATTTAATGAACATATAACGGTTAAAGTCTCAAATTTTAAATTTAGAAGATGACAAAAATTAAAAAAATTCTCGTTTTTAATTTAAATAAAAAAAAAACAAGGGTTAATTATTTTCTGGATTCGAAATAGAAACTATATAAAAAAAAACTTTTATTTATGTAATTTGTTAGGAAATGATTTGTTTTGAAATTGTGATATTATCGTATCTTTTTTCTTTTTGGTGTGTGTGTGTGGGAATGGGATGTGAGCTGGCAATTGTTCTAATTTGTACTTCCAAAGTACCAAACAGTAACCTCAGGTGGCCCCCTAACTTTTGCTCCCTATGGGACATTCCCTTTTTAAAAGTGAAACTTCAAGTCTATCATTTTTATTTCTTTCTATTTTTTATTTGCTATTATGGGTCACCAGATCCATAAATTATGAGATTTTGTTGCATTTTCTTCCATATTTTTTAATTCTTATAACCAAATATTAATATTCTGTTATATACTATAACACATCCTAAACTTAGATTATTGTTATTCTTATTATTACTATGGCTCAAAATTAACACTATTTTTGGGTCATAAATCATAAAATTTAAAAGTTTTCGAATATGTATGATAACGGATGATTCGGTCCCATCTTTATAGTAGTAAATTTAGTTAATTTTAAATTTACTATAACAAATAAATTGATATTAGCTTCCATTTGAAGTGATTATGATGGATTAATTAGGTTGGTTTGGCAACTACTTCAATACTTTATTTTTGTTTCTGAATAAACTAAAAATTTGAAAAGATCTTAAAATATTGACTATTTGGTTTAAAAGATTGGGCCTAGAAATGCTTTGATGGGCCGTTCCTAGAAAGCCCACTAACGAACTCTATTGTCGCGCTAAAGAATCGTCGTCAAAACCAGAAGCAGCGGCAGCTTTCATTTCTTTTCGCTTTATCGGTTGATCAGATCGTCGTCGTCGTCAATCCAATTCAATTCTCACTTTCTTTAGCAATGGAACAGCCGCACTCTCATCAATCCCTCTTATCGCCTGAAACTTCATGCCCACCGGCCTCTTCTTCTTCCTCCTCTGCCCACGATAATTCTACTGGCGCATGTGGAACCTGCCGCAAATGTGGCGGCCCTACCACTTTTGCACCGCCGCCTCCGTCTTGGTCCTCGGAAGTTCCACTGCCTCCAAATTATCGACCTATTAGAGCTCCGGCCATCAATCTCCCTCCGAATGAACAGTCTCGGCAAGCCATAATTCTTTCACCTGTTCCTCAATCGGAGAAGGTACTTCCCGTTGTGCCTCCTTTTCTTTTTCAAGCTCCTTCCAAGAAAATCCAATCGCCTGACCACATCCGTAGCTTTAACGATTCTGATTCCGGCAAGAATTTCCTAGGTTTTATTGTTGCCCTCTCTGAATCCATGCGTGGCCACAAAATATCTGATCCTTGTCATGAATCGGACACAGTGAATAACATTATTTCAATTCTTCATACGTTGATTGATTGGGTTGATGAAATTCCTCCCACTGAGCAAGCAGCTCGATACGGCAATGTTTCGTACCGAACTTGGCATTCTCGCTTGGTCGAAAACAGCGAGGATTTCATGATAGGACTTCTTCCCGACGATTGGAGATCCGCCACTGTTGAATTAATCCCGTATTTTACTGATAGCTTCGGAAATTCGAGCCGTATCGATTACGGCACGGGTCACGAAACTAATTTCGCTGCCTGGTTGTATTGCTTGGCGCGGTTGGGGCTCATTAAAGAAGAAGATTATCATGCTGTTGTGGCTAGAGTGTTCGTTAAGTACCTGGAGTTAATGAGAAACTTGCAATTCGTTTATAGTTTGGAGCCGGCGGGATCACACGGAGTTTGGGGTCTTGACGACTACCATTTCTTACCTTTCATTTTCGGGTCCTCTCAATTGATTGACCACAAATATATGAAACCCAAATCTATTCACAATCCGGACATATTGGATAACTTTTCTTCCGAGTATCTCTATCTCTCATGTATTGCTTTCGTGAAGAAAGTAAAGAAGGGTCTGTTTGCAGAGCACTCTCCTTTGCTGGATGATATCAGTGGGGTTCCTGCTTGGAAGAAGGTGAACAGCGGGTTGCTCAAAATGTATAAAGCGGAGGTGTTGGAGAAAGTTCCTATCATGCAACATTTTCTCTTCGGCTGGCTCATCAAATGGTATGGCTCTCTGCTGCGTTTGTTTTCTTTTTTCCGTATCTTACTACATTGGATTCTGTTTAGTTACACGAATAGAGACTTCATGCCAAAAAATTGCTCTGTCACATCTCAGTGGTACATTTTAGGGAAATTAAGGATTATCGTGAACTTTTTGTTGTGCATTTGGTCGGATTTTGGAATTCATCGTTAGAGCACATTGATTAGGAAAACGATACTCTTCATTGGAAATATGCATGTCTACGAGTTTGTGAATTCATAAACATAAACGAGTCATAGTATTGAATGACTGGAGCCCCTTCCTAGGCTAAGCGAGTGCTTTCTTGGGGCGTTTTTCTTATTCCTCATGTATATTTGTTATCTCTTAATTATAGTTCGGCATTTTACCCAAAAAAATCATAATATAAATTACTGGGATCTGTTTTTATTTCAAGAATAACCTCCATAGGTTTGATGTCCACTACTACTTCTCCATTTCTTCATTTAGTTATACTATTCAATGTTCAACAAATAATATCTTTATATTTTGTCCCGTTTGTGTTTACTTAAGCTTTTAATTTAAAAATGGACTTGTATATCTTTAAAAAGTTTATGAAGGTAGATTTTTGAAGCATCCAGCAGCAGTCCAAAGTAAGCCTGATCATAAATAGCGTTCCATTTTGTAAAATCAAAACACGATGAAACCACTAATGTAACCTAATTGTGATAAGCACCCAGGGTTGACTTGGTGGTCTATAAGGATTCATGTAAATAACAAAGACTTTGAAGTAATGAGTTCAAATCATTTTAACAAACCCTAAATCTTAGTGAGGTTTGGTCTTTGTTGAGGTTCCATGTTTCAATATCTTACATAGTTGAAAATCCTTTCTCTACTGGGGTTTCTGTGTGGGTTGGATTCAACAATATATGTGATATGGGAATTAATCCTCTAACTTTTTGCTTTAATGTTTTAATTCCTTAACCAGACGAACTATGCTCGAGGATCAATGGCTTTGCATTGTCTAAATTGCATACCTTTTCCCTTCCAACTCAGATCGTTAACTATTTAAATTATATGTACAAGTAAGCTTTAGTGTTGTCACGAATGAAAAGTTGTTGATGCCTCCTGCCACATTTTCTTACGTGATACTTTCGATGCAAAAGTGTGGGGAGGAAGTAAATGATCAGGGCTTAACTCTTAAAAGTAATTTTCTATTATTTATTTGGATATGGGTGGTAAAGTCTTTTGTATTAGTTTGTAATTTGTTTTGAAGTCAGCAAAAGAATGTGAGTTCAATTAGTCATTAGATTTTTTGAAGTGATCATGACAGTTATTTATCCCCCTAGTGAATGGAGGTGTGATTTGGCCAATTTTCTAGTATTCTTTTGTCGGGATGTAATCTATTTACTCCAAGACCTAAATTCTTTGGAGGTGTGAGCTTGTGAGATCTGTTTTGAGTAGTTTCTTTGAAAGTTCCGGTTTTAAGCTTGCTTGTCACGAGTTACTAGTGGTATGATCGGCGAGTTCCTCCTAAATTCACCTTTTTGTGTAAAAGGTTGGTTTTTATGGCTTGTTAGCGTGTGCTACTTTGTGGGATCTTTGGGGAGAGAAGAATAGTAGAGCATTTAGGGGTTTGGTGAGGCATTCATCAGCTACCGAGTCCCTCATTAGATTTCATATTCACTTTGGGCTTCAACTTCAAAGAGCTCTTGTAATTGTTCTATAGGTTATGTTCTGTCCAAATGGAGCCATTTCCTAGAGTAGGGTTTCCTTTCAAGGACCTGTACTTTTGTATTCCCTTTATATTCTTTTACTTTTTTCTCAATGGAAGTGGTTTCATCTATTTAAAAAAATACTGGACTATGCTCTAGTTTTTTGTTTAAGACAACCCCTAAATGTTTGGATCCTTGTATCCTTAAATGAACTCAAAAAAAAAAAAAAAAAAAACATCTATGGATCAATAGCTCCCACATGAGGGTGGTTTTAAGTTTCCTCCTAGATCCTAGCAACGGGAGTATCAAGTGGGACTGCTGGTAATAACAATTCAGCTACTCTATGACTTCATCCTCATAATTGTTAATTCAACATGTCGATCCGTCAATATATATCTGTAAATCGAAGAGTTTGACATCTTTGGACCTTGCTCATTTTGTTGCATCTTTTTGGAACTCTCTTCACCGAAGCTTCTATAAGGATTCTACATATCTAGGGTCTTTTTTTTTGTTATCACTGTTGACTTGGGTTAGACTTAGAGATCAGTGTAATTTAATCTCTTTCTGACAGTGGTCGTTCGAGTTTATCCATTGTTGCAGTCTAATTCCCACCCTGTTCTCTTGTCCCTTGTACTAATTTTCATCCTTGTCCCTGTTATCTTGTCGTATGGAACAGAATTCTAGAATGGAAAAGGTGCTTTTTTTTTTGGTACTGATCCTGAAGAAAATTCCTTTTGCCCCAGTTCTTACTTACCTTTTATTAAGATCCTAAACACAGTAAACACTAAGGTAATAAACGAAACATTTTAAGGATAATCAGGGTACTATTAAGATATTTACTTTTTCACTTGTAAAATTTGTAGCGGAATTCTCTTCCTCTTGTTCTATAATATTATTTTCTTAAATTGGACCAAGTCTATTTCCTGTAGTCTTCAAGCATTCTTCTATAAAATATTGGGATAAGAACAGCTGTTTTGGTGGTTCTCTGTGGAGCTTGATTCTTATTCATGATGGTGAGATACGGGTTGGGGGTGAGAGAAAGTATAGATGAGGGCAAGATAAAATTGGTAGGAGGATAATAGTTCCTCTTCTTTTCAATCCCCAACCGTGAGCACTTCTGTCAGCCAATCATCAGTCTGATTCAGAAGACTAGTCGAAATCCAAAAATGCCGTGAAGAAAGTTCCAACCTTTTTACTATTGGAGAAATCTATTGTAACTCCCTTGGTCTTGGGCTCTTGCCCCCATTTTGTACTTTCATACATCAATGAAAGATATTTCTTATTTAAAAAAGAAAAAAAGAACAGAAAGTTCCAAACCTTTTTTTTGCAAAATAGCGATGAAGGAAGTTCCGCCCCTTCTTAGTTTTAGCAAAAAAACAATGAAGATATGATCAAGATTCTCCTTCCTTTACATATAAAGGCAGCTGATTGAAGGGTGGACAGAGCCACCTTACAAACTTGATGCAACTTTTTTTTGTGTCTTAGACTTCTATAAGCAAGAGACCATAGAAACACCTTATCTTTCTTGGGAGACTTGAAATTCCAGATGGCCCCGACTAGAGGGGACTTGAGAGTGATTCATGACTAAAACTAAAACAGATTGAAAAAATGACTAAGTTGCAAAGGATGCTCGCGTTTTCAGCATCCAAATAATGTTTATCCATGAAGCTTCGTAACTGATCAATATCAATCTTTTCCATGTGCCCAATCCAGCTTTGTATTTCTCCCTGGAAGAGGCCTCTACAAAAACCAAGATCCCATCCATCATTATTCTCGCTGATCTAGCAATTAGCGATAGTTACATTTTTTTCTTAAGAGACATTCTGAAAATATCTGATAAGTCTTGTTCAAAAAGACTGAAGTCCCTATCCACTTACCAGCTTTGAACTTGATGAATTTCAAGATAATAGCAACAATTGAATAGGAAGAGAGGGCCATTCCCATCTGATCTGTGGTAGCTATTTTTGTACTTGGAAGAGATCTCTAACGATCTCGTCCTTCTTATTGGTTGCCCAATGGGAGCTTTCTGCCATTGTAAAGGAATTTTGACCTTATCTAAGATTTGATACCATAAAAACATAAATGCTGGGAAAGGGAAAACACTGTAGCAGCAGCAACATACTTTGATTATATTGTTGATGCAAATAGAAAGGTAGCTGCTAGTAAGTAGTAGCTGGTAGCAGCAATAAGAAACAATATTAACAGCTCAAGTAAATTCATTTAACAAGAACCGATAGTTTGAAGTACTAATTTTTCTGTTATTCTATTTTCAGTAATGACTAACGTTTTAATTTCTGACATTTTTCTTGCTTAATTCTGACAGGGAATAAAATGTGGACGTCGTTTGTGCACATTTTCTATGGACTTCACACCACTCTGCTAACAAATTTTGTAGGATCATGGAACCTGAGAAAGTATGTTCTTCTTTAACTCTCTTTTAACTTGTAGTCTTGGTTAAGTGCCCTTAAGTTTGATGAAACTAAATAAGAGAACCGAACGTTCAAAACTAGAATGTGGCATAGATATGAAAACGGAGATATTAATATTTAGAATATTTACATAACTGAAATCATTTCATACTTTTTGTATTTTGTGCTTTTTCTTGTTGAATTGTTGTCTTGAACCGTTTCTTAATTAGGTAGAAATATGTCTAGACATCAAAGAATGTTTTTCTTAAATTTAGTCTATATTTAAAAGTTAGTTAAACTATTTGTTTAGTCTTTCAACTTTTAAGTTCTTGTTTTAAAATAGGTTTTCAAATTTTAGTTTTTGTCCACACATTTAAGAAAAGAAGTTATCATACCTATCTACTTTAAATTCAATTCTTTATGTGATGGATCAGTTATTATTGGAAAATTTGAATATTTAGATGCCAAATAGACACTCTCCTCTCCTCTCCCGTAAATGTTAGTAATCATAAAGGTCGAAATATGTCTAAATAAAGAGACTAAACTGTTGTAGAGATTAAATTTCAAAATGTAATTCTGCTATACGATCTATCAATATTTCGATTTTACTTCATCGAGATATTTTCCTGTTTCTTGAACATCTCATTTCCACACTCACTTACCTAAAATAACATATATTTTCTAAATTAATTTCAGGTAAAAAGAACGTTAGAAAATTCTAATTATTCCTATAGACATTTTTGTATGACCTTTTTTTTTTAAATATAGTTTTCTTATATTTTAAGTAATAGTTTATCGCTTCTCAAAAGGGAAAAAAATTTGAAAACAATAATAATAGTTACTTGACCGATTCTTTTATTATTCAATATTTGAATGGTGGATAGGAAAATTAATTTTCAACTCTTTGGTTTAAATTTCATTTGTTCACCACGTTGTAAAACACTTTTAGCTGTTAGGCTTTGAGTTAAATGATTATAAAGTGAGTTAAAATTCAGTTGAACAAATACGAAAAATAAAATAGTCAATCTTAATTTATTACAATTTTTAAATTAATTAATAGGGATTTTTTTCAAAAATAATAATAGAACAACAAACTATTTACCCTCCTTAAAAAAACCAAAAAGAAAGAAAGAAAGTGTAAATTTTGAAACCTATATACTAACTCAAGCTTTAATATTTCAAAGCCTTAGAATTAAATAAAATTTAGTCGAACTTAAATTTAAAAGGATTTTTTAAAAAATAGAAAAACTTGATAAAATATCTACCAAAATAACTAAAAAAACAAAAGTTATTACACTTAAATAAAACTACTATAATAAATATTTTTCCAATTTAAAAAGTAATTTTCCTTTATTGATTGTACAATGTACTATCAAAAGAGTTTCAAATGATTTAGATCTGGCTTCCAAACAGTTGTATTTTTTGTTTTGTTTTTTTCGTTATTTGTTCTCTACTCATTAACATTCTCTTTAAGCTGCATTTGTTATAATTTACAAGGAAGTTCCATTGCATTCATCCCACAACTTTATCATTTAACAAATTCCTGATCTTTCTTTTAAAAAAAGTTATTTTAAATGATAAAACTTTTGAAAACATTTACAAATTTAATAAAATATTATAATTGATTAGTATTAGATTAATATTTATGTCTCTTATGATACAAATAAATACATATAGTAATCTATCTCGGTGTTTTGTATATATTTTGATTTGTTTTAAATATTTTTTTTCCTTATATGATTGAAGTAACCTGTACAAAAAAAAAAAAACTTTCAAAGCAGAAAATTGAAATATAATTCAATATATATTTAGAGGAATACAGATATTTGTAGTGTGAAAATAATAGAAGGCTATTTTGCCATGTTAGGATTGTACGACGATCCAACATCTTTGGATGTCTAGGACAATATATCACATCTCTACATTCTTCTTTTTCTCTATCAATTATAGTTCCAAACATAATAGTTTGTATTTGATGTACATATTATGATCTAAATATCTTTAGATAAAACTATGATAACAATAAGGAATCATATTATGTGTAGTTAATTTTATAGAATTGAAACCACCGACGATTCTGGTATTGTGGACACATGTAGCATGGAAATCTAGTTCAATTATTTGTGTGGAGTTTCTTTTTCTTTCGTCTTTTTCAAATTATTTGTGTACTGAATATTAGATGTTGTCTGAAGTTAAGTAAACCATCTTATATGAATAGCAACTTCAACGTGATAGTTCTTTCTTCTATAAAGTGTATATATAATTTAAAAGTTTTCAAAGTTGAATTATAATTTGTTTTGTTATCATTCAGAGAAACATGAAAATGAAATTTTGTTGAAATTTTGAACCTAATCTTTCCACCATTAGCAAGAACATCTCCACCATTTGAGAATAAAAAAGGATTGTTTGACATTATACATAGGATAATTAATACATGTGTTTAGATTTGTAGGATAATTAATATTCGGAAGGTAAATGAATGTGTTTGATTTATTATTTTTGTATATAAAAAGTAAAACTAAATGATTCTTTTATCAAATGTGAGAGAGGAGTCATGAGAACAAGTTATGTGGTCCTAATTAAATTTGAAAATTTTATTTTAAATTTAGTAAAATATCACCATCTATATCTGATATACTAAAATAGATTACTATTTGTATATATCACGATACAATTAAACACAAATATCTTAGTTTATCACACTATTGTGAATAGAATGTGTATTTGTTATATTTTGTAATTAATTTGATTCCTTATGTTATATTTGAAAATGACCATAAATTTGGTTATTTAATATATTGTTGTATTGATTAATATTCAATGGATTAAAATACGCATAAATGAATATTTTTAACTAAAAATTAATTAAATTATTTTATTTGATTAATAAAAATATAATATTGAATGTTAATTAATTAAATCATTAATAATTGATAATAAAATTTGGTAGGAAATTATCAAAGATAGAAAATTGGATAAAATATTTATACTTCATAAGGTTTTTTTTTATAAAAAAAATAGAGTATATATATACATATATTTTTTGAAAAAGAATTACACTGTGGAAGCCGCAAGGGGAAAGGTAGATTTGGTATTTCACCACACACAAACAAAAAAAGAAAAAATCATATGATTTGAATATTAAAATTAATGGAAAAATTTGATACTATTTATTGAGTAATCAGATGTTATTAATCTGTTAGATTAAGTATAATGAATAGCATTAGAAGAAATTGATATGATATGAATATTAAAAAATTAAATAGATAATAATATTTTGAAATTTAAAAAGCGAAATATTATAATGACGACTTAGAACAAAATGCTTGAAGGTAGAAGTTGTATTGTGGTTTATTATTATGAAGAATGTGGCATATACGTGGAATGCACCTTCCCTTTCACTTGACCCTACTACTCCACCAGTCCATCTGGCATATACTTTAATTTCCCTCAAACATCCATATCACTATTAATGACGCTAATATATATATATATAAGTAATGTGTTTTCTTTCATTTATTTATTATTAATTAAAAATAAACAGAGAGTGGTGCCATGTTGGACCGATTGGTGACTGGTGACGTGGACTCAAACTCCTGATCCCACCCTCTCCCATTTTTTTCTTAGCTGGCCCCCACATTTTTCTATTTTTTTTATTTCTTTTCTCCAACTTTTCTCTTTTTATTTTGGATATTTTTAAAAATAACAAAATAAATTAAAAATTGTAGATATAAGAGATATCATACTAATAGGTAATTGTAATTGATGGTCATTTTAGGAATTATAATTATGGATATAGCGACATTTTAAAAAAACTATAAGTATAACAAAACTTGTATCGATGATAGACCAATATTTGCAACATTATTTATCAGTGATAGATTCATATCATTGATAGAATTTGACAAATTTTTTAAAATGTTGCTATATACTTCATTATTTTGAATATAATTGCTAAATTTGCAACTATCCTATTATAATTCTTGTGGTGTTGAGTCTTTTAATCAACTTATAGTTTAACTTATCTTATATGAGTATTACTTTTATCAGTAAAGATGAGAATACTTATAATTCCTCTAGCATAATTACTTTTAAATGTGTTAAATCAAATGGTAATTCTTATTTTTTAAAAAGTTTTTAATTTAATCTCTATAATTTGAGAACACGTATTTATTGATTACTCCATATGGTCTAAAATAGCAAATTTCATATATATATATAAGTTTTAGCTTTAATATTTTCTTGCCAATATCATAATATGTTGTTTTAGGTATAGCTTTAGACAATATAATAATATTTGTATCTATCCAATTCTTAACGTACTTTGCCAATATAATAATTATATTGGAAAGACAAAAATATGGTTTTGACAATATATTTATATGTTATTTGAAGTTTAAGATTTTGAGTTAATCATGGTTAAAGTAGTAATCTAACATTAAAATAAATCTAACTTTATCCAAATTTCTTGCTCATTGTTCATTTTAATTATGTCTATATTTTCCTTTTAGGAGCAAATATTAACTTATGGGATAATATGGTGGTTGGTAGCAGTTTACAAAAACGTCCCCCAACTACCACCATTTCTTTTCATAAAAAAGCCTGTATAGATAGATCCACTCAACCTAAACAAATCAGGTTCTTTTACAGTTTATCTACAAATTATGTATAAACCCAAAATGAAGTATAATAAAATGGAAATTTGTTATTAAGTTTTTGTAATATAAGAACTAATACCATTTTTTTAAATATGTATCGCCATTTCATTACAAAAAATTAAAAATTTACATCGAGATTGTATAATTTTTTCAAATATTTCAAAATCTTACACAGAGTCTTTTATATATATATATATATTTAAATCTTGGTTCTTTTGGCAAATATTATATCAAATTCTTACCTTAAATTAAGACAGACATATTTTGATATAATATTTGTAAACATATCCAAATTTATTTTGTGCGAGATTTAGTATAAGATTAGGAATATTTGAAATTTTACTAGAGTGTAATCTCTACCGAAGGTCCAAAAAAGAACCAATTTTATTTGACGAAAACTTAACCATTTCCCTAATAAAATCTTACAAGTTAATATTTTGTTTATTATTTTATTTCTAATTTTAAATTTGTAGTAAAATGATGTAGATCAAAACTCTTAATTTCAAAAAAAATGTTACGTCAATTATCACTATTTAAATTCACATTCACATGCATAGTTCAATGACGCTCGTGGATTATAAATTTTCAGTGATGTTTAATAATATTATTAGGATCTCTAGAAAAGTCAGGCATAGTATTAAGCAATTATTTTTCACTCTCAAATAACGAATGTTGATCTCCAGTCTCGTAAATAATTCATAGACGACCAAAGTAAGTATATTTTTTAGTAATTATTTTACTACAAATAACTTTCATATTTTTTAAATACAACCATTATTTGAAAAAAAAAAACAAATAAAGAATTTTAAACATTTGGATTGTTGATTTTTAAAAATATTATAGAAATGTTAGGTAAAATTGTTGTTTAAACGATGTGCTTAAAGTTACGGTGTGCTTAAAGTTACGGTGTGTTTGGTTTAAATTATAAAATGTTTAATTTTGCATAATTTATTTTTTTAAAATTCATTTATAAAATAATATATTTTGGAAAAAATTTTAAAAACTAAATTTACATATAAACACTTATAAAAAAGTTTGATTAAGGGTAAATTTTAAACTCATTTACAAAAAAAAAAGTTTTAAAAAAATATATTATTAAAAAACATTTTTTTCTTAATTCAATCAACCATGTTAGTTTAAACAAATTCGGAGAACAACTACTAAATTTCAAAATTCCAATTTACATTGTTGTTCCGTTTTTCTTCTCCACGGCGTCTAATTTTTCTCTTATTAAATAAATAATAAACAAATAAATTGAAGCGTGGCTTCTCCCTCCCTCGACTTCCAAGCCTATAATGGCGTCTCTATATAAATCCATCTCTGCTCTGTTTTCTATTGCAACGAAGAACGGCCACGGAAATCCCATAAGCCAATTCAACAATGGCGATTTCCTCCACTTCCCTCATTCCCACCAAATCTTTTGTTGGGTCTCAGAGCATTTTTCCTTCCTCTAAGCTTCATCGTTGCTCTCTCTACTCCAACGATCAAAAGCCCATACGGATAGTCGCTCAAGCTTCTGAGTCCGCCAACAAACCTGTGGTTTCTGATCCACCGGGGGAGAAGATATCGGTTGCATCGTATGTTTCGGCTGTGACGAACTCGACGGTGAAGACGCCTCAGAAGGTGGGTTCTGAGAAATGGACTCCCGACAGTTGGAAGTCGAAGAAAGCTCATCAGCTTCCTGAGTATCCGAACCAGGAGGAGCTTCAGTCGGTGCTTCATACGTTGGAAGCATTTCCACCACTCGTTTTTGCTGGAGAGGCGAGGAGTTTGGAGGAGCGTTTGGCAGAGGCGGCTATGGGGAATGCTTTCCTTCTACAAGGTGGGGATTGTGCTGAGAGCTTTAAGGAATTTAATGGCAATAACATTCGTGATACATTTAGGGTTCTTCTTCAAATGGGTGCTGTTCTAATGTTTGGAGGACAAATGCCAGTCATTAAGGTCTCATTTCGTTTGATTCTCGGTTTAATTTTTCTTTTGATTTTGGCTTTGTTTTCCTCTATGGTTTCGGTAAAATTGATCCGTGAAACTGGAAATTGGTTGTTAAGGTTGGTAGAATGGCCGGCCAATTTGCTAAGCCGAGATCAGACTCGTTCGAAGAGAAGGATGGTCTAAAGCTGCCAAGTTACAGGGGCGATAATATCAATGGAGATGCGTTTGATGAGAAGTCGAGAATTCCAGATCCTCAACGGTTGATTCGGGCTTACTGTCAATCTGCAGCAACTTTGAATCTTTTGAGGGCTTTTGCCACTGGTGGGTATGCAGCCATGCAGAGGGTCACACAATGGAACTTGGATTTTGCAGAGCACAGCGAGCAAGGAGATAGGTATTTGCTTTATTCAGACTCATCTTTATTGAGTTCATTCGGGTCAAATTTAGAGCGTTTAGTAAATGAATCTTCCACTCTGGCTTCTGATTTTCCTTGTTCTTTTGATAAGAATTCTCAGGCTTTTGATGATTCTGTCTTTTTCATGTCCTTTCCTTCAGGCATCTTTAACTTAACTTTGTTCACAGCCAATTATCTATATACATTCGTAATAATTGGAGAGAAGGGAAATGTAACATTCTTTCTGGGGAATTGAATGCTCTGTTTCTGATTATGCACATCATTATTCATATGCAGGATCGATGATATAATTGACATAAATTATTACTTTATTTGGTTCTAAATCATTTATTGTTGCGTTTTCAGATACCAAGAACTTGCCCACCGAGTTGACGAGGCCCTTGGATTCATGGCTGCCGCTGGACTTACTATTGATCATCCTATCATGACTGCAACCGATTTCTGGACATCTCATGAATGCTTACTCTTGCCTTATGAGCAGTCACTCACGCGGTTGGATTCAACTTCTGGTCTTTACTATGATTGCTCTGCTCATATGCTTTGGGTGGGTGAACGAACCAGGCAGTTGGATGGTGCCCATGTTGAATTCTTAAGAGGGGTTGCCAATCCCATAGGGATTAAAGTAAGTGCATCTGATTAAGCTACCAGATTTGTTTCGTTTTGTTGATAATTTTGTAACAAAGATATGTGATCCTATATTGTTTTTGGGAGATCCCATTTTGAAAAACGATGTTATTCCATGCTCTACAAATTGATGTCGAATGCAACAGAAATATGTTGTATGATCCAATGTCCTGAAAAAGCTCCTTTTGTACACTATTGGATCATATTCCTCATGTGACTATATGTTTTCATCTTGACTAAATAAGTTGATTCTTATGGTGTAGGTAAGTGATAAGATGAATCCAAGCGAGCTAGTTAAGATCATTGAGATTTTAAATCCTCATAACAAGCCAGGAAGGATTACGGTGATCACCAGAATGGGAGCTGAGAATATGAGAGTAAAGCTTCCTCATCTGATCAGAGCTGTTCGCAGGTCTGGGCAAATTGTCACATGGGTCTCCGATCCGATGCATGGGAACACCATCAAAGCCCCCTGTGGTCTCAAGACCCGCCCCTTCGATGCTATCAGGGTATGATATCAATTTTTTATTATTTGACTACTTAGCTAGACAGAAAGGCATGATCAGTAGAACTTAGAGTTACTCTGAAATCATATGATATTTCATAATCTTAGCATAGAATGAGCACATTGTAACCATGTGACATTGATTTTTATTCGATCCATGTATGTTTTCCAACCATTATGGTGGTTTCTCAATCTGTTCATAACCATTAGAGTATTTAACTTTCCTATCCAAATCTCTTGATCTACCCCTATAACACATGTTTGGAACTAGAGCTGGATGTACAAGAAATAGCAATATTCAACTGTCTTATTCTTATTTCAAATACTTTGCCACGAGAAAATCATTGTGAAAGAAGAGTTAGAGCGTATTGTAGATAGGATTTAGTCTGTCCACTTAGAGATGGCCATTTGTTAGGATATAATATAATGATTTAGGAAAGATTTTTGTGGTCAAGATTAGGTTCGTGAACTAACAACGTTCTTAAAGAATTGTGGTAGGTTGGTAGGCGTGGTAAGTATGTTTCAGTTTCCCTATCATCAAGTTGGTTGCACCCTTTGAACAAAATTTTCGATTATGACAATTTCACCTAACTCTTTATGTTGCTTGTTTTACATTTAATTGCGGGTCATCCAAGTTGGGAAAAAGAACTCTTGAAGCTAACAACAACAGTAACAAAAACTTTAAACAAATTTGCAAATCTATGTTTGTCCTAAGGAAGCTAGTAAGATGAAGGTTTGAATTGGCAGGCTGAGGTGAGAGCATTTTTTGATGTGCACGAGCAAGAGGGCAGCCATGCCGGGGGAGTTCATTTGGAGATGACTGGGCAGAATGTGACCGAATGCATTGGTGGGTCGAGAACTGTGACTTTCGACGACTTGAGCTCTCGCTACCACACCCACTGTGATCCTAGGCTTAATGCTTCACAATCCCTCGAGCTCGCCTTCATTATCGCCGAGCGGTACAGAAAGAGGAGGATCAAGTTGCAGACATCTCTTCCCTCCTCTGGCCTGTAAAATGCTTAAGTAGAGTTAAAGTTTGTCCTTGTAATATTATCCTTGTCTTTTTTTTAATCTTCCGCTGCCTCCTCTTTGGCTGTATCAATATCAATTATGGTATTTATGTGTTTTCTTTGGTTGTATACTTTGTATTACACTGAAAACTATTGGTTTGGCTTTGGGACCCTCCTATGGACAGAGGTGAATGAGCTGAAGAAATAGGTTAAATTAGACCCTGCCATTATCATCCTATCAAGTTTTGAGTGTTGGTTTGTCTCACTCTCTATCTCTATATATTTTGAATTAATTGTTTATATTTTTCTAAATTATAGTTCATCGTTTTCACTATTGTGATAAGAGTCGATTAGAACAAAGATCATGGTCATTAATAACTGTATTTAGTTTGTGTAATATATGTAAGGTTGAGTGCAATCCCATAAGGTAGGTGATCAATTTGGAAATCCAAGAAGAGTCCAATTTTTGTATTTTGAATGGTGATTCATTATTTTCTTGAGAAGCCTTCAGCGGAGATTTTGATTCCACGACTTAATTGTGGGACATTTGAAGAGATTTTATGCTTTAACTAAAAATCTTGGATGTATTTGATTAATGAAAAAAATGGCCAGATGAGAACGAAAATGAAAATTTCTAAGGAATGTATTTATATGAGTTTTTCCTAATTGCTTCTCTCCTAATTCAAGATAATATTTTTTTTAAAAAATCACTTGAAATATAGGACCAATATGAGATTTTAACTCGGGAAAGAACTTGGAAGTCCTCGAACAATACAAGTTCATATAATCAATGATGAGCAGATTATGTGGGATTTGAATCCAGAACCTTTTATCCTATGATATAAACACGTGTTTAAGTTCGTGATAACAATAATGAATTGTTTGACATTGGTACAAGCAGAATGGATATCAATGGAGAAAGCAATGGACTTAACAAGTTAACATCAATTCAAACATCAATTCAAATTGTCACTGGCGTATACCTCAAAACTTTGAAAATTGTATTAATTTAAACAATTTTAAATAAAAAATACTTGATAAATATCAATTTATACCTCTAAACTCTCTAATTGTATCAATTTAAACTTTAAATTAATAATTATATAATTGAAATATGAAAATGTGAGAGTTGTATCAGTTTTAACATCTATTGAATGATTGTATCAATTTAGACTCTAAACTTTTACAAGTGTATCCATTTAGACCCTGGAATTTTAGAGATGTAACAATTTAAACCCTACATTATATTTTACTTGAATGCTCTTATAAAAGAAGTTCAAATTAATATATGTTTGAAAATTTAAAGGTTAAAATTGATCTTTTCGTAAATATTTAAGGTTTAACTTGATATCATTATTAGTTTAAGGTTCAAATCGATATAATTATTAATTCATGTTTCAATTGATACCTATATTAGTTTACAATTTAAATTGATATAACCCCCAAAATTCATGTTTGAATTTATACCATTATTATTTAGATAAATACAACATTGGGTGTAATTTGATATTTACCAAAATTGCTTTTTTTTTTCCCTCTTCTTTTTTCCTGTAATTAGAATTTAAAGGAATTTTTTTTAAAAAAAATCGTCAAGCAAACTCGCCGTCAACGGTGGCGCGTTAGATTCGTTGGTCTATTTCTTGGCCGCGGCGCAAACGACTGGGCAAATTCTCCGACCACGCGGCATGAACGCGACTCACGAAACAGTAAACGAGGTACAGACAAAGTCAGCTTAACCTTTACGCAAAGGTCTCAGATGCTAAACCGGCTCCATTCCCTGTTCTCTCCTTCGACATAGGCTCCGCCAACATTTGATTCCCTCCAAAAGTGAGCACAAATGGATAATTCTGGACCTCCGGCAGCGGTTTACGGGTTCAGGGATCGCAGACCAGACGCTCTGGGCGACCTCCGATTCCTTCCCGACGAAGTCATCAATGCCATCTTGGAGAATCTCACTCCTCGAGATGTCTCCCGCCTTGCTTGTGTTAGCAGGTCAATTTACTATTTCTCTGCCAATTGAACTAAGACCCATGCACTTTTTCAATCTCTGCATCATTTCTGATTGTCCCTGTAATTGAATTTGGTTTCGCTTAGTTCGTTTAACATACGCTGTAAAATGAGAGCCAGTTGTTATGTGTTGGTCTGAATGATTTACGTTGTATTCTGGTATTTTGGATGCAAATTGGTGTGGGAAATTTATTACTATCAAAATATTTGAACGAGGAATTTGAAATCAGATATTAGGGTCTTCTCTATGTTGGACATAATTTTTTATGAGACATACATGTGTGGCTCGTTAACATCTGTTTCTTTTGTAATGCAGCGTTATGTACATTTTTTGCAACGAGGAACCACTCTGGATGAGTCTATGCCTTAACAGTGTAAAAGGTCCATTACAGTACAAAGGCTCCTGGAAGGAAACGGCACTCCGTTTGTATGTTTAAAGCAAAACAAAATTTCGCTGATAGTTTTCTCAACTGATTTTCTTACAAACGTTTTATTCTTTTGGAATGTCCCTTGATTGTCTTGTTCTCAGAACATTCGTCTTTCTTCATATCTAATTGAGATTTTTTAGTCATTTTATTTTCTAGGAAGAATTTATTCTCTTTCTCATTGTTCCTCATTTTCCATTTTCAGAGAAAATGTCCCTGATGGATATGAAGAACCTTGTAGAAAGAAATTACAGTTTGATGGTAATGGTTAATTTGCTTAAATGAATTTTTATTCTCTTTGGGGGATTTTTCTTTACTCTATGGTATCAGGAATTTTGCACTGAGGTGCCTTATATTTATTATTGGCAACTTGTCATGGGCAGGTTTTCATTCAATATTCTTATACCGAAGATTTTACCGGTGCAATACTACCCTGAATGGATTTTATTTGGATGCTGGCAATGTGGAAAGGAAAACTGATCTTTCTTTGGAAGAATTTCAAGAGGAGTTCGATGGAAAAAAACCAGTATGTTAGCTTAGTTGATATCGTAACATGTCCTATCTTATTGTAGCCAGTTTACTTGTGAACAAAATTGATCATTAAAGTCCTGCGATTCAATTGGCCCTCACATCTCTTTAATTTATTGATTCCATTTCTAGCTTCTTCCCTTTCCCTTGGCTGGGTATTTAACTCATCTAAACTGAGATGGATGGCAACCTGACGTCATCCTTCTTCTGTATGTTTCAAACAATAACTGTTATTTAATTTTGCATTTCAATCATGTTCTTGGCCTAACATTTTTTCTTTTAAACCCTAGATGCTGTAGTCGTTTTTGGCACTTAAGTTATGTAAGAGACATAGACACTTATTGGGATATTGTGTCTAAGATTAACACGTATAGATATTGGGCACTCTTAACATTACCACACTTTGTTGGGACTTGTTTTAGTTTAGTAATTTTATTTTCTAGGAATACTTGCACTGATGATTGACAAGTTTTTCTTTGGCCTTCCTTTACCCCAATCTTTATGCCATCCACTTGAGTTGTTGCAATACAGTGGCAACTTTGTGGAATGCATAAACTTTCTTTTTGTTCAAAAACAGAGAGAAAAAACTCGTAGATGATGAGGTTCAAGATTGGTTTTCTTTAATGGGTAGCACTGTATGCTTCTCCCTTTTAGATCTAAATGACTCATGGTTTAGGTTTAAAGTCAATCTCATGGGCTGTTTCTGGCAGATTATACTTTCTGGCTTGGTTGATACTTGGCCAGCTCGGTGTACATGGTCAATTGACAATCTATCGCAAAAATATGGAGATACTGCATTCAGAATCTCTCAAAGGAGTACTAAGAAGATCTCTATGAAATTTAAGGATTATGTGGCATACATGCAACTTCAGCATGATGAGGATCCCTTGTATATATTTGATGACAAGGTAGTTCAGGGAGATGATAATAATATGTATACGTTTTTTTCTTTTTTCTAAACTCCATTTAAGTTTAGGACATTTTTTTCCATACTTTGTGCAGTTCGGGGAAGCTGCACCAGATTTATTAAAAGACTATGAAGTTCCTCATCTATTTCAAGAAGATTTTTTTGATGTATTGGATGAAGATAAACGGCCTCCCTTCAGATGGCTTATCATTGGCCCTGAGAGATCTGGTGCATCTTGGCATGTTGATCCATCGCTTACAAGTGCCTGGAATACCCTTTTGTGTGGTCGTAAGAGGTATAAATCCTGAGTTATAGCTATTGCAGAGGAGCTCTAAGGTTCTGTAGTACTGCAACATTTTTATTTTATTTTTATAAAGAAGCACTATATATTCATATTTTGGATGAAACCATGACTCATGACCATATATTCTATGTATACATATTATGGAATTTATTGGCCATATCATATTATAGGAAAATATATTGTTGAGTTCATTCTGCATGTGATTGTTCTGGACAAAACTGTGCCATATAATATTGTGAAAGTTGGATACTTGGTTTTCTCTATTCCTATATTTGCTTAATAGTTCTGCCATTGAATTATTCTTAGTTTAAGGGGTGCATACACATTTTTGAGCCAAAAAACTGATCGAGATGTTTTAAGGGGCAATTAGTCATAAGATAGAGAGGTTTCTTAGGGAGATTGTGTATGGAGCCACATGGGTCAGGTATAAGTCCTCAAGTGGCAGAATGACTAGAAGCATGAAGGGTGTCAATAATCTGATTGATGATCTTGTTGATATTCCTCTTCATAATGTGGCCTCCACTTAGTCAAACGTAAATATCTCCCTGTATGGGTTTTTAGATTTGTATAGGCCGGGATTTGTTTTTACAAGTGGGCAGTGACCTCTTGTCTTCTTCAACTTCTGATAATTAGATTTGAATATATGGCTGGTCAGTAATGTGTCGAGAAAGGATAATTTGTTATAAACATTCATTCATTTTTAGCAGGAGCGAACTGCATCATCTATCACCAATTATGCTTCTTATGTTTTAGAATAATAATTGTGATATCTGATTGATGATCTAAAAATTTCTGAATTGTGCTTCATCTATGTATATGTACGTGGAAACTTATGATGATTTACTTCTCTTTTTTGTTAATATTTACGAATTAATCCAAACAAAGCAGTATAACAATTTCTGAACAGGTGGGCACTGTACCCTCCAGGAAAAGTGCCTCTAGGTGTAACAGTCCATGTCAGTGAGGAAGATGGTGATGTCAATATTGAAACCCCATCTTCGCTCCAGGTAAACTGTCCAAGTTGGTTTTCTTATTTTATGTATTAATTTCTTATTTTTTATTGGTTGTTGGAAGCCCCTGGGCCCTTTTTGTATATTTCATTGCATCAATAAAATCACTGTTTAGTCTCCCAAAACAAAGACAATTTTTTTTGCTTTTGTTTTTTTAGAAAAGAAACAAACAAAAAGATAAGTATTAAGCCCACGTTTGGCAATCATTTGGTTTTTTATTTTTAGTTTTTGAAAATGAAGCCTATAGATATTCCTTCCACCTCTAATTCTTTTTGGGAAATTGCATCAAATGACAAAAACATTTAGAAAAAAAAACAGCTCATGACACCTCTCTTTTGCATATTGCGAATATGATAAATATGACAAGTAATTAGTGATATCAGACGGCTATCGGATGGTTATCAGAGGGTTATCGGCTTTTAAATTTGCTACTTTTGTAATTTATAAAATGTAGTGACATGGATCCTATTATCATAATTTTTTTTGCTATTTTTGCAAATGTCCCATTCTTTTTGCTTTCTGATCTACTTTTTATCTGAGTTCGTGACCAAATAAAATTTTGAAACTAAAACAATAGTTTTCAAAATCTTGTTTTTGATTTTGAAATTTGGCTAAGATTTCACATCTTGTACTTTAAAAAATACAAATCATTATAAAAAGACGAGAGGAAGTAAGCATAATTTTCAAGAACCAAAATTAAAAAACAAAATGGATACTAAGCAGCTGCTTAAACAATTCACTTTGGACTAGTAATTGTGTGTGTGTTTTTCGATAACAACTTTGGGCTATTGTGCATATAGTGGTGGCTCGACTTTTATCCTCTTCTTGCTGATGAAGATAAGCCTATCGAATGCACCCAACTTCCAGGAGAGACAATCTATGTTCCAAGTGGCTGGTGGCACTGTGTCCTTAATCTAGAATCAACAATTGCTGTCACACAGAATTTTGTTAATGTCAACAATTTCGAATTTGTATGCTTTGATATGGCGCCTGGTTATCGTCACAAGGGAGTTTGTCGTGCTGGATTCCTTGCTCTTGATGGAAATGGATTAGAGGATGCTGAAACTCATATACCATGTGATAAGGATAGTTTGAGTACTTTTGACCTTGAAAGGAAAGAGAAAAGAATCAAGGTGCACAAATGTGAAGATGATACAACTCATGAAAATGCAATGAATGGTGCCTCTAAATTCTATAGTTTGTGGAAGCAAGGTTTTTCTTATGATATAAATTTCTTGGCCTCATTTCTGGACAAGGAAAGAGATCACTATAATTCTCCTTGGAGCTCAGGCAATTGCATTGGACAACGGGAATTGAGGGAATGGTTATCCAAGCTCTGGTATGAGAAACCAGCAATCAGAGAGTTAATATGGAAGGTACATATCCTTTGTGGCTGGCCATCATTCATAACGATAAGTATCATTTTTCTATTACATATAGTAAGAAACTGTCTTGTAAATAAGTTGGCTTGGTTAGTTACGTAAGCTGTAGGATATCCAACTTTAGTGACATATATTTCTTTCCTACCCGCTCGTGAGCTTATTTGAGGCTTTTCTATTCATTTTTGGAACATCTTGATTATGAACTTTGTTGGACAGCAAACGTTCTTACAAGGGTGTCTCTTGTTCAAAAGAAAAAAACCAACTTTCCTAGGGCATAATTTTTTAAGATCCTCCATCTGAAGGGGTTTTTTTCTTTCCAATTTGTAATATTTCATGGATAAACCATACTTTTTGTATTCCCTTGCATATCCTTTCATTTTAATCAGTGAAAGTTTGGTTTCTTAAAATATATGTGTGTGTATTTTGAGCTTTAACTTGAAGTCTCTGACCTTATTGCTAGTTTAATTTTTACTAATCACATGTCTAAACAGTTAAAACAACAATTTAGGATGACTTCATTTAATTTGTTTTTAACAACTTATAAGTTATTAGTTACTTTAAAATATCTCAGGGAGCATGTCTTGCTATAAATGCTGGAAAATGGTTAGAATGCCTAGAAGAAATTTGTGCCTTTCATGATATGCCTCCTCCCACTGATGAGGATCGGCTTCCTGTTGGCACTGGTAGTAATCCTGTAAGTCTTCTGAACTTTTTACTTCTTGGAGTTTATATCTCCTTCCTTGTGTTATTTTGCCACCGTCTTGAAATGTTGACATATTGGCTGAGTTAATGACCTTCAATTTCTTGTTTGGTTTTTGGTTGGGCTGTTTGTGTTCTACTAATTGAAGTTATTGGTAACTTCTATTGTAAAATTTCATTTATAACTGAGTTTTCCATAGTAAACGTACCCACATTTACTATGGAGAACTCTGTTTGCATGCCTAAGCCTAATGACTAAGAATTTAAGAAGTTGTTGCAACCCAATTAATTAAAAAATCATCAGGGGAATACGACTCACATAAACTAGAGAACATTGTTGTGTCAGAATTAATAATAAGGCACCCCAATTAATACAAATATCTACTTTCTTTCATGAAAATTTTGTTTCTTATCTAAAATGAAAGAAATATATTCAGATGCCTCGAGTATTGCATCAGTGAGGGATATATATATTTCTGGTGACAGTTCTGACTGAACCAACTACGTCAGAAATGGCAAAGATCTATGCAAATTTCCTTTGCCTTTAAAAGTAGGGATGCTAAAGTATGTCAGGTCAAACCCAAGTGCACTTATTAAGGACTATTCTGGTGCTTGAAACTTAATAAAATTTACAGCCGAAAGAAGTGAGTGGTCATCGGTCTTCTGAACTCTTCTGGTGATGATTCCTTTTAAGAGCTAAAGGTGTTTCTACTCTAATTAGTTTTGACTCTTTACTTTTGAGCTATAAATTTCTAGCCCAACACACTGTGCTACTGTGCATAAACTAATGATGTTTTATGAGAGGACGAAGCTCCTTTAAGTGTTTTTGTCACTTTTTCTTGTTCTCTAGGTTTATCTCATGGATGATCGTGTAGTAAAGATATATATCGAAGAAGGTGTTGAAGCCTCACTGTACAGTTTAGGCACTGAGGTAGGCACTATACTTTCATTTTTATCCTAAAATATCATGTATTATCCATTCATCTTCTGTGCTATATACTTCACAGCTCGAGTTCTATAATCTATTATGTAAAGGGAATTCTCCACTGAAAAATCACATTCCTGAAGTCTTAGCATCTGGGATTCTTTACCTTGAAAATGGAGCTTATAAAATTGTACCTTGGGATGGCAAAAAAATTCCAGATGTGATTGCCAAGTGCAACGTCCTTCCAGATATGTACCGATCAAATGATTTCCCATTTGGTGTATGGAGCAAGAAACAATTTGAATTCAGAAAAGCTGGCCTATCAATGTATGAACCAATGGGTTCTGCTGAACCAATAAATATATGGCCATACATCATTACTAAGCGATGCAGAGGGAAGATGTTTGCTCAACTGTAAGATCATCTACTACTTTTCAAGTTCTAATTCTCATCTTTTTTTTCCTTAAATGGTACACGTTAATTAGGCTTTGATGATTGTTGGAATTTTTCATTTGAGAATTGAAGGATTTTTTATTGACTGGGTTCAAATCAAATTGTGCAGAAGGGATTTCTTATCATGGGACGATGCTTTAAACTTAGCTTCCTTTTTGGGAGAGCAATTACGCAATCTTCATCTCTTACCTCATCCACCTTTTAATAGCACAATTTCATCAACTAGCTATACATTGGAGGCTATTCCTGATTGCTCAAAAATTACTCCCAAATGGGATGTTTTTATCAAAACTTTAAATAAGAAGAGAAATAGCATTTCAGATCACGTTAAGAAATGGTATGTCTCCTTGTGTCAATTGAATGGTTTGTATACGTTTTTTATTCATCTGCAATCAAACGTTGATCAAATGGCCAATTTAAAGTCGATGACTCAGTCAAATATTTTATGCATTTCGGTGCACATGTGATCATACCGAATGGTACTTAAATGTGCCAGTTTAATGCTTTTGGACTTGAGTCGGAATCAATTAGATGTTTTTATTTTGAGGCTCTTGGGTTCTCTCGCTGGGGATGTTAACATCTCATGTCTACAGAACAAAGTTATCATGGGAGATTTGAAAGCTGTGTTCATGGGTCATGAACACTGCTTCTTCTTTATAATATGAAATAAATTGTGATCTCATATCTTTGTAAATCTGCATCTGGGAGCATGAACACTAAACCAAAGAGGATCTGTGAGCATGAACACTAAACCAAAGAGGATCTGTGAGCGTTGCCTACTTAAAATAACTATTAATCAGTCTGCTTTTTTCTGTTCTCAATTTGAACAAGGGCTTCATCAATTCACTACTTGCTTTTACTACTAGATGGAGTCAGGACTGCATAGATGGGGGACTACAGTCTTAGTTGCTATGACAATTCTATGGAAAAATATTCCTCTTTACACTCAAACACTACTAGAAAGAATAATCATGATGCAAAACGGCCTCTGCCCCTCCCCATGACCCAGTTAAGAATATCTTATAACTACACTGAATGATCCCTTCAAATTAGCGAAATAGAAGTATCTGCTCAAGTACTAGTAGAAAGCTCTCATGTATCTTTTGTCTTTCTATCATGTTTTTACAATTGGTGGCCTAGCAGTAGTAAAACTCTTCCAATTGAGGTTTAAGTCACGTGCCACCTCTATACTACATCCATACCTTTGCCCATGTCAGAATACTTCTATTAACAAAGCATTCTAACATGCCATGAAAAGATATAATTTTCCCCCATGAACCATTCATTTAAATTTTGCAGGGGAAGTTCTATTCCAAGATCATTGATTGAGAAAGTTGATGAATACTTACCAGATGACATGGCAAAGCTGTTCGATATAATCCAGGTTCGCATTTTACAAGTTTTTCTGGTCATTTCGTAAAAAAAAATTTTGTGGGACAAGAAATATTATATTTATAGAAAGATCTAACTGTTCTCTGATGTCCGAAGATGAAATATCCACCACCACCACCACACAGAGTAGCAAAATTAAGGATAAACTCCGTTTTGGCCTGAATAAAACAAATGACCTGGATTGAAGTTTAAATGTTAAATTATGAAAAAGAAAAACAAGACTTATAACTTCATCCAGATAGAAACACGGATCAGAATCAAGTTTCAATATACTCATCCTCTTCTCAAAGCTCATAAAAAGAATTCTGTGTTTTCTTTCAAGCTAAAAATAAAATATTAAAAAACCCAGCAAAGCGTATGGTAGCATTTAGACCTTGGCTTTTCCTTTGAAGTAATGTTTTTTTAGAACATGCTCCAGGATGGTTTGGTCCTTATGTGGCCATCCCCATTTGGTACCAAATCAAAGAAGGTACATTAGTGGTCTTTGTTATTGTTGTTGCAATGCACTCTTCAAGGGGCTTAGGAGATAACCTAGACCTGAATTCTTTAAAGAGGGTTGGTTTTTCCTAAGAGCTGAACCCCAGTTACCTTTGCTACACCATGTTCATATGATGAAGAGTCTCCACTTGTGGTCATCCACCATTGATCCCTGATAGAGAAACACATAATTTTAGTCCTCTTTTGAGATCATTTTGTACATAAGGGAATGACCCTCTCTGCCTACATTAAATTACAAATCTATTACCAATAGTCCAATAACTAAGCAATCTTCGATGGAATAAATAAAAATGAAAAGGGCAGTGGATTGGCATACATTATCATAAATTAAGGGATAAAAAACTCAGGAAGAGAGTAACTGTCAAACGAGAGTTGAACATGATTTGAGCCATTTATAGCAACTGTTCTTGAGAATCTCATGTTGTTTGATTTGGTATTAGTACTATGTACATCTTTTGATGATTTTGATTTCATTTCAGGATGAAAATGACTTCAAAGACTGCATGGGTTTATCGTGGATTCATTCTGATTTCATGGATGATAATATTCTAATGAACCCATGTTTAGTTAAATCGTGCTTAAGTGAAAGTACTGGAGACAATAACCTGCCTTCCAATGGCTCTAAAAATGGCTGGAATGACAATGAACAGAGTGAATCTTGGTGTCCGAGTTACATACTTGATTTTAGCAATTTGTCTATAGGTTTGAATTTCTTTTCTCCAGTAACGTAACATGGTTCATTAATATAATATGGATGTGAAATAGTATCATGCCTTTGTAATTTACATTTTTCCCCCTTTATTTTGAATTTGATCAATGCATGAATCATGGCATCTGAAATCCCACGTTTTTTTTTTTTATAAGTGTAACGTCAGTCTTAGGGTCAAAGGCGTACCTAAAGCTCTGAGACTCGTGACATTGATTGTTCCATGCCTTTACTAAGATTTTTTTTTCCCGTTAAAGCAAGCTTGAAATGAGGCACCTCTTTAAATTTCTTCAGTGGTTAGAAAGTTATTAAAGAATGAAACAACTCCAGTATATATGCAATGATTAAAAAAAAAAAACCATTTATTTTTCTTTTGCAGATGACCCAATCTGTGACTTGATTCCTATATACCTCGATGTATTTAGAGGAAACCCACATCTTCTTCAGCGGTTTCTGGAAAGCTATAAACTTCCTCTGGCAAGGTCGCAAAATGTTGATTCCAGTGACAAACTACACAGACATTCATATCGTATCATGTAAGTCATAGATGGTTTTACAGTGCACATAAGTTGATCTGGTCTCTCCCCTTCTTGTGTTGTTTCCAGATATTTTAATTGAAGTGTTGGATTCAACAGCTTGTTAATGTTCACAATCAAATTCAGTTATACCTATATTTCAGCTTATTAAGTAAAAGAAATAGGAAGCTTGATAATAGTTAAGGTGTCATGAAAAGTTGCTCAACTGTTCTCACCTGGTAGACCTCCATGTCATGACAATAGTGGTGAACTATATGGGTAAATACTGAGGAACAAAAGAGGTTATAGGTTGTGAACAACTAACTCTTGATTCACCAATTGACCCAAAAGCTTAAGTTTATTGGTGAAGAAAAATTTAATATAATATCTAACAATCTCCCTTACTCGTGGGCTTGAAATATGAATATAACTCAACAAGTAGAACGAATATTAATTGAGGAGGAAACAACAATGCATTGATGTATTAATGGTTATCTTTAATATTTTCTGGATGGCTGAATACATTGAGTGTTTTCTTTTGCTCATCAGAAATGAGGAAAATAAGAAGTTAGTAAATCAAAAGTTGATTTTGAGCAACTGTTTTGATGAATAGCAAAGAAGACAAGTACTCTATTTATAGCAAAAGCAAACTAATCCTAATCCTAACTAATAAAAGAAACTAATCCTCATCCTAATTAATAAAAGAAACTAATCCTAAATCTAAAAAACCAAAGAAATTAATCCTAATCCTAATAAATTAAGAATTTGACCATAATACCGTATTCCTACCACATCATTCTATCCCTCTAAAAAAAACTCATCCTCGAGTTTTAAAACAAAAATAAAAAGGTAAGCCACTGAAACTGAAACATCTTGGAAAATTCAAAAGTATGGTTTATTATAAATGAACTACAAGAAAATACAAGATATTGTTAGGATACTTCCTAACGAGAACAAGATCTTAATTTGTTATAAATGAACTATAAGAATTACAAGATAAACCCAAGTATAAGGCACTTGGAACCTCCCTCGTGAGTACTCTCACTCAAGCCCTAGATCACTCCACGTAATCCCCCTTCCCTCTATTTATAACAAGTTGTAACCATCCAGTAACCACTAGGAACCACCCTTAGACAATAACTACTAGTAACTTCCTATCTATCCAATTACCCTTATACTCCTTAACTGACATCATACTAAATATCTAGTACCTAACAGATACCCTATTCCTACTACATCATATTTTTTTTGAGTTCTATAAGAGTACTAGTTAGAGGGTATATGATGGGTACATTAGCAAGGGCATAGGGACAATTAGCAAGAGGTGCCTTAGTTATAAATAAAAAGTGTTAGCGACCTCAAAAGGGTGAAATGATTTTTGTCGTGTCCTCTGTAGGACTTGAAAGAGAGATAGCCCTCTCGAGAGGTTATCATATTATAGTTTCTTAACTGGTATTGCCATATATTATCTTCAATATTTTCTTGTATTCCTGTATCTGGTACCTAACAAGTTCCACTTCATGCCACCATTTGCTTAATGAAAAATTAATTCGTTTTCCACTGAACTCTACAGCTGGTTTTGAGTCTTTAGGACATTGTGCATAAAGAGAATACATTTTCAGTGTAAATACCAAGACTAACATAGTTTCTAGTGGCTTGCTTTCTTACCTCCCTTTCTTGAATTGCTTAATGTTCTGAAACGTACGATATTTGAGCAAAAAATTAGGAGAGTAAAAGAGGCAGATGGTTAATGTTGCTGGCTCCACCACACGCACCCTCCCCCCACAAGAGAGAAAAAAACAAAACAAAACAAAGCCTTAAGATCTAGTGACCATGGTTCACAAGGTTGAAGTTTAGTGTCTGTTGTATGACATCAATGAATCGCTTCAGTGGCTTGTTTGCAGTTGAAATTTTATAGTAATGGGGATGATTGCGGTCATTTTATGTGTAGGTGTTATTGCATCTTGCATGACGAGGATATCTTGAGTGCCATGGCCAGCCTATGGAAGGAACTGAAAACGGCCAAGTCTTGGGAAGAAATTGAGCTAACAGTTTGGGGAGGATTGAATAGCTATAAGGGTCTTACATGATCCTTTTCAACATTTGAGACCTAAAGTCATACGATTGGAATACATATATACAAAGATTGGATGCATGAGCGGAGCCGATAATTGTCATCAATAGAGTATGGGATACATAACTGAATATGATAGCATTTTCATCTTGGAGTTTTGTCTTCTTTTTCTTTTCTTTTCTTTTCTTTTTAAAAAAAATTATTTCTATGCTGTAAATTTGTCTCAATGAAGAACAATAAAGCGACCCTTTACTTGTACAAAACGTTCACTCTAATATATTTACATTCCATTGTCTTAGCAATTGTTCACATGGGCTATGTATGACCTCACCTCTTTTTTTTTTTAGATTCAACATGATATTTGTTGGACTTCGTTTAAAGTTTTGAGTTCAATTGGAACCCTCTTCAGCATAACCAATAGTTTTCTGCAATGTGGCTTACCTAATGTAATATCGAAATTTAGTCATAGTCAATCCTTAGATTGTTAATTAGTTGGATGATTTTAGTTATGATCTAATATAATTTCTTAAAAGTATAAATAAGCAGGTAAATAAGTTTGATGATTTGTCTTCCATTCTAACGATAAAACAAAAAGAAAAAAGAGATGTATTTATCAACTAATCACCATAATGCATCGGCTGAAGCGATATCTTCTAAATGAAATGTTGTTTTCCATTAAAATTCTGTGTTATATCATATACACATTTTAAAAAGAGAAGCTATATATTATTCTAATGATTAAAGTTTCTCTTCTTTTCTTCAATTAATATGAGGCAAAAGCTTCGTTTACAAATTACATAAAAATAAAATTGCGAAACCACGAACTTATCATAAAGTGTAATAAGGCATTTCATGATATGTATATACGTATGTACGACTATCATGTGTTAAAATGGCAACCTCTAAAGGGACAGAGCCTTCCCCAGAAACAGATTTTACACATTGTTCTAAAACACCTCTATGCTGGAAAAAAAAAAAATCACTTGTTGTTCTTTAATAAATTAATTAGCACTAAATAAAAAAGATTAAAAAAACCGTGAATTAATTATGAAGTGTATACAAAGCATTTGAAAAGATGACATAAGTCGAAATTAAAGATCTTCTTTTACCTACGTCTATACATTTGAATCTATTAATTATTTGTTCATATTTTCATAATTTCCGAATTTCCAACTTACAAGTTATTGCGCCATACATTCTTATATGAACGAAACTACTGTCCAAAAAATAGAATAAAGTAAATGTATTAATTTGAACACGTAAGGATTAAATTGAAACAATTCTATACATACAAACACGATCTCTTAATAAGACGAAAATAATTTCAAAAAGAGATTTCAACATATTAACATATAATTCAATCCGAGCATATAGCCTAAAATATAAACTAACCATGCATTCACTAAAACAGAAAAATAAGTTGATTGTGCAGATTAGAAGGCACTTTCAAAATTCTTCCTCAACTATCACAAAAATAACAAGTAAATGTCAAGAAATGAGTGGTCAATTAGAAACCAAAATAACCAAAACATTCTAGATGTCATATGCAAGCAGCCTCATCAAAAAGTACATTCTTTTAAAAGCAAAACGAGATAGAAAATATAAAGATAACAGAAACGGACATAAGTAATGCGAAGAAACTAAGCAGCAATGGATGGCTTTGAGGCAGCCGAGAGCCTGGACCTCTTCTTGGCCAAACTCTCACTGCGACGTTCTCTTTGCTCCTTCAACCTCGAGGCCAGAAGCTTCTGATACTCAGCAGCCTCGGATTTAGCCTTGGCAATTCTCTTTTTCTTCTCTGCAATTCTTCCTCGCTTCCTCTGCAAGGTAAGTGGGGTAACCAGCCTCTGAATCTTGGGAGCTTTGCTAACCTTTTTACCTGCCAATCAATCAAATTAACCCTCATAAACTTGATACCAAAACAAGTGAAATTAATAGAAATGTATAAGAACCGATCAAACTTTCTTTAAGTATGATCAGTCTAGTTGTGCATACAGCAGCAATCTTAAACAATGATGTGATGTGATATCAAATGAACACACATCAAGAAGTTTTGAGACTATTGTTGTCAAAGGAATATTGTATGTCAAATAAATTATACAAATTTATAAACAAAAAAGGAAGTACTTAAACCATACCAGCTTTTGTGGTGAACGATCTACGGTATGTGTTAACATATTTTCGAACATCATCCTCCTTTGAGAGATTGAAAAGTTTACGAATCTTGGATGCCCTCTTGGGACCCCTCATCCTAGGTTTCTCGGTGTCTGTCAAGCCAGGAAGATCATTGTCTCCCTTCTTCACAATCACCAAATTCAGAACAGAAAGGTCTTGGCTGACAATGCAACCACGCACAGACTTCCTCCTGCGTTCACCATTGCGTCTTCCATACCCACGGAAACAGGGGGTACCTGCCAAGAAACGTAAAAAATACACGATTGTATTACTTAATAGAAACTACTGCTTAAATGAGTTAAGCAATCACTGGCATAAACATTTCCACAAACCTCTGTGAAGCAAGAGGCGGACACGGCCAGGGGTCAAGACACCCTGTTTCATTGGGAATCCTTGCTTGTCACAACCTCCCATAATCTTAAAAACATATCCCTTAAATTCCTGGCAATAGGAGCAACGTCGTCAGTTACACTCAGTCACAGAAACTGGGAACTAAGATTTTATTAAAGAAAGAAGAGCAAACATACCTCCCCGAGGGAATCTCCACTGACTTCCTGGGAGATCCTCTTGTCAAAGAAAGCACGGCTATACAAATTCGAGAAATAATTTCAGTCCATTACTAAAGTAAATATGATTATAAATAAATGTGCAAACACAAAAGGATATGGCTAAACTCTTTCTTCCCGACCAAATAAAATAAACAAAACATTCTCGCTTAAGAATTTACTGTTTTGCCAAGAACAATAAGGAGATAAACAGACCACTAATCAAAAAACGAAAACCAACAGACGTCACAGCAGCTAGATTTCCAGAGATGTCAACAAATAAGCCTATCTAAAATCTTCCGTACAAAGGCTAAAAATTAACACAACAATTAACACAGAAGATACATCGAACTAATGAATTCAACACTGCTCTACTATTCAAAAGGGAAACCGTAAATTAACTATGCATTTCAAAAACCCTAGATTCAGAAAGCCATAGTATTAAAATCAAAGATATGAGCATGGGAAAAACAAAAAAAAAAATACACCGTATCTGTAGCAAACATAACACTCTCACGCCACCAATCCAATGTATTTATGTAAAAAAGTTAAAGATATGAACAAGAGAATGCACATTCGGGATGCAAACAACAGATTGAAGAAGAATAGGGGGATTAGAAAGCTAACAGTTTCTGGTCATCGTCTATCTCCAGCTTCTTCTGGCATCCAGTAGTCGGATTGGCGATATTAAACTGAAAAACACGATACCTCCAAGTTAGTATTGAAGAGAAAATAAGGAGAAACCTAAGAGAGAAGAGAAATCTAAGGGACGAACCTTCATCTTCGAACGATGAGATTGAAGCAGGCGGCCGCAGAAAAGAGATGAGCAAAGTGGAGAGCGAACGACGCCTTAAGCTTTAGGGTTTTAAAACCTGCACCTATGGGAATTTATATATCTGCTCTAATGTTTTAATATTGGATCCGAAACAAATGGGCCATAATCTGTAATATTCTGGACGGCCCAATAATAATATGAGCCCAAGTCATCTACAAAGCCCATCAAATAATTTTTAAAAATATTTCTACGTTACAAATATTGATTTATTGTTAATAAACATAAGATTTTATAAGCCATATAGTGTGGGTGTAGAGTTTCTTATATTTGTAATTTTTTTAAATTCTTATTATATACTTGATTATTATTTATAAAATTTCTATTAAGTATAATTATTTTTAAAATAAAACACTCCAAACCCTATTCATATGGTTCATTTCGAACCCAATTCTCATCCCAACCTATGTAACATATATAGTACTACCATAATACATAGTTACTACCTGGTTCGCTATTTGATACATCATTAAATGATTTATTAATTGTTTATATTGCATATCTTACTTTGTAGGTTAAAAAAGTATGGTTCCGTTAGACAAAGAAATCTAAATTTACTTCATGAAACTTTTAAATTAGTCACAAACTTGTCAAACACCAAAACTGAATGCTCGTGAACACATTGAACACAATGTTTAGTGTTTGGACATTGTTTGGAAACAATTTTTCTTGTTAGTTTTTATATTTTGAACCTTATGTTTGTTTTAGGTTAGGTTTTATGCTTTGGTTTCCATTTTCTTATGTGTTTTTTTTTTTCTATATATAGTTTTCGAATTTTAGCTTACATGGATGAAAAATTAGATAACAAACATATAGATAGAAGTGGTATTTATAAGTTAAAATTTGAAAAAACAGTAACCACAATCTAAATGGCAATTAAGAGCCTATAAAGGATAAAATTTTAAAAGTTCGTGAAAAACGCTTAAGTTCTAACCAAAATCAATATCAATGGATGCCGACATAAAAATACAGGCATTTGAATACACTTGATACAAAAATATCTTAGTCTAGTTCAATGTTAGATTATCATCAACTTATAAACTCAATCTTATGTAATAATTAAATAAGGTAAATCTAACCCTATCAAATAATTAGCATCAAATATATTTCACTTTTATCAAACGAATCTAAGTTTCTCACAAAGTTGGGTCACTAGAAGAGCTTTGCATTTTGATCAAATCATAGGCTTTTACATGAATAGAGCCATAAAAGAATCCACCTTCCTCCCTACTGCCAAACAAAATACTCCAATATGCAAACTATTTCATAATATCATCACAATATTAACTATAAGATTTGATTTTAACTTAGTTGATTCAACTAATTTTCTTTACCTCCTATGTTGTTTTTAGCGACCATGAATTAAAAGCTTAAGTTGATGAGTAATGTTGTAAATTTTGAAAACATTAGACAAGTAGACCACTTATTTTTATACTATATTAAACTAAGAATAATACAATAAACCAAAAAATTAAATCGACCGACCATATCGAAGAAAAGTCGGCCGGAGAAGGGGGGCAGTGACATTGGTTTGGGTAAAATCTAAAGCGACAAATTTTTAAATTGACCAATAGATGACTAATCTGTCACATTGACAATCGATGTCAGTTGAATATTCAATAAACTAACCACAGTCTATCGAGTAGCAGTTTGGTCGAAAACCCGATTCTGATTGATCATTGCACACCGCACTTTAAATTATTGATTAATCTAAAAGCTTAAACTTATAGGTGACAATAAATTTACCATGATATTCATCTGATGTAACGAATTGTTGCATGGGTCTATGACACAATCAACTTCTTGTATATACAACAACAAACTCAAAATGATTAGAGATTCAAATGGCTATCCGAAAAACACACATTACTAATTATGTTTAATATGAATGACTTAAAGTGTAAATAAGTATATTTTTTCCTTTGCAAAATTACAATAAATACAAACGACTATTTTAAATTATGTAGACTCTTTTGATCCAACAATTAGCATCCGCTTTTTTTTTTTGGTAACGATAATTAATTAAAAGCTAATAATAAATACAATATTGTTTGGTGATTATGAATATAAATTAATCATATGCACAATCCTTTCACAATATACCAACTACATGTAATTTTATCAAAGTACCCATCTTTCATTTTCCGGCAATTAATTGTTTTATAATTACATCATCTCCCAAAAAGTCCAATTAGAACCATAATATTTCATAAAAAATACCCAAACAAATAGTGTTGACTTAAATAAAAATCTATAAACAAAAAATAAAAGAAAAGGTCCACACTTTTAATTAGCTGTATTTTAGACCATACACACATATATACATACATGAAAATGAAGGTTTAAGCTTACCACCCCCTAAATGCAGTAGAGATGACTCAATTCAACATGTTGTATTGAGTTTAGTTTAAGTGAAAAAACAATCAAATTATACAAATAAAAACCAACATATACTTGGTTAAAAAATACACTTAAATTTGTAATCAAATTATAAAAAAAAAAAAAAATTGAAAATAATATAATATGGAGCATAGAAACTTTGACACATTCAAATTGAGTTTACATATTATAAGCTCATCAAATTATTATCAAATGCAAATAGGTCGCACCTAAATCGAAAAACCAATCTGGGTGTCAAAGATGGAAAAGAATTTCGAAGACTAATTGAATGATAGATTCAGGAACAATTTGAAGCATGGTCTATTCGGTGTGATGGTTTAATAAAAAGAAATGAATTGGATGGTTTAAATTTAGGGGGAAAAAAGAAGAGGGAAAAGAAAAGTAAGTGGGTCAGGTCAAAGAAAGAATGGCCATCCTTTGCTGCACAGGGTTGGGCCCTTTAATTCAACTATACAAGAATTCTTCTTTTTTTTAGTTTTTATATTCAAATTAATTCTTATTTATTTATTTATTGAAAAGAAAAAAGAAAAAACTCCCATTGCCAGCTGCCACTAAAAAAAAAGAAAAACGGTTTTTATTTTAAATATATATAGAGAGACAGATTAATTCTATCCAACGGCTGTGATTGAATCTCTGAAATGTCTGTCCATCTGAACCGCAATTATCGGTCCACTAATCCCGAAAAAGCCCCTGCATTCGCCCCTCAAAAGCCCATCCTCTTCCACTCTCCGTCTTCCTCTCCTCCCCTTCTTCTCTTTACCTTTCACACTTCGATCCTAAAACCACCGTTCTTCAGATCTATTCTTCATTTCCCTTCCAATGGCTGCCGCTCCTTCGGTTCGTGAGGAGAATGTTTACATGGCTAAGCTTGCCGAGCAGGCTGAGCGCTACGAGGAGATGGTCGAGTTCATGGAGAAGGTTTCCGCTTCTCTTGACAAGGAGGAACTCACCGTCGAGGAGAGAAACCTCCTTTCTGTCGCTTACAAGAACGTCATCGGCGCTCGTAGGGCCTCCTGGCGTATCATTTCCTCCATCGAACAGAAGGAGGAGAGCCGAGGTAACGATGACCATGTCTCTGTGATCCGTGACTACAGATCCAAAATTGAGACCGAACTCTCCAATATTTGCGATGGAATCCTTAAGCTTCTTGATTCTAGACTCATTCCCTCCGCTGCTTCCGGAGATTCCAAGGTTTTTTACCTCAAAATGAAGGGCGATTACCATAGATACCTTGCCGAGTTCAAAACCGGAGCCGAACGTAAGGAAGCTGCTGAAAGCACTCTCACTGCTTACAAAGCCGCTCAGGTATGCTTCTGACTTCCGATCCGTATGTTTTACTGCTATTTTATCATTTTTTTATCCTATTTTTTTAGTTTCTTTGTTTTTGTAATAGTTTTCTTTATCTATGATCGCGATTAGGCAAATTTTTGTTTCTCTCTCTAATTGGAAGGTTCATTCCTGCTTTGTGATTTCCGCTTGAGCGATTTTCGTGATGCGTTAAATTGATCGGAGCTGTTTTTTTTTATTTACAGGATATTGCAAATGCTGAGTTGCCTCCTACACATCCGATCCGACTTGGATTGGCACTTAACTTCTCTGTATTCTATTATGAAATTTTGAATTCCCCTGATCGTGCCTGCAGTCTTGCCAAACAGGTTAGTCAACTCCCAAAGTTTTTACCGTACACTGTTAATTAAATGTTCGTATGATCAATACCATGTTTTGTACATTATTATTCTGTTACTTTTTTGCCTGCTCAGGAAGAATATTAAAATTAGAATCGTCATATGCTTGCCTCGTTGTCAAATTATCATGTTGACTGAATCCAAATCTAGATTGCTCTGCTTTTATAAAACTTATGTAACAGTTTCTTCTCATTAATTGACATAGTTTACCAATTTATTCATATGTTTTTTTCATGCTTAAACCAGGCGTTTGATGAAGCTATCGCCGAGTTGGATACCCTTGGAGAGGAATCCTACAAAGATAGTACTTTGATCATGCAGCTTCTTCGGGATAATCTCACTCTCTGGACATCGGACATGCAGGTACAGAAATTAAATTCAACCCACTTTGGTACCGTGGTAGATGCACTCAATAAATTCATTACTCCACAATGTAGCGACGGTGGTTTGATTATTATTCGGGTTACATTAATTTGAATTCAAACATTATGTTTAATATTCATCTAACATATTACTCAATTAGCTACTTGACCCTAGCTCATTTGTCACAAAACTTGTATCATCTGCTAGAGTTTTGATTTCCTCACCCACATGTTGATTTCGTTGAGCTAGTTATCTGCTGACTAGAATCTATTAGTAAATCTAGTCTGAGCGTTGAAACTTGCACCATACATTTGAAGTTCATTGAAATTACAGAATAGAGTCTTTCCAATTTCATTTAATGTTCAAATTGCAGCGTTTTAATATTGTGGTTTGATGATGATGTTGTTGTAAATAGGATGATGGGGCTGACGAGATTAAAGAAGCTCCACCAAAGCGTGAGGATGAAAAGCAGTGAGATTAGTGGCTCCCCAAGTAGGGTTAAAACTTCTCCTTTATATGTTTTTGATAGGAGAAGATGCTTGCTTTGCTTGTTGTTGCTTATTTGGTACTATCCGAGTTCTTTCTAAAAGGCTCTCATGTCATTTGTTGCCGGATTGTGATGACCCGAGCTACAAACCTTGTTTACTCTTTTTTTTTTTCTTCTTGATTAATTATTATATATCTATAATCAGTCCTTTGTTTTCTTCTCAATTTTTGTGATGTTACCCTCTTTCTTTTTCTTGCAACTAACAAGAAAAAGCGTATTTTGAAGCGACGTTTCCTATGTCCAATATAAAATGGATGCTATTCGACATTGATTGATAAGCATTTGACTTCTATTTTGTCTCCAAGTTCACATTGAATATTGGCTCTTACCCATTTTTTAGTTGACCATTTTGCTTCAATTTTTTTTTTGTTTGTGGTTGGCATTATTAGAGTGTTATTCTTAAAGTCTTCTATTTAATTATTGATAATTCCTTATTCTTTCTTCCTATTTTATGAATTTTGGGGAGGGTCGGACTTTTTAAAGTGAAGTTTGATTCCATTCTATTTAGAAAAAAAAGGTTAAAGTTTAAACTTTCATCTACTTTTTACATTGATGTTTTCTTGGACTATTTGTACTTTTAATTTTAAGAAATGCAAATTAAAAATTTAAACAATTTATCATAAACATCAAATCAATTAACTATCTTAGGTTGATCTAGTGTTAAAAGATCAATAACTAAGATGTCATGGTTTGACACTGAAAAACATAAAAGTTTATTTATTCACTTTTTTTGGAATCCAGATCCTACTTTGGATTTCATTTGTCTAGATTTCCTCTGCTTGTATTGTTAATGACATAGTTGACATCAAGTAGTAAAGACTCAACTTAATAATCAATCTAGCACAATTTACATCCTAGAGTACAATATAATAGGAGAATATGACCTTTGTTTTTGTAACTACTTTGAAAAGTTTATACAATTCTTTTTAAATAGATAAAGAATGCAATCGGGACCTATTTTAAGAAATTTTTTTTTTCATTTTAAATAAATTTTTGATAAGTTATTTTTTGAAAATAAGTTTTCTTTGTTTTAATTTTTGGATAAGTTATTTTTGGAACACTTGTGTTCAACTTTGCACTTATTAAAATGCATGAACAGCATAATGCTAAAGTCTTCACATCACTCCACAAATAAATTGAAAAAGTAAAACAAAGATAAGACTGAGTTTGAATTTTGAAAGAAAAAACAAGGTTGAATTGGGAATCCACAGTTACTTTCCTGACCTAATAACACTGCTTCAAAAGACAAAATTATGTAAATCATTTTCGATAGTCCAACTTATTCGGTGTCAAGACGTGTGTTCTCTTTTTTAAGAACAAGCAACTCAATATATGGATGTGCTCTATTGAATTAATCAAAGTTAGATACTAACAAGCAAGATTTTGACAGTAAAGTTTAAGGAGTGATGGAATGAAAAAACCTTAATGATCAGGTATTATTAACCAAGGTTTAAAATGTTGGTGTGTAGAATGAAAGATTTATTTTGTAAATATTATAAGAATAAAAATAATTATTTAAATTAATAAATAAGTATTTTAAAGATTTTTAATAAGCAAGCTAACTTGTAAATGGTCTATTATCTATGTTATATTCACATTAACAATTTGGTCTAAAATAAAAAGAATAATTCAACAAAAAAAAATTATACAAATTTACATTTTATAGAAAAGTTATAATAAATAGTTTGTTTTTTGAAATATTAAAAAAAAAATCAAATTGTTTTTTTTTAATAAAAAAAAAAAACTTGATTTTCTAAAATTCTGATAAAAAAATAGACAAGCAAATAAATTAGATTTAAAAGAAATATTTAAAATCTTGATTTAAAAAAGAAATAAAAATATAATAAGCCTAAATAGAAATACTTACGAATTAGGCATTGCATTTCAAATTTAAAACACAGCTTAAATTCCAAAGTAGATGAGAACAACATTTTTCCCTCTTTCTTTCTTTTCCGAGGCGCTGATACATAAAACGACGACGTTTCTTGAATACACCGCCCGAAGAGGACTGGACTAGTCGCCGATCCATCCAGGGCTTGACGCTGGCACAGTTGGCGAGACCGGCAGCTGTGGAAACCCTAATTGACCTGTCGTTGCCGGAAACATCAAATTTGGGGAAGACAACAACACACCGTGCGACGACGACATTGGGGAGCTCAAGCATCCGAATCCCAATGGTGATGATGGCGTCACCTGGAACTGAGGATGTGCCTGTAGCATGGCAGACGACGGCGGGAGAGGCATCGAACCTTGCTGCTGTTGTGCGGTGAAATTGTTCCAACATGACGAAGCTAGAGGGCCGAGTGCTGAGAATCCTTGGTTAGGCGGCAGTATATTTGAATCGGCTGTGGGAATTGAATTTTGGATGTATCGCATGTAGGCGGAGACAGGGGATTCGGCCGGTGCGTGGACAGCTGGGAGTGGTGGCAACGGCGATAGAGGCGCCATCGGGCGTCCGGTGAGGCCGGAATTCAGGGGATGGAAACTGTTTGGTAACTGTTGTGGGGGACGATTGGTAACATGAGCGAGAGGAGGAGGGCGGATTCGTTGGAGGCGAGAGCTTTGGGATTTAGGAGGTTGAACAGGCGGAGGATTTGAGAACCGCTCGTGAGCCGGTGAGCCTGTAAGCTTCTGAACCACATCTCGGAAGTCATTCTTGTTAATGTTATACACCGGGGGTTGGTGTTGCTGTTGCGGCTGCGCCTGAATATTCTGTTGCTGCTGCGGTTGAACTGAAGGGGTTGCGGATTGAAGTCGATTTTGGGGATGGTTTTGATTCGGAGGAGCATCAAATTCAAAACATGGCTTTCTCAGCTGGGATTGTGAAGCAGCCTTAGAGATCTTATGGGATAATTTCCTGAGATTGAGACTATTATTGTCTCTTCCTGTGCCACTGCTACTGGTACTGGTCGATTCTACAGATGCTTGACAGTTTATATCCATAACGCATACTATCTAATACAAACAGATCACAGAACTCACTCTGATTTTTGTTCTCTAATCTATACACAAACAGGTAGATCAGCCACAGGGCTCACAGAAGACAGCTCTAGGAGTGGTGGGGATGGTGGCCTATGCATCTTTCTTCTTGCAGCTGTAGTCCGGTTAGTAGGGACACAACACAAACCCTTTGTTCTGCCCACCATATATATATCATTTCAAGCTTGAATTTTCAGAACATAGTTGAATGGATGAAAGAGCAGTGATATTTGACATGATTGATGAAAACCCTCATTAATTAGAACCCATGGAAACTTTACCAACCTTCTTCGTTTGAAATTATTTTGACTGGTTTTTTTATTCACTAAAGATGATTTTCTACTTTATTGATAGCCATTGAAGCATCGTTGGTATCTTATATAGTATTATGGATTGTTGAACTTACAACTCTTGTGGCTTAATGAAAAGGTGTGAAAGCAAAAGAAGTAACCTTGTCTGTTGTCCTCATTGTCTTTGTCTCTCTCTCTTCTTTAGCTTACTCTATTTTCTTTTGTCTTTCAGTATAATTACAAAAGGAAAGGGGACATGACCCGTAAAAGAAGGCAAACAGAGCTGTTTGTCCTTTTCATTTACTAATATACTTTTAATCCAATGACACTGTTGCTAATTTCGTAACTTAATGCATGACATTTGAAAGGTAATCCATTCTCACGCCTCAAAACCAAAGATTACGTTTGCTAATTAGTTGTGATTTTCTATGTTGTGAATGGGAACAAAATTAGAAGTCACTGTTGGTGGTCAAAGGTCAAGAATCATACAGTGCTTCTTTTTGTAGCTTAGGAAGTGAGACAAAGTCTGTATAAATTATCATCATGTTCTTTTACATTGGACCCATTAGCAGTAAAAGATTCTGTATGTGAAATGTTTTGTCTTTTTTTTTCTTTTAATCATTAGAATGTGGAGTCTAAACTCTCTTTGTTACATGATTTGGCAATTATATGTTGTAGAAGTATATAGGTCAAGTTTATTCATTTATGTATTACGATTTGATGATAATTTTTTGTTTTAAATTATATCTTTATTAGGGTGTGTTTGTAGTGTTCAAACAAAGAAGTAGAAGTTATTAAAAAGAGAGAAAAAAAACCTCTCTAACATTGCCCAATGTTTAAAAAGTACTCTGAAATACTTCAAACTTTTGAAGTTGTTACAAATTTTAAGACATAAGTTGGGACTTGGAATAACGTTGTCACGTTGTTTGAAGTTTCATGTTTTTGTTCAACGTTTAAATGGTTATCTAAGTTTTTGTTCAACATTCTAAATATTTGGTTATCTAATCTAATGTTAGTTTTAATAACTTGGTGAAAAACGCTAAGGACATTTGGGACAATAACTTGACCGTCAAAGTCGATGGTTGGTTATTTATTATAGTCTATATTGGCTATGCTATTTTGTAAGGATAATATTGTAATTTTGTAAGGGCTTTTAACTTATTAAATCATATAAGTTTATCCAAGGGAATGAGATGTATTTTGAAGAAGAAAAGAGGCAGTGAAATGTTAAGGCTGCAGAAATTAGCCGATAAAGACGATGAGACCATAATTGAATGTAGTGAAGGTTTATTGGGAATATGTACCTTACCATGCATTAAAAACATACAAAATACACAAATATATATATATATATATATATGTTCAAAATTGGTTAAGAAAGAAATTTAAAGAAAAAAGACAAAGGCAATGACTGGCAACAATGTTGAAAACTTGAAAGTTCAAATGTAAAGATGTAGTAGAGCTGGTCCACATAAAGTTGGTACTGAATATTAAGGGTTCATGTTAGAGAAAAAAACTGAGTTGACAGACCAAATCGAAGTCGGTCTCGGTTGGAGAACGAGAAGGGTTAGTCAGTTTGAAAAAGTTCAAAATAAAGAAATTTCAAAAAATACCCTAAAGAGTTAAACCAACAAGACTCGACAGAAAACCGACATTTACTCATCAATGATTGATGTTGGTTTGATCATTTACTAAACCAACTATAGTTGTTTCAGTGGGATTTGTTCGAAAAACCGACTTTGATCTATCGATGATCATCCCTATCGATTGTTAGGATTGAAAGACTAAATTCAAGTTTTTATTTTAAGCATGCGTACTAAAAAAATTAAGGATTTGAAAGTAAAAGGCATCAAAATTGAATAAACTTTCTTGGACATGGACCAAAATTATATTTCAACCTCGGATTATCTCTTCAGAGGACAAATTTTGTACAGATTTGCTCATACATTCTTAATTTTCTTTATTACTTCTTTGGAGACAAAAAGTAACAATCACCCCCACAAATCACTACTCTCTATCCTCTTGTAAATAATATTTTTTTAATTAAAGAACTAGTCCGAGTAGAAGATCCAATAACTTGAGAGCGGTTAGTTCACAATTCAAATTCGTGAAATTTCAAAAATTAAAATGCATAATTTAATTATATTAAATAAAGATAAAAACGTTTAGAGATAAAATTACAACATGTCGTGTGATAACTCATTTCAATTTTTTTTTAAAATTTAAAATATGTATTATATAATTATTATAAGTTACATTAAATTTCAAATTTCATTCCATGGTTTACTTAAAAGTTAGTCCATATCGACTTAAAATTTAGCATTTAATTCACATAGTTTAATTTTAATATAACTTCATGCAGTCTCTATGTTTTGTTAAATTATCTTAAAGACTATTTATGAATTTCTTATTCAAACCATAAAGGTAATTTATAATTATCAATCTTAAACCTAAATTTTAACTTATTTTAAACCATAGGAACAAAAGTTTCAATTTATTCTATAAATTACATGATATTACAAATAATAATTATTCTATAATTTCTTTTGCAATTGTTTAAATATTAAATACATATGTTCGTTTTCATTTAATTCATTGTTTTTCAAATCAATTTTTTTATTACTTTTTTTTTTGCCGTCCAATAAGTGGGAACCTCACAAATGGAAGAAGATAAAAGAAGCAAATGTTTTTTTTTTTTTTTTTTTCTTTTGAATTGAATTTGATTTTCCATTGAGCAGATGACTTAAAATCAAGTAGGTCATGTATGTTTAGAATGTTTTTCAATAATGTATCTTTTTCTTCAAAATGAATTTAAAATTTAAACATATACATAATTTTGTTTAAAAACCTATTTTTTCAAAATTTGGTTTACAGTGATTTCTTTAAATTGGCATTTTGAATATCTACCAAACACTTTAAATTTTTTAAAAATGTTTTTCATTTTCAAATTTAAACATTTTGAAATGTAATTGGAATGCACGCTAACAAAAAATTTCTCACTTTTTTTTCCCTAAGGAATTATTTTCTCTCTCATTACTTTAGAATATGCAATTTTATCTTAGGACTGATAATTAAATTTCATAAAATCCATGATCTCTATTACAAATTTTTAACAAAAACAAACATTGTAACAAAATTTAAATGAAATATATTAAAATTTCACAAATCCATTAATTCACAGTCGGTCAAACAGTTTGTTTATATATAATTTAGGTTGTATTAGGTCAATCGAAATGATATTTATTCAACCTCAAGCCTAAGTTGCCCCTAATATATAGTTAATTAATTGATTAAATCTAATTAAAAGTTTGAGTTAGGTAGTTTAAGTTGATGGAATTGTCTTGAGTTTTCTGTCATTTGCATCCTCTATTTAAATTAGTATAGAGATGATTACTAAAATGTATTAAAACAGAGCACCAGTCGAACTCAACTTAGTTATCTCTCGGCCATCACATCTAGACGACAATAAACAACACTTCTATGATTAGATAGAGGACGGCAAGTTGGTTAAACTTGTACTAAAATCCACTGAATAATGGACAAACGATCACAACCCATTTTTATTTGTGAGTCATTATAAGACAGCTTCCTGTTTCATCTGCCACCATTGTTGGGCATATTTAAGGAGGTTTAGAGAGCTTGGTGTGTGCAAGTTGTAATTAAGTTGATCCATATCTATTTCAATATGAATAACGGCTTCAAAATCTCATATGTAACCCAAGGAAAAGCAATCAGATGTCGAGGTCTATGTTTCCCATTTCCCCTTTTTTTTTCTTCTTCTTCCAATTCCAAAGTTTCTCCATGTTATTATAAATATTACGTCAATGTTTCTTTCGAATTTTGATACATTGTGTTTGTTTTGAACAGCTGCGGTTTGCAGGCAACCGGGAGAGCCTCTTGTTATAGAGGAAATTGAAGTTGAACCTCCAAAAATCGGGGAGGTTCGAATCAAAATTCTTTGCACTTCCCTCTGTCATTCTGACGTTACTGTCTGGAATATGAGACAAGTAAGTCTGTAATACACAACAGAAGTTGTGGAACTAAGGGTGTAACAAGTTTAATAAAACAGATGTTCTTTCAACAACTTTTTGAACTTTTTGAACTAAACCAGGAGTGGAGTTTACTTACAACCATATTTCTCCAAACTCCATCTCTTTGAAAGTTTTGTTATATACGTTTGAGGTCGTAAAACTAACAATCATATTGTGTCGTCTTTTCGAGTTAATAATTCTTTAATTTTTGAGTGAGTGATTTGGGTTTGTATCTTACATGATAAGCAGGGACTTTTCTCATTCCCCATAATTTTTGGACACGAAGCTGTCGGGTAACTATTAAAGACAAGGTGAAAAAGGGTGGAAAGAGCAGTTATTCCTATTATTCCTTAGTCTATTTGAAATGACTTTCTCCTGTACTTAAAAGAAATGAATGAATCAGGGACAAGTCATTCCAAAGAGACTCCAAATCTAACATATATAAATTAAGGAGACGATTGCCTCTTTCATCCCTTATTCACTTTGGTAATTCAATTGGCCAAATTTCTATGTATATGAATACGCCGAATAATGAACAGTTTGGTATTTGTTTTTCTGTGAAGAATTGTTGAAAGTATAGGAGAAGAAGTGGAGGAAGTGAAAGAAGGGGAAATGGTGTTACCTGTATTTCAATCAAATTGCAAAGAATGCAAAGAATGCAAGAATCGGAGGACCAACAAATGCAGTGTTTTTGGGGGCAAAACTGGATTGGGATTGGGAATGCCAAGAGATGGCACAAGCAGGTTTAAGGATTTAAATGGACAGCCTTTGAACCATTTCTTATATGTTTCAAGCTTTTCTGAGTATACAGTAGTTGATGTTCACAACCTTGTTCCAATCAATCCAAAGCTTCCTATAGACAAGGCCGCCTTGTTTGGTTGTGGAGTTCCTACTGGCATTGGAGCCGCGTGGAACGTCGCTGACGTAGACGAGGGTTCCACCGTGGCTATCTTCGGTCTTGGTACTGTTGGACTTGCAGTGAGTTTCATTTATCTTTAACTTTATACGTTTTGGTGATGTAATTAATGTGTTCTTGAACGTACTTAAGCAATATAATTGCCAACCGACACTCGTTAAGACATTATATCACTACTTAAAACGCTATAGTTTTAAATCTTTACTCTGCATGCATGTGATTAGGTTGCGGAGGGATCAAAACGTCGCAAAGCTTCAAAGATCATTGGCATCGATTTAAATCCTAACAAATTTGAGATTGGTAAAACATAATTAATTCTTTATTTTGGAGTTCTTTTTTTGGAGAGAGGATTTAATTGATTTTCTATGTTGTTTTTAATTTACACAGCAAAGAAGTTTGGGGTTACTGATTTTATCAACCCAGCTACTTGTGGAGATAAGGCAATTCATGAAGTAAGCAAAAACTATGTTCTTCCTTTCGTCAATCAAAGTTTGTATAAATAATATTTGGGAAATTAATTAATAAAGTCGTTTAGTTAATATTTTGTTTTAGTTTTATAAATAACACATGAATTAGGTTATTAAGGAAGAAACTGATGGGGGAGCGGATTACTGCTTCGAGTGTATTGGCTTGGCTTCCCTCATGGAAGAAGCTATCAAAAGTACTAAAGAGGTTTGATTTTAATCCTGTGTTCAACGTTCAACTCCTGATATGAACTCAAGGTTTCGTTTGATAAAGATTCGCTGGTGTCTTGAAACATAAGTTAACATCAAAAGTTCATATTTAAAATGACATTTTTGTTATTGGTTGAGTTTTGATTAGGGGTTGAATTTGGTGAGTTATTATTATATTGTAGGGATGGGGAAAGGCAGTGATATTGGGAGTGGAGAAAGATGGATTGCCATTCAAAGTGAACTCCTTTGAAATAATAAATGGGATAACCATCACAGGGGCTCTTTTTGGAGGTCTTAAGCCAAAGTCCGACGTTCCAATGCTTATCAACAAGTATTTACACAAAGTAAATCTAATCTTTGCTTTCTCTTTTCTTTCTTTCCCTTTCCTTTTAATTGAACTGCCATAATTAACTAAACAGTATTTAAAATTATGACTTTGTAGGAACTTAATTTGGATGAGTTGATATCACACGAAGTTGAGTTTGAGGACATCAACAAAGCATTTGATTTGCTTCTCTCTGGGAAATCACTTCGTTGCCTCATTTGGATTGATCAGTGATTCCAACCATACATCACTTCTTAATTTCTATTACCAATTTCTCTTTCGTCCACTTCTATAAATTTTCCATCTCTTCTAAGGATGATTTTAAATAAATTGTTTTTATATCATTATTCTTTGTCAATATTTTTAAATAATGCTAATAATGGCAACCAATCAAATAAACCAAAGTTATAACCTCGTCTTTTCAAATATTTGTAAATATAGCATAATTATAAAGAAATCCAATGAATTACTTTTTTTGTTTAATTAGTAGAGTTAAAAAACTAAAAATCTACCGTATGAATAATTGCAAATATAGCAATTATGTCTAAAATATTTGTAAATATAGCACAATAAAATATTACGAATATAATCAAATTTAGATAAACTTTCAAAATCTATTCATAATAAACTATATCATTAATAAGAGTCAATCATTCCTATCCTTCATAGATTATGTTAAACTTTCCATTTATTTAAAATATTATTACACATTAAACTATGAGTCTTAAAAGTGTTACTACACAATAAAGAAAAGATAGATGCCTAATTTGACTTAGTGGCTATTTAAAATTATTTACCAAAAGTTTGTGCTAAGTTGTACATGTATTAAAAGAAAGAAAAAGAAATCTACTTGTTGGACCATTGTTAATTTGACGGCCCATTTTTCTTGTTGAGTCGGCCCGTCACAGCCCATTATGTAAAAGCGAAAGATTGACGTGGCAAAATATGATTGGAGGTTGAATATGGGTCGTTGGATTCTGCTGGAATCATCGGAACCAGTGTGTGGTTAATCTTAACCTAACCAACGGGTTAGTGTTTGGTCACTCTCTGCTTTGCTCTTGCCCTGCCGCCACCCTCTGAGATCGATTCCTTGGGCTTGTACCTCCAACTCAAGCCGATCGCTTCTTCTTCTTCCATCCATGGCGGAAGCCCAGAGCCAACAAACCCCTTCCTTAGCTGAGGTATTTTTTTCGCACCTTTCACCATCTGCCTCCTTCTTTCTTTTACTTTTACCTGCCTCCTTCCTTCTTTTTTGCTAATTTTCCATGGTAATGTGTTTTCATTGCTCGAATCGCAATTGATTTCGATAGATCGGTTCTTATGTGGTAGGGATTCTTCAATTATGAAGACATGTGAGATTCTTAGTAGTAAATTCATTCATTTTTATTGTTTAGGAGAAATTTTGTAGTCCTGTGCCAAATTCCCTTGATTAGATCCCCCGATTCCGCTGGAAATAGAAATAATTGAGTTTCATGACTGGATTCCTCTGGTTTGAATCCAATAAATGATTGGTGAATACTTCCTTTGGGTTCTGGTACTTTATTTTGCTCTCTTTATTTCATTTCTTTCGAAAAGATCAGTATGTTGACTAAGTTTGAAAGAATTGGTAATTATCACTTTCATTGTTTAGGGAACATGCATTTGTTTTTCACCCCTCATTAAAGAAAAAATTAATTGAAAATTTTAAAAATAAGAACAATATCCCAACTGTAAGCAGAGGCTAGTTAATGATTTCATCTTACAGCTCTGTAGGAGAGGTGGAAGGAAATAAACAAGCTTAAGCTGCCTAGGTTACCAGGGAATTGAAATTAATTCGAAGTTATTTTTTTTTCTTAACTAGAACTCCCAGTAATGAACCGTGTTGGTTCATATCTCAATTGGATTGCTATATGAATCCTTGGGGCTCTGCTATCTTATGATTTTCTTTGTTTTACACTTGTATTTTGATTTTACATGGTGAAAGTAAATTTATCTTAAAAGCATAGTGAGAAACACTTCTTTGGTTACTATCGTTCTCATTTAGGGGCATCTTCGTATAGCCCTGTCTCCTTTGCTTTTACGAATTCTCAACCTGCTTCTAATGTTCCAATCTAAGAATTGAGAATGACTTTCTTCTAATTTGGCTTTTAGCAATATTCCTTGAAAGAAAAAGAGGAGAAGGTGGATATACCACAGCCCTCTGAAGTGAAAGGGGTAGAGAACTCTGAAAATGCTGCTCCTGCTGAAGTTGTTGTGAAGAATGATGAACCACCTGTTGAAACTGTTGCTGATCAAAGCAGTGACAATCCCCCTGCTGAAGAATCCAATGGGGATTCTTCAGCAGCTGCTGTAGAGGACTCTGAAACCAGTCCTGCTGCTGAGAACGACAGTGGAGCTGCTGAAGAAGAAAGCAGCGGAGCTGAAGAAGAGGAAAATTCTGGTGATCAAGAAAGCACTGACGAACGACCTGAGATTAAGGTTGCTGCCCTGATGATTTGTTTATTTTGGCAATACATCCCGTGTAGGCATATCCTGTAGTTTTGACTTTTGTATATATTGTTAATTGGTTTTGTTGCTCTCATATGCAGCTCGAAACAGCACCAGTAGATTTCCGTTTCCCTACTACAAATCAAACTAGGCATTGCTTCACCCGATATATTGAATTCCATAGGTAAGTATTAACATTCATTTGTTGGTCCTTTTATAATATAGTTCTTGAAACTACGTTATGTACTTATCTTTGTAATGTGTTCAGATGCACACAAGCAAAAGGGGAAGGTGCTCCAGAGTGCGAAAAGTTTGCAAAATATTATCGTTCTCTTTGCCCAAGTGAATGGGTATGCGTTTTTCCTACCTTGATGTCTGGATTAAGTTTCATTCGCTTGTTCTGTGTTGATGGAACTTACCTATGATTTCATTCTATATTCCACTTATTTTGACTGTTACTTTGGGTCATTAATTGTAACTGAGAAGTAAAGTTCTATGATGTTAGGACACTGCTTAATCCAATTGTTTACTTCAAAACTATGAGCTCCACGTTCCATGTATTCTTCTGATGCACTTCTGCCAGTAGTTTCTACTCCTCATCAACCGATCATGCATTAGTTTCTCGTTTGTCTGTCTAATGAACTATTAATAATGCTGAAAGAAGTTTCATCTTTATATCTTGGCGTAAGTAACATTGTGCATCATGATAATCGTTGCAGGTAGAAAAATGGAACGAGCAGAGGGAGAGTGGAACTTTCCCAGGCCCGCTGTAGGAGTAGGGAGTTACATGTTCGATAGTTCAGCAGCAGTTTGCCACACGCTGCCGTAAAAGGGCAAATAAACTCAGTTCTCTCTTTCAAACAATTGAGTTATAATAATTTTCGGCTGGTTTTTGGTATTCTATTCAAAATCCATTTGCAACCAAATTTTTGTTGATGCATGCAACCACTTTGTTCCTGGTTTTCATACATGCATAATCGTTTTTCCATATATTTAGCAAATAGTTACAAGGAGCTAGAATCACTCCTCTAAGACTACCATCAATTTATATGCACTGATTGTTGCATTTATGAAAATTCTAATAAACATGTAGAAAGTTATCCTCTTCTTTATTTTTCGGCTTTGCTGATGAATTGTGCAATGCATAGATGCAAATTTTTCATCTTGATACGAAACGAACTTATGAAGACAAATCAATTACAACATAGTGATTGACAAAGTAGGCAAATTGAATTTGACATAACGATATAATGAACAAACGATGTAGTTTGAAACCAATAATAATGTTCATAGATGTAAAAGTATAGATTGTGTTTATTGAAGAAAACACAATTTACACATAGATTGCAATTCAAACGAAAAAAGGAAAAAAAAAAAAAAAAGAAGTTATATTTGACGCATTGTCTAATCATAGATGGAGTTGGATTTAAGCTCTTTCGCCACGGATTCTTCTGGCAAGTTGGATATCTTTTGGCATTATTGTTACACGCTTAGCATGAATGGCGCAGAGATTGGTATCTTCAAACAACCCAACAAGATAAGCTTCAGCAGCCTCCTGTAATGCCAAAACCGCGTGGCTCTGGAAACGCAGATCTGTCTTGAAATCCTGTGCGATTTCACGAACAAGCCTCTGGAATGGAAGTTTGCGGATTAGGAGCTCTGTACTCTTCTGGTACTTGCGGATTTCTCTGCATTGACAATAACGAAGGCATTAGATCCACACGAACATAAAACCATGATCAATCTGTTTGTATGGGAAAAGATTAGAGAAAAGGTTACATACCGAAGAGCGACTGTTCCTGGGCGGTATCTGTGTGGTTTCTTCACGCCTCCAGTTGTGGGAGCCGACTTACGCGCAGCCTGATAAATTATTGGAAAATTAGGTCAAAAAATCAAATGATAATTCAAAACAATGCTGTTTGTAATTCTCCTTGACGATTACCTTAGTAGCAAGCTGCTTTCTGGGAGCCTTCCCTCCTGTAGATTTGCGAGCAGTTTGCTTCGTACGAGCCATCTGTATCAATCAAAACAAATTTCTAAGGCAATTTCAATTTCAAGGGCGTTCCCAGTTTCCTAATCGCAATTATCATGAATAATTGTTCGATTATGTAAATGTTTCGAAAGATTAATCAACGAAGTACTAAGCTCAGAAACAAATTCCAGAAGGAATGGGGAAAAAAGCAAACCCTAACCATCAATTACAATCTATGAGAAAGAATTTGAACAGAAAACCAACCAAATCGTAACATCTAGTATGAAATTGAATGAAAAAACAAACGAAATAAGACAAATTCCAAGAACAAGAAAGAAAGAAAAAAGAGGAGAGAAACAAACCTGGATGAAGAAGAGGAAGAAGGGTTGAGAAGCGAGAGAGAAATTTCGCCGTAAGAAATTGGGAAATCTTTGTAAAGCGAATGAAGTAGAAATTCGGGAAACCAAAGGACTTTATATAGGGCCTTCCGGTCGGACAAAGGCTGTGCGGTGTGGCGGCGGATGGACACGATTCACATTCACTGTGCTTCTTTGTGCCTAATCGGACGGTACATACATTCCTACCGTACTTGGTACGAGTGGATAAATGGACGGTGCGATTTTACTTTTCTAAACGCTGAACGGATTGTGAAAATGACGTGGTAGTTTCTCATTGGTTGAAAGGACCCCATAAAAGTTTTAAAGGAAGTAAAAGATTTTTAGGCTTTAATGATTTGCTACCTCTTATTTATTTTTTTTATTTTTCATTAATTGGGATTTAGTGTATATTTAAGGTTATTGTGAAATCAAAGCATGTGACTCATCACTCATATTATATTTTGTAACATGGAGAGGCTCAAACTAAGAAAACATTAATGATTTTACGAGAGTTCAAAATGTTTACCTTAAAAAATAATATTACTTTCTATCCTTCCAAATCAATTTTATACTTTTAAACCCTTAATTTTATACCATTAAAATAATTTTGATTCTAAACGTAATTGTTATTGGATAAGTATGATAACCTTTTAGGAAACTAATAGGATTTAATTATTCTTTTTTCTCAAATAATTAATTTAACATTAAAAAAAACACTCATCGATGCCATAACTAAAATTAATGGCAAAATTGGGTAGAAAATAGTGAAATAAGAAAACTAAAATAAGCATAGTATTTAACCTCCATAAATTATATTTTTTAATAGTTTTTTATGAAGTATAAATAGTTTATTCTTTTCTTTTTTTAAAAAAAAAACTTCAAATAAGTACGGTAATTTGTACGTTGGTTTAGTGAAACTTGACCTGCTCTATTTTTTCAAACACCTCTTGAGATTTTGAATAGACATTTCCTTATGCTCTTTCCACATATTAAAGTCTTAACCTCTACTTGCCCTTTCTACAAGGTTGGTAGAATACTTGATCGTTGATCCTTTCCATGCATTAGTATCAATGTTTGAAAGCTTTTTAAATATGACAATGCAAATTTGAACTCATCAATTTAATCCTCACGATGCAATAAATAAAAATTCTCAATAATAAGATAAATTTTGAAAACTGAGCTTGAAACCACCTCCAAGTTTGGCTCATAATCATCACATGTTACACTTCTTTTTTTTTTTCTGAGGAAAATATGTTACTTTCAGTTAATATGAAATTTTAGTCTAAATTGTAGAGGGTACGTATAGGGAATGAGGTAGCATCAAGTTGTTTCAAAAAATTGTGGCGTAGCATTGAAAACTACAGTATGATTTCAATTTAAATACTAATTATAATGTATAAAATTTCAGCATCAATCAGACACACACAGCCCAAACTGTGTTTCATACAATTACTTCAAAAAAGAGTTCGAAAGCCGATAAAGAAGCTAATGTCTCAAATTAAAAGGAAAAGAGAAGAAAAAGGCCTATGGAAGGGTGAAAAATCATTAAAAATAAATTTAATTGCTTCAATGCCTCGCTTAATCATATTATTGGATAATATTACTAAAACATGAAAACAATTATGCTAAATAACCCACATCCCTTCTCCCCCAAATGGAGCGATCTTGGAAACTTCTCAAAATGTGTTCATCTCCAACTACTCTCTTCAACTACTTGGCGTAAAGGGGTTGCCATCCCACGACCGACCGACCTTCCTTCTATACCAACATCACCGCCTCCGCCAACTACCAAAACTCAGGTTATAAACGCTCCATTGTTCCGTCGTAGCTGGCTTATTGGATGTACAAAGCTGGTGACACTTCGAGTGGTCGCCTGCATATACATTGAGCTCTCTAAGAGCATTTTATCTTGATGTTCCATTGAACTATCTGGATATGGAAGTCGTATTTCCATTTGATAATTCTCCTTGACATAAACAATCTGGCAAAGGGTTTACGTAAAAAGCTTCTTCTGACCGGAACCTGTCCATGCCCTTGGTTCCTGAAATCGGACCTTTTCTCTTCCTCGCAGAGCCTTGCCTGAGAAAAATCAAATGCAAGTACTCATTATTCATTGTATTAGTTTCAACGACGATGGCTGGAATTTAATTACCCAATGGAATATATATCCAATTAACTAATAACATAAACAGGGAAAAGCCAACTGCAATGAGTACACAATACCTTCTCTTGTGCATTTCAATAATTCGGTTGGCCAAATTTCTCCCTTCTTTCATTGTTCCTTGATCAAGTTTGTCGAATAAACGAACAAGCCCTTTTCTGTTTGATAATAACAAGAAGATACAAACAACTTCAGTTGAAGCAATTGAGACAGTAGAAAATGCTTCTAATGTTAACTTCCTTGCCTGTCAGGAGATATTGTTTTCCTATGTCCAAGAAATCGCCGGTGACCTTCAACTGCTCTTGCCATATTCCCAGAGTACGAAGGAACAAAAACGTCACTCTCAACAGACACAATGTAGTCAAGGGCAGCCATTTGGGATGCATGATTGACAAAAGGTTCAAGCTCCTCAACAGATGCTAATTTCTCCTGAAAGTATCAGAAGAAACATATAAGCAATCATTGTTGACTGCATAGAATGTTAATTGTACGACAGATAGTTCTGGAAGAAAGCAATTGTCCCAGGAACCCCACCTTACAGGCAAGGCCAGAGAATTTCGAGAACGGTCAAATATTAATCAACTTAACTAATAGGGCATGGGATTTAAGATTTGCGAGTTCATTAAACTTTTATAGAAAAAATTTCACGAAATTTTCTCAAGTACAAAACACAATGTTTTAGTTTAATAAGAGGTCCACAAAGTTACCTTGCTCATCAGTAATGGATACCGGGCTTGAAGAGCAGACATATGTGATTCACCACCATAAATCTCTCCAGCTGCAATGTATATAGGAGTTGTTGATGGGTAACCAAGTGCTCTAAGAAATATTCCGACCTCCTTTGGAGTTAATGGGCAGAACCCTTTGGATCTTTGTTCCAAAGGATCGATCTCCTTCACCTTCCAATATGAAGTATTTTCTCTGAAAGTGTTACCCAACAATACCATCACCAAAAAGGCAAAAACAGAGAGAGAAAGAAAAGAGGAGCAATTATGCTTTGAACTCAACTCAACACATCAACAATAAAACATGTAAAATGCAACCTAACACATTGAAAGTATCGTTATACCTAATCATCCTTAACTCGTCTGCTTCAGCAGAAGATAAATCATGTGTGCATCCACTAAATGCAAGCATGTCCTTCTCGTATCGTAAATGTAGAGCAATATAAGGACCATGGGCCCTCATTCGATCCACCAATAACTACAACATACGTTATGACTAGTTATAATCACTAAAAGAAGGGATACAATTGTTGCAGCAGCAAACAAGGAATGAAAAAGAATATTACTTTCCCCATCGTTTCGATTTTAGGTGAAAAACGGAGGGCTTGATAACAAGCACGGCAGCGAAGCCTCTGAATATCTAAAGGTAGATTATTGTTTGCTAACCGTGAATCAGATTTTGCAGCTCGAATAACCTACAAAATTGCACATTAATTAATGAACAACAATAATGTGAATTTGCGTTAACAAGATCCAAATGAAGTAGAATTACCTGATATTCTTCCCAAAGGGTAGCGATTTCGTCCTCGTAGTAATCCATACCTGACCAACTTCTAAAATGCCTAACTACCTTTGTAGCAGTAGCCAATTCTTTAGGAAGCTTTTTAATCACTTTTACATCCTCAGCAAGAGCGGATATAAAATGATCTTCATCAAAAACATCCGAGAAGTTGCTGAAGATAAAAACAAATAAACAAACTCGATCATGGACTGGGGAATGTGACACAACGAGATCTAGTTTGGAGAAAAGAAAAAGAAAAAAGAAAAAAGAAAACAAAACCTAGTGTCCTGCCAAAATGATTGTTTATCAAGTTCTGGAATTACAAGTGTAGCATTAATGATTCGAGCTACAGCTACCATGTCACATATCTGCAATTCAAGAAGGAATATGGTTTTCAAAGACCAAAACTTACACTGATATATTTATGAAGTATTGGAACAAAATAATAATAAAATAACCTGGCCAACAACTCTGGATCTATAATAAGCTTACATAACGTAAAAGCTACAAATTTCAGGAGAAAACTATGAACTAACATTTTCAAAGCGGCATACCTGTAGAGTCCCCTCCAAGCTCGATTTTTTTGACAAATTCAATGACATTGAATGAAACTAGGCCTAAACTTTGAATTTAGTGAGTGCAGAATGATTAAATTGAGAGATAAAGAGTTAAAAGATTCAAGTTGGGACGAAGATAACATTCCAAAATGGAATATAGATAATTGACAGATTGAAAAAGAATTAAAAATAAATAAAGTTCAGGAACTAAAACCATACTTTGAGAAATCTTATCAACAATGTGAATCTATTTCAATAAGAATTGTATGTTAGCACAAATAAAGGCTAAAAGCCTGTTACTATCATAATGTAGGAGAGGTTACAGACCCCAGCACGCATTTGATTAAGTCCCCCATTTGTATGAACTAGAAGGTAACCCCTTGACTCCATAGGTGCTGCATAAACAACACAAATTTTAAGATCAAGTACGAGGGAATCTTTATTTGGAACAAGATGAACATAGTAAAACTCTTACCTGTATAATTGACACTGGGATCCACACATGGTAAAAAGTCGCGGTTTGATGGAGGCTTCCATAGCTTGTCCAGACCCGGAACCAAGTTTGCACTGCCCAACTGTCAAGTCTAAAGGAGTGAAAACATGAAATGTGCATAACTTCTTATGAATAGCGAAATTACATCTATTAAACTTTAAAACAACCATAAAATGTGATTGCCAATTTTTACCAAAGATTAAAAATGTTACATTCTACCAATTACTCAAAGAAAAAATCGGTTGTGATGTAGAAAAGTCTCAGACGGCACGTTATTTTCCAGTTTTGTTGATATTTTGGAGTTTCACCGAAAACTGAGGAAGTTCTGCAAATGAATTTTAACTATGGAGTTAAAGAAATGGAAAACCTTGCGAGAAGCAACAGGAGCTTTAGACAGATGGAGGGGAACAATCTCCTGAGTCCAGCTATTCTCGGTGCTCAACCTCTGGTGTTTGAATTCACGTTGCTACATGATTAAGGAACATTAAATATGTTAAACAGCAATTTTCCAAAAGCAGAATCAAAGCAACCCACAAGTTCACAAAGAGAAAACCTAAAACCACCCCGTCAAACATTTCAAGAGTATTCAGTCAGCAAACACGACTCAAAGTCAAAGAATGCCCTACCTAATCACAATTCAAAGTCGAGAAAACCCCCGACCGATAGAATTAAAGACTACAAACATAAAATTAGAGTGCATTACACTCATCCAAGACATAATAAAAACGAAGCTATTCGCTGCCTACACTCGTTAGTCAAATAAGCACTCTAATCAATTCGATTTCAATTGCCAGAATCAGGAATACTTCAATCAGCCAAACAAAAAAAAAAAAAAAAAAAAAAACGTAAGAAACGCTGTTGAAAACACAATCATACGCGAAGGAGAAGAAAAGAGAACGAAGAAATGAAGAGTGGGAGCAGAGATAAAGAGAAAAGATAGGTCACCGCAGGAAGCTTGTGGGAATCGGAGAAGCCAGGGACTTGGGAGGACGGGAAAAAGTGAAGATGAACAGAAAGCAGCGCTAGTAAGCCTATAAAGCATATAGCAAAGGTTAGCAACTTCCTGAGCACCGCCACTGCTCTCCTTCTCCGTTTCAGCATCTCTCTCTCTCTCCACCGTCACTCTGAGCAATGGCCAAGTAAAGCGGTTAGAAAATACAATTCTCCTTCAGTGTTTCCTTCCGTTAGGCTCCAGGGAATAGCTCGGTTAATCCCCGGCGGATGCGGCGGCGAAGGAGAGGACGAAGAGATCGGCAGGGAAGAGCGGTGAGTGGTTTTGGTTTTATTGTTGATTCTAGTACGGCATTCGGCCGCACATTGCCTTTTGGTTGATACCATTTCCGCGTAGAGGGACGAAGCTGTAAATTAAATATTGGGAATTAAACATTTTCTGGGTCCCACCTTTTTTCCTTTTTCTTTTTTGGGACTCCAAATATAAAAGAAAAGAGAAACGTTTTCTTCCTCCAAATTTGTAATCCGTATTTGAAAGAGTTGTTTGTTTGCATCTCTACCGTAACCAACTTGTAATTGTAACGGCCACCATTATTATGAATTCAAAATTATTGTTCTCTTCTCACCATATTTAATCATTTATTCATTATATTATTTCAATAATTCTGATTACCTAATTTTTCATTTAAAGATAGGATTCATCCTCTCTTTTTCTTTCCTTTATAATTTAAAAACTTAATCAACGAATTGGAAAAACAAAACAAAAATACACGAAAATTAAGTTCAACCTAACTGATTTATTGGCTTGGCCTTTTATATACAAATAGCCATTTTAGTTTGTAATTATATCAAACAAATGAGTATGACTTTTTTGTTCTTATATAGATTTTTATTCAAAAGACGAATGAAGGTATACATATTCCTAAAAATGTTTTTTAGTATGACTATAATTATTCATAAACTACGTCTGCTTCAATAGATAATAACAATATTACTTTTGTGAATTGTTGAAGCATGTGGAAATTAATTAGAGTCTCACAAGTTGAGGAAAACAAATCAAACACACAGAACATCCCTACAAACATCTCGAGGGAGAAGAGGGAACGAAGAAACCCAACAAAGTGTGAGATTATGGACAACAACAATATTGATTGCTGATAATCTTATTTTTTATAAAGAGTTTTACTTATATGTAAATTAGTATTTGAAGTTATCTATCTTATTTGGCTCGAGATAGTATTTTTTTTAGGTTTGTCAATCTTGGATCGAATACTGGTTTGAGCTTAATAAGCCATGGTATTATATTTGATATTATGCGTTTTTATTTCAAAACAAATTTACAATGAGAATAGTAAAAAGAGTGTGAATACCATTGATTTTTCTCTTGTGGAATTTTAAACATCTCAACAATCTTTATTTTATTTCTTAGAAAGTAATATACTAATTTGTCTATTATTCAAAATGAAATGTAATGAAAATACATAATTATTATTTACACCAATGAAGTTGGAGTTGAGTGAAGTTCCTAAATAAATTATTGTTTGGAAGGAATTAAATTACAAACTTTTAATCTCTCAAGATAGGTGTGTACAAGACACACATTAAATTTAGCATTTTTGTTATTCATGTTTTCAATAAATCTTAAATTTAATCCTTCTTAACTTTTTGTTAATTTATTACTGGAATAATTTTTAATGTAAATTTTATAGACAAATATTGCATTTTATTGTCTATAAATCATGGAAAATATTGCAAACATAGCACAAACCCAAAGTATTGTCGAATATAACATGACATAAAAAATTCATAGTCATAGTGTTTGGAATTTATTAACGATAACCATGTCACTATCAAAAATATCCTCTCATTATTACTAATAGTCTTATCAAGGATGGAGTCTATCAATAATTAAATTTTATTGTATTTACAATTTTTTAAGATGGTGGCTAAACAGTTAATTAATTATCATATTTAACAACATTATCAAATACAATTACCATGTTGTTTAACCCATTTTAATCAAGAAAAACTAATTATAAATACTAAATTTAAGATTCATGAACTAAAACAAAATTCATATTTTAACATAGATTGAATTGATTTCTAGAACAGTTAAAAAAATCAAATTGAAGTGTAATACAACATGATGTGTTTTTCTACTAAAAGATAAATTTCCAAAATAAGCCAATCTATGGGCTGTGTCTCACATTGAGACCTCGTGACTTGTTTCTTTGTTTCTATAGTATGGACTTACTCACATTTGACATTCTATAGTATTAGATTAAAAAAAAAAGCTGCCCAAAATTACTTTACTTTTCAATTATTTAACCACTTTAACTTTAACACCTTTATTTGACTAAACAAATTTGTAGTTTCCATCTTATTATAACCTCTAACACTGTTTCATCAATCAATCTTCATGTAACTATAAAAATATTCCAAATTGTTTAGATATGGATAGTTTCTAGTTTAGGTATAGTCTTCCAAGTTTGTTAAATTTGGGACAGTTTTTAGAAAAACTAATTCAATGATTGAAAGTGATTTTGTTGGGACAGAATAATCAACTTTTGGTGTTTGTTCATTTTTTAGCATAAGTTTTTTATAGCTTTGCTTTTGACATTCCCCAGCTTAAAATATCATGTCTCTCTACTCATAAATTTCTTAATTTATATATTTACATGGTTTGTTTTTTAATTTGTAAAATTAATTTTAAAGTTTTTATTGTTATTTTTTTAAAAAGAATGATGATATTGTTGTAGAGATAATTGGAAAAAGGGAGAAGGGGGAATAGTTTGAAATTCGTGAGAAAGAGGAACAAAAGGGGAAGAGAAGAGCGGTGGGAAGGGATGAAACGGGGTTGCTTCATTGTCGGTTTGTCATATTGATTATTATGATTCAATTGGCATCAAATATTTAATGAAAATTTCACAATGCTTGTCCCCATTTTTCTTTTTTATCTAAGTAATTTCATCACATCACTCATTTAATTCATGGTTGGGGACCTCTTCCCCTTTTTAGCTCCACATCTAATAATGGGGTTTCAAGTTTTCAACTATGATGGAGGAACCACCAACTACTTGCTCCATATCACACTAATCTTTTAACTAAAAAAACAAAAATTCTAATAAAGATATGTGTGTTTCATCAGTAGATGTGTGAGAGAATGTTTTCGTAGTGCAAAATTAACGTTGTTATGTTAAAAGTTTGTATATTGCATTTATTTAAACTCTATGATAAAAGATCGTAAATTAACTATGTTCAATAGTGAGACCTTCATACTATAGTTGTTTGTAGCACAATGAGTAGTGTAATTATGGTATAGTTTGTTTTCTAATATGGACAGTGATTTCACCTTCAAATTAAGGTTGTTGATTACTTGAATGACAATTTCTTTTTTGACCTAGTCATCCCTTGTTTTCAAGATAAATTTTTTTAGAAAATTGAGTCAACTTTTTATAAACTAATTTCCTTGCAAAATGAAAGTACGAGATATACACAAAGAAACAAGTGAAGAATCAAAATACGTCATCGTCACATGTGTTGTTGAACTATATATATATATAACATAATTAATTTTACAATTCCAACAAATATGTTTAAAAGGAAATAAAAATGAAAATTCATTAATTTATTTTAAGATTAAAGATTAAATTAGGTAGAGAAAAATATGTAAAATTTTAAAATTCTACCCAACTTGCACTTTCTTAAGACAATAAACTTCATTGGGCCCAACTTCAGATTTTACTTTTAATTTAACTATAGAAGTCAAATATTAACAAATATATTCTTCTTTTAATTTATATGCTCTCTTCCTTCCCCCCCCTAAAAGACCTTTCTAAATACAACTTTAATTGTATTTAATTTCATAATTTTGCAAAAGGTATGCTTACACCTTATTTAAATTTCAATTTTGTAATACCTAATATATATTATTTTAAATTTTGTTTTAAATATTGCAATATGTATATTAAACCCAATAGTTGACAAACTCCACCTCATTTTAATATTTTAAGACTAGATATTTAGATAACAATATATTTGAAATGTTGATTGAAGAAATTGAGTAGAAACGAATAAGATTGTAAATCAAATTTGGATAATATCCAAAAGATGTTAAAAAAAAAAAAAACTATTGTTATTAATTCTACTTTTCATATTGTTTGTATTAAATAGTAAGCTTTTTAAAAATGTTTTAATAAAACAAAATGAACATACATGGTTTCTAATTTATTAAAAAATAGTGAAGAGTGAAAAGAAACCAAAGCATTAGTTTTGATATTAGAAATGAATTAGTTCGAGTCACTTTACAAGTTAACATTAATTAATTAAAGGCTAAACCACGTGATTATGACATATTTTACACTCAGATCTTTCCCCATCTGTTAATTAATTAATTAATGAATTTAGCTCCAATTAGCCATCTTGACTTTGACACAGAATTTTTCTTTTACAAAAAAAAAAGCTCAATGTTCTTTTTCTCTTTTAATTAAAATACGTGGTTCACAGGGAAGGCATCAGATCTCAATCATGCAACGTGGCACAATCCAGGTGGTTAAATGCGCTACAAATTCCAACGTTATAGAAAAAGGAAACGCATGAAATAATGACAGGTATGAAATTAGAGAGAGCGAACAGTGTGTACGTGGCGAGAGATGGGATGGTTAAAAGACCAAATGGGGCCCTTCTTTTTGTTTTTGTCTGGAGCTCCTCCAATGGATGGCAAGGGCAACAGTGGACATTAAGTAAACAACAAGCCACATGCACATCATTTTAAATACCCCCAAATTTTGTGGCTTTTGTTAATTGAGAAAATTAAATTGAAATTTTAAATTAATTAATAGGATAACCACCGGATTAAATGGTTAATTAATGAAATTAAGCAAATCCAAATCGGTGAAGTGGCGGAGTGGTGTTTCTGACTACTTCATTATTAGGGTTTAGAGATTGAAATCAAATTGTTTATTGGTGAACGTGATGTTTTCATATAGTTTTCTTTCATTTTAGAACTAAAAATAATATAATACGTAAAATTCTTTTATTGTTTTACACTTGAGGATTTAATAAAAGAAATGAGATGTATTTTCTTGTTTATATTCAACTTCAATTTCCAAAATTTATCATAATGTGTTATTTGTTTATAAGTTGTATAAATAGTAAATATTAGGTTGAATTCAATTATTGATAATGGATTTATGATGGTCATGTTATATATTGTGAAATTTATCTAGGACTTGTTTTGCATTACTAAATACTATGTAATTTACATTACATTAGATTACAAGTCCCAAATATATTTTTAGATTTTTTTATATTAAATACTTAGGATATAATTTGCATTCACGTTTGTTTTTGTTATATCACCTTTTGATTTTATTGGTTACATACTTGGTTTAACCAATTTAACTTAAAAAAAGATGTTAAAAAATTGAACGAGTTTCATAAAAAGAAAAAAAAAACAAATAAAATTAAACCCTCTTAATGGCTCCACCATGGTTTGGACAGAAGTTGAATTGAGTAGACCATTGGCTGATTTAGTTAATTTCCTACTCAAAATCCACAATACCTATACATATCTTTTTTTAATGGATAAGCCCAGACTTTGACATGCGACCAAAATGGATCAGTCTGATTGATTAATAACCTTTTGTTTTTATTTTTGGCATTATCATTCATTCTTATGAAAATATATCTATCTGGGTTTCCAATTATACAATTAATCGGTTAATGTTTCATATCACGTGTCATAAATTTCATTAAGTCATCTATTTGTCAGCACCCAACCATTTGAATAAGTGTGTAGGGCAGCAATTATATACTAGTGAGAGTTAAAAGTTGGTTGTCAAGTCGTCAATATATACCGAAATTGAAACATTCAAATTTGATAATACACTTAAATTAATTAGTCGCAATTGATATAAATAATCTTATATATACACACACTAGAAGTCTAAATTTCTTAGTCTACTTATTGTACTAAATTGAAATTGAAACAAAAAGAATTAAATTAGACGACATCAAATTAATTAAATGAGTGGACAAAAAATAAACCACTGAAAAATAAGTGGTATCTTCTCTTAAATATAAATGTCAATTTGGAATTTTAGTAGTTAATAAAAACTTAAATTATTTGATATAGGCATCGTAGACTTTTGAGAAACGTGTCAATTTAATTAATCTTTTTAGTTCAATTCTATAATTAAGAAATAGTTTCATTAAGAAATATTATTACTTGCTAGATAAGAGTGAAGATGAGCAGAAGATGGCAACAATGGGTGTGTGTAGGTACGACCACTTCGCCTTGAGTTATGATTTTGATTACAAGCATTGAACCACAGTGCTTTGATTTCAATGTCAAATTCATATGTTTTCGAATTACCTTCTAGTTCAATCAAGAATCAAGACATCATGGCATATATCTTGAAATATGAAAAGAAAATGAACAAACTAATTTTATTTCAACTGTGATATTGGTACGATCTTCAAATGATTAAAGAAAAGTAAAGATGAAAAACTCTTATACTAAACTCACACACATTGAATAATTTATCGTGTAATAGACAAGTTTTAGAACCCTTAACGTAATGGGTCAAGATTAGAACAAAGATAGTTATAATTTGGGATAATTTTTGGAATAATAATTAAGTATACATTATAACCCTTAATGTAATAATTGACAAATTTTGCTTTAATTATTTTGATTTTAATTGTGAAACTATTAAAAAAAAACGTGAAAATGAGTGAAAAGAGTTTTAATGGGCTGTCTTAGATGGAACAAAATTTAACTATAGTAAGTAGCTGAAAGCCCAAGCCCGCTGGGATTATGTGCGTGAAAACAGTATTAGACTTGGCTCATCCGAGACTCATCAAACTGAATCCATTTCCAATCCAAGATTCTAATAATCAATCAATGAAACAAGGTTTATGGATACATGTCTATCAAATCTGTTTGAGTTGCATCAATTAAAGTATGAAGTTAATAATTAAATCAATTTCAAGTATAGAAACTTAATGAGAGAGTTGACACTAAAGTGGTTAAGAGAGGAAAAATTAAAAAAAGAAAAAGAAAAAAAGTTGGATGGGTGTAGGTGGAGCAAGGGTGTGGATGCCTCTATGTATAGTTGGAAATTAATTTTGGAGAAGAAATAGAAAACAGTGGGAACACTGTACTATTTAGTCTCAAAATATTTTTTAAAAAAAAAATAGTGATGAAGGAGAAGGACAGCGATATTCCAGGTAAAGTACCATTACCCCTAAACCCCATATATAATATACTTTTCTTCTCCATGGCCAAACCTGTACTCTCTTATATTGTGGCACTGCCATAGTGGCATGCCATCCTTACATTTTCCTTATTCTTTTATTCAACTCTTTTTCCAACATCTAAATTATTAAACAAACTCTTACTTTATCCCCCATTCTCCCTTTTCTTCTTTTTCTTCTACCTTTTTCCACAACACTTATCTTATTCTATATATAATGTGCCTAACTGAAATTGAAGTTTGCTAATTTTATTCCACCAAATTCACTCCGTTTATCTAACTTTATAACTTTTCAGTATTTAAGCCTACATATGTATTATGAGGCTAATAATAAATAATATGCTATTTTTTAGAATATTTGTTATTTTAAGTTTATTGGTGAAGATTAGAGATTGGATATTAATTAATAAGATAGATGATCATATTCTTTTTGTGGATTTTAAGTAAAGAAACTTTAGGTGTGAGAAAGGATAATTAGGTAAAACTCCATTTGGGGAAAATGTATTATAAATATGCATATGGGAAAAAAGTGGGCAGTGAAGTTTCCAAGAAGTTGGATTATATTGAGTTTAGGGTGTCCACCAATTTGTTTTACATTTTTAATCTCAACCCTCTCACTATTTTTTAAAAATAAAAATCTAACTATGTATTTTTATAACAATCAACCTTTTCTCAAGGAGGTGTATTCTAATTGAATACATCATTCAAAATAGAAACATTGAGTGTGAAAGCAATAGAAGAGAGAATTGAAGTGAAACGGTGAAAATGAAATGAATTTAGTATCATAAACTTAACCTAAAATTTTCAATTCAAATGTGAATTTTAGATTAAATTACATCATCAACTCATTCACCATTATAGATATTCTATTTTAAGTCAACAAAACTTATAATATACATGTTTTTATTTTAAAAAATTTTGAACAATAAAAGATAGAAGATCAAATCTATGAATCGTCTCTGTATTTTATCAACTAAAATTTATTGAATTTAGTCTTACAAAATAAATTAAGGGATGGGAAAAAGTATAGTCAAATTAGATTTATGTATTGACTAAATATATTTTCTTTTAAAAAGGAAAAATGGTTGCATAAATAATCCAAATCTTAAACCTCATTTGATTTGATTTTAGAAAATTAATTTTATAAACCCTATTTCTATCCGTAAGTTTATTTTTTTGGTTGTATCAAAAATTTATAACTATGTTTTATGTGTACGAAATATTTTACAATATATGTAACTATGACAATAAAAATATATAAATGAGTGATAAGATATGCATAATCTCCAACAATAATTAAATATAAAGCTTATTCAATTATATAAAATGTCGTATTTGGTTATTGCTAAGTTTAGTTCTAATACAAACACATTACGTATAGAAATGTTAATGCCATTAACATATTCTATAAGCTTCAAATGAATCTCATAAATACCATTCTTTTTTGGTTGATGACTCGTTAAGCTACATTATATTGCTATGTGAGAGAACAAAAATCATTCATTTGATTAAATTACACCAAATATCTATTTTTTAATCAAATTACATTTATACCTTTAAACTTTTGAAAAGTTCATTATATTCAAATTAAATTTGGAATTTGTTCAAAAATGTACTTTTCCATATGACAAAATAATAAATAACTAAAAAACTTGAAAGACATATACCTAAGATGATCTACAAAATATTGAATGTATAAAATTTAATCTTTCATTTTAGAGATAAAACTTTCAATTCATCGTCCTAACTATAGTTATAATTAATATAATTTATGTCCGACTATTTTTACACCTCAATTCTAATTTTACAAACAAAAAAAATTAATAATTAAATGAATTTTGTTATATTTTGTAAATAGTTTTAATATATTTTTATTTTTCATTTATTTATTTTGGTTGAGATGGTGCATCATTAACCTAATCATCAATAATTCATGAAAATTGAAACTAAAATCAGCTCCAACATTTACACAAGCAATGAACAAAAGCAAAACACCAAAATAGTATGGGACATATTTTTGTTTGGAATAATTAGTCTTTAGATCTCAAAATTCATAAAAGTTATGAAATGAAAAGTAACCATTTTACCTTGCTATTTCATATAGTTTTTTTTTTTTTCTCTTAATCTCATTCAAGTTACAAGATCTAACTTAGATCTGTCTAAAAAAAATGAGAAAAACAATAATTACATAATTATATTTTTCCAATAGCTAGGTAGTAGTAGTAATTGTTTGATGATCTGTTGTTGTAGAAGTTGAAGAGCACCTCAAAGTAATTTCTTCAACAATAATTTCTTTTCCTCTTCGATTCATCATCAATTTAGACCAAAACCCATCATGGGATTTGTTGTTTATACGATGATGATCAGCATCAGCGGCTGTAAAGAAATTAGTGTTTGTTGTTGCTGTTGTTGATGAGGACGAGGAGGATGACCATCTTCTCTTGAATAACAAGCTGGACATGGAAGAAACTGAAGGTTTTTTTGTTGAAGAATAGGGTGAAGAAGAAGAAGAAGGAGATGAAGATGAGTAATAAGAGGATAAAGATGACAAGGAAGAAGATGAAAAAGAAGGTAATATTTTCGAAGAGGAAGAGGAAGAGGGTGTTTTAGTAATGGTCAAATTACAGAGCTTTTCTCTTAGACAAACAGAGCAAACCCCAGGTGATTGTTTGTGTTTTGGGTGTTTCCGGCAATGAGAGCTGGCGCCGCCGACGCCGGCTCTACAGCGGCCGGGGTTGGAGGATCTAGCCATTGGCGCCGCCGCATGATATTTCAAGTTGTTCTTTGGCATTGTTGAAGCATTTTAAATTCTCTTTTTTGGTGTTGGGGAATTGAGATGGTAATATATTTAAAGGGGGAATTAAAATGGAATGGAAAATTAGAGAGGATGGAAACTGGTGCACTTCCAGGACCTTTCCTCTCAACTTCGTTGATTTTTCTCATTAGAATTTTTATTTATTTTTATTATTTGGTAGTTTCTTTTGGTTTAAATATATTGATGATTTAAAAAGATTTTGTTGGAAAATGGGTGTTTTGACTGACTGATTGTGTGTATACAAGTTGGCTCTTTTGAACAGCTGTGATTAGCCCACAAGGGTTCCGGTGGGGCCAATCCTCCTCTACTATTTTTCCAAAATTTGAACCCACCCGTCCAACCCGACATGCTATGCACCCAAGCTACACATTATAAGACAAGTTTGAAGAGCTGAAATGTATCAGTTGAGTTAAGGAAAAAAAATGTGATCTAAAACATAAAAACTATGTAAATATTCGGTTTTTGATTTAGTTTCTATTCGATTTGTAACCCAATTTCAATATTTAAACTATTTAAACAATTTAAATTTAAATTTATTTCAACTTCAACAACCTCACTATATACTCATTTATCTTCTTTAGTTCTAATGTTTATCCATTAGTTTGAAAGAAGTATATAATTAATTTTGATTCATCAAAATTAATAAACATCAAGATATAGAAAATATAAATCTTGGAATATGTATACTAAATTTGAAAATAACCTCAAATTCCAATGGTAACACTTTTTTTTTTTTTTTTAATTTATGTATTAAATAGAAATGATGGACTCAAAAACTTAAGTATTAAAACCTTATATTTTAAAGTAACAAAAACTAAATAAAAATTAAATGTATATATATAATTTTTTTGCTGAATTATATTAATAATATGTGTGAAACTTAATTGGAAGATAAATGCTACCAACTTTTTCCCCTTTTTTCTTCCTCTCCTCTCCTCTTGTTCTTAGTCTATCTTCAGTTGTTTGGTGGACGGTGGGAGAAATTAATAATAATGTCCTAATGAAAAAATGGAAGATACCACACTCCAACCCCAGCCATGTCCTACACTATTAATAAACAATTTTGTTTCACAAACGTCGGTTTCTGAGTTTTAATATGTTACGATTGGACATCCATTTTTTTTTAAGTACAAGATAGATCACAAATAAAGGAGATCTCTTGGATTTTCCTATATTAAAAAGTTAACATATTAATCTCATCAAACAATAAATTAGGATTTAAAAGTTAAAATCGTATTTTTCATTTTAAATGACCTTCTTGTAAGTTCGAATAAACAAATTAATATATATATATATATATATATGTATTGCCATTTATGCATTATAACATAGTATTATTTTGATTAGAATATTGAGAGGAGCAATTTGATGTATGTATTAGTTAAGATGTGAATGGTTAATTATACTTCTAAAACATGGGGTATGGAGAGCTTGTCATTGGAAACACAAATTCATTTTCTATTCTCTTATATATGTTAATTACCCCTTTTTCATTTTCATTTGGCTCCTCTTTTTTCTCACCCCCCTCTTAATTAAACTAAAAAATCTACTGAAATTATTTTATAAATATATATTTATCGAATATTGAAGTTAAAAAAAGTGGACTAAATCATTGTATTATTTTGTAGAATATATATAATTATTCATAAAAAAAATATTTAGATAGCAACAAGAGAATAACCCTATTATTTTAAGCACACAACAAACATTGATTATATGTGGTATAAAATATAATGCAATAATTGGTTAATTGAATCACACATACACACTAGCTAGCTAGCTTGTTTTTATGTAATAATGTGAGGTTGATCATGTGATAATATGAAGATTAAATTACATAATACAGAGTCTTAATCTCATACAACAGCACACATCTGTATTTCTTTATAAAAAAGTATAATAACACATTTAGAGTTCTATCATAATGATATCTCCAGGATTGCATACATGTCCATATGCAACTTGAACACGTGTTGGGATTGTCTTTTCTTTTTTTGGTTGAATAATTGGGTTCAATGCAAATCAATTCTCATGTACTTTCATATGTTTTTCATTCCACATTTGATCACTTTATGCAAAAAGGAGAGTGTGCTGTTGTGTTATGGCATTTCCATGTACTGCAATAAAAACATGAATATTGTTTTGTTTGATAATAACAATAATAATGAACAAATTTAAGAAAGCAAAAGGGTAACATCTAAGGTGATGTGTCTACATTAGAATATAGTAATAAAATTTAATTTGGATGGGTTTTAGAGGATAAGGAGAAATTAAACAAATAGAAAAAATTGTGGATCACCCCATTGGAAGCATTAATATATGTCTCAATCATATCAAAATTGTTAATGTGAGGTTAGAAGACTAATTCCAAGAACCATTACTACATGTAGTTGAGCTTCACTTGATCTTACCCAAAAGCCGAAAAAAGGTATATTACTTGTTAAAAGAACTAAACATTCAGAAAAAACAAAGAACGATTAATATAAATATAGTTCAATTAACATCACCTCATATAAACAACTTCCAAGTTCAAGCTACAATTTCCACCACATGCTGTAATAATAATGTTATATATTAAAAAAGGACACGTAAGAGCAAAGTGTAAGAGTGATTTAAAAAAAGGATATATAGTTTCCTCTCAAATCTGTATTCTGTACACACACAACATTTTGGGTAAATATTAATTGTTCAATATTTGGTATTCATGGTTTTTAAGTCCTTCATTTGGGCTTCAAGTGGGTTCAGGACCAAATCTATTTTGGGCTCATACACAATACATACACATATGACAAGAACTAGCATTGGAATTGAATCTCAAAATTTTAACCATATGTATGCAGTGAATATACATAGAACGAAAATCTTCAACGCCAACTTGGTCATCGGAGGTGTTTAGGTGCGGTGCAGATTCGAGTTTAGGTCGCAAAATTTGTTCTTTGACTGCTAAGTTTGAGTTCTTTTGTTTTTAGGCATTTTTTTTTAACGTAGAGAAGTCTGATCTTATGGTTTATTTTTGTTTGCTGACTTTTTGTTTAACCATTTAACGTATTTTTCAAAGTTTTCAACATATTGTCAAATATGTATTTTATAATATTTTTTCGCATGTTACAATACCGCTGGAGTTGTTTCATAAGAACAACTAAATTATAATGTAAAAAATTTTAAATTGGTGGAATGAATTTAGTATGTAAAAATAAAAATCAGGAGCATCAAGGTACACCTTTAACCCACAAGTTTTATAACTTAACAAAGAAAAACAAATGAGGAAACTAAATCCAAAAGATAAGAATTAGATTCCAGTAGAAAATTTCACATTAAATACGAGAAAAATATATTTAATGGTTCATATAAAGCTTCACCTTAATATCTACTTAATCTTTAAAATTTTATAATGCCATGGTTGAACTAAAATGTTCCTTTTAAAATTTCAAAGATGAAATGGACACTATAGACATTGGACTCATTAAAACTTTGGTGACAATAATATATTTTTGCTGGAGAAAAAACCACCAAAACAGAAGAAAATGAATTTTCACAGAATTCTCTGCCTCCCGCCCGACGACACGTGGAGTTAGCATCCTAAGCAACAACAAACAAGACCCCAGCGGCCGCAGCGGCTGCCCAAGTGCTGACCATCGGTGCAAGTCCAGAGATACATGTAGCGGAAGATGCCTCGACAGGAACCTTGGACGACGTTGGGGAGTTAACCAATGAGGAGTCAGTATCTTTGGGAGCAAAATCAATGGATGGCATTGTCGTTGGAGAAGCTCCTCCAAGAGATGATGGTGCTGTAGACGGCGACACTCCATCTTCGGTGGGGGATGGAGCTGGGATTGTAGAGGAGGGAGCTCCAGAATCTGCAACCGTGACCGCGAGCTTCATGCCGTTGCTACAATGACCAAGTGCACCACAGATGAAGTAATGAGTACCAGGCTTGTTGAGAGTGATGGTTGTAGCGCCAGTGCTATCGCTACTAATGGAATTGCTAGCCGTGCATGAGTTATAGTCACTCCCACGCACTTCATCCACAGTGTGCCCAACTCCATAATTGAACGCTGCCCATCAAAAACATACCAAAAAAAAAAAAAAAAGAAATCAAATTAGTACAAATGAAAAAAAACTATCAAATTAAACAAGACTTTAAAATGGGACTAACTTAGTGTGTCGCCTACAACGAAGGTCTTTCCAGAAGTCCAAGAGCTGTAATCGACACCGGTGGACCAACCGGCAGCGTCTCCAACTGTGTAAACCACGGCGAAGGTTGGAATAGCCATAGAAATGACAATGGTGGCTAAGACCAAAAATGGAACTTTGAAGGAGTAGGCCATATTATTGTAGTACTTGTTTTTCGGATTATGAATTTTTGATGAAAGGGGAGGGAGGGAATTTATTGGTATTTATAAGATAGAAGAAGTGGGAGTGGGTGAAAGCTTTGGGCCCAATGAGAGTTAGGTTCTTCAAAAACAATCAAGTAGATTCCTTTGATGATATACCAAACTATATAATTTGATTTGTTTAATGGTTTAAATAAATAAAAATGGTTCACCAAATTGGTGGAAAACATTATGGGGAGTCCCAAAAAGGGTGTAGTAGCTAGGTCTAACTCTACAATGAAAACTTTTTTTTGGTAAGATTAAGCAGTTGGGTCACAACCAAATTCCTAACACACCAACTTAACTAAAAAGCACTTCCAATTTGGAGTCATTATGCTGGATCAGTTTAACCAAACTGAGTTTATTTGAGTCTAAAGAATCTTATCAATCTTTAATATTAGACGTGTCATTAAATGAGATACTATTTTCTTCTATATTTTTATGGTTCTAAAATTTCTCTTTTATGATAAATAATTAGAGAAAGACTATGATTTACTTGCAAAAATGTTTGTGCAACTCAAATAGTTCTAATAAAAATTTATCATTGAACAAATATGTTGACACAAGTGGATCGGATCCAACTCATTCAATAAATAAAGACGCTTTCAATATTATGGTGTGAGGAGTTGTTCAAATCAAACTCATCAAATAATAATAAATATTGTTATTTATTTTGCATTAAGTGGACATTATATTATACACCAAAAGTTTGAATGTTCAACTACTGTACACATATACTGATCCAAAAGAAGAGAAATATTAGCAGCAATACGTATGTGTATTCTCAACCAGCATTACTTACTATGAATATATGTATATAATTACTCAAAACTTGCATTCCAAAATTGAAATTTTGAACCAATACGTGGGCTAAAATCAAAAGAAAAAACAAACAAACAAAGGAGGTGATAATAAAGTCTAGACAATAGACATCAAGGTGGAAATTATATATATTTTTATATCTTAATCCATGATATCATCATGTGTTCCAAATTGAACAAAACTTAATTTCAATCTTGTTGAATTGAAGCATATTGAATCAATCCTCCAACAATGGTCTTTTCTTTTCATGCACCTGCATGCAAAAGGATCAAACCCTATTCACACACACACACATATATAAATAAATTCATGGTTATTTAAACAAAAACTTGACATATAAATTATAATAATACAAAAAGAAAAGAGAATAATTAGAAAATATTGGTTGTAGAAATTAATAATTGTGCATTTATTTTTCTTAACCTTCACAGAGGAACTGCCAGCAGGTGGTTTAGGAATTCCTCCTCCATTGATAGCATGGTACGGCGTCGTTTGGTCCTCGATGAGATAACCAATTTGATTGGATAACAGTTTAACCTTCACAGAAATAAGTATAATTGTGATTAAATATAGTTCCTTGATAGTTGAAGTATATTTTAAATTCCAATACTAAATGTAGACTCAAATCTTTTCGGTTAAATTGTAAATCAATTTGGAAAACAAAATTAAATTATTTAAAAAGATTTATCAAAACAGTAAGACTAAATTCTAAACTTCTTCTACCTAATGTATAAGTTAATTATCAAATAGAGCTTTACGTTTAAAATTAAAAAGAAAACCAATTATCATCCCTTTTCATGACTAGGCATAAGATGTGGCTCATTGCCCTAATCAACACTGATCAGTCGATAGTATCTTGGAACAAGAGTTGTAGCAATCTTATTTGAAAAAAAGTTTAGAACTACTATTTTACACATACCCTAATTTCTCAAATTACAATTTTACTTCACCATTATATCGACCTAATAGAATCCAATATATATAAATCAGGAATTTACCTCCCCTTTAGTTGTATGGAGTAGCCTCTTAAGTTGTTGATTATCTTTCTCAAGACTTTTTACTGTAGCAGCCAAAGCTAGAGCTCTAAGAGTTGGAGGACTCAAACTATAAACGTAAATCAATTTTAACAATATTAGAAAATCATTCCAAACATATGACTAAAGACATAATTAAATAAATTGAAATTTTTACCTTTGTGATAAATGTAACAATCTTCGACATGATTCATCCTCGATGTTACTCAACAAGAATAACTTACCAATGGAGGAGTCAACTTTTCCCATTAATTTAGATAAAGCGGACTCAACCAAAACTTCTTCCATCTGTGAAAATTGAAACTACTAAAAATAAAATAAAATCAAATCAAGAAAGTAACCATGCATTATTACTTTTGATATTAATGAAAAGGATGTTTAATTTTTAGAGATTAACCTTTTGCAGTTGGTGTTGATCCTTGAAGAAATTCAAATCCAATTTTAAAATTTCAACTTCTTTTTCCAATTCATCGACACGAATTTGGGTTTCTTGAGCACGATCAAGAGTCGATTTTCCTTTGTTAATGAAGTCTTTCAACGTCTTCACTTCTTCAACCAAACATGAACGCTCTTCCCTCAGTATTCGGTTCTGTTCAATTGCCTTCTTCAAGCCTTGGGCATTCAATTTCGCTTCTTCCTTAATAAATAAAAAGATGAAGACTTAATGAATTATAATAATAATAATTATTATTATTGCAATAAATAAATAAGAAAAAAGAGATCAAGGATGGAATTGCCTTGGCACTGTTTAATTTAGATTGTAAAAAGAGGCATTGGGACTGAGAAGACAGGAGTTTGGATTCAAGTGTTTGTGCAGAGATTGGTTCTTGAGGAACACTCATTTTTCTTTTTGTTGGGAATTGGAAAATTTCGAGATATGGATGGGTCGGAGGAAGAAGACGATTGTGTTCGTTGATTCTATGTTCAAAGATTTTGGATTTTAGATGACTTTTTAAACCATTTTCTTAGGAGGGATGAGAATCAAAGATAATAATATAATTGTGAAATCAAATTAACAATTAACAAAATCTTTTATTCTCTCACTTTTTTTAAATCTACCCATATTTCTAATTATTTTATATATTCATATTCATCCAAATGTGGGATTTTCAATTCCAATGCAAAGTATCGTTGGTGAATCTCGTGTGCTAAAAATAGAATGGTTGGTGATTATTTCAAAAAAAAAAAAAAAAGGGTACAAATTCAAGTTTTTTATTTACTTTTTTATGTTTTAAATTTAAATATAATCTACCAAATATATTTCAGATTATAAAAATGAATTATATATATATCTACGAGAGTCAATGTATGTACTTTACAAATTTTTTTAGACGTAAATACATAATATTTTTGAGAAAATTTCACGTCCAAAAAATTAAAATTAAAGAGATAATTAACCTCTTTACATGATAGATGAGTTATTTCTTTAATTGATTTTAAAAATCTAAAATTTAAATGATTATACGTGTATAATAGATATAATTTTCATGGTTACAAGAGTCATTGATAATTATATTATTTAAGTAATTTTTACCATTCTTTCTTACTCTCTTTTTTTGTGCCTAACAAAGTAAAGTCAATTTGTCACCCCTCTCTCAATCTGAGTTTTATATTAAAAAGAAATCACATTATAAAGAAAAAGTATGTCGCAAAATAACTAAGTCTCTTTTTATATTTTAAATTTGGTTTATTTTCAATTTAATTTATAGATTTATCATGTACCTCAGACATATATCAATTGATTTTATAAAAATTATAACTAATTAAATTTGACGTAATGAAAATTTGAGGTTAAAAGTGACAAATATTAAAATTTAAGGATCAAATTGCAGAAAATTCAAATATTTTAATGATAAAATTTTTAACATAAGAAAGTAAACTGAAACCATTTGATTTTATAAAAATTATAACTAATTATTTTTTTTTCAAATGAACGATTTGAAGACCTATTGATTCAGACCTTTCAATTCATAGATGTGGATCTCGTTTGGGATAGATTCTATTTTGAGAGAGTTGAAAAAGCACTATCTGGTTGAAAGGTTCTATACATCTGCCCTTTCTCAAGGCATTTCTTTAGACAAAGACTCTGTTTTTTCCTCTTTTCGGATGGTAAATATTTCTCAGAACATGGAGTGTGAATCAAACCCATGTTTGAATTGAAATTGCAGGTCAGTTTATCAGCACCTTAACTAATTTGACGCGATAATGTGCGTGACCCTAACTTGATTCTACAAACCACATAAAGTGAAACCAAACTTAAAACCAATATGTGTAACATTTTTTAAACTTAAAAAGATAATAAAACTAGACTAAAAAATCTAGAAACAAAAATAAACTCATGAAATTTTCTATCTAAAATCAAATGGACAAAAGACCTATCTATCCCATAAATATTGTAGTGGGACTTTCATCTCCCCAACGTAGAAAAATAAAGGATGGAAATGATCACCTACCAATCTTGATAAAATCGACAAATTATTCATCTAAAAGGATATCAAAATTTACAAACATTAATAGTACTCAAGAAGTCTATGTATTGATCATGATCTCACACTCTTGAGAAGATCCATCTCATACAACTTATTCATTTTATTGACAATTGATTATGAAATTAAACTAAATATAAATCTAATATGGTTTTGAGATGAATAATCCAAGAGTTATAATAATTATTGGTTATTGGATAAAAAAATAAATTTATATTTAAAATTATTTAGGAGGATGCTCCTTGCTTCCTTCTTCGATAGCTTTGTTAGTCTTAATCATTCTTTTGCTTTGGATCATCTTCTTCATTATTTTCTCCACTATGCTCAATAAGTGAACTCAACTCGTCTTTCGCTGTTTCAAACTGAGTTTATATTCGCAAAGAAATCACATTAGAAAGAGAGAGAAAAAAAAGTCTCCATTGATCAAGTCAAATAGAAAATTTTAACTTTTGAAAATTAGGTTACTTAATTTACATTTAAATATATGAATCTAATGAAAATGAACATAATTAAGGATTAAATTGAAACACATAACTCAAATTCGGTAAAATGGAAACTTGACCCAAAATCTATATAAATAGACATTTGTTTTTCAATCAAACAATAATACTTTATAACATAAATTCTCGTAAAATTTCATCTCAAAATCAAATAGATGAAAAACCTATTAACTATCTTATAAAAATGTTAATGTTCTTTCTAAAATGATATCAAAATCCACAAAGCTCAAACAAATACATTCGATACAAAAAAAATGTGATAAAATACATCATAATCTATTCATTTAATTGACAATTGATTTTGAGATTGAACTAATTAAATATTTATCTAATATCGTTTTAGGGTCTAATCCAAAAGATACATCTTATTGAGCGTTTTAAATTGCAAAATCGAGGGAGATCATACTGCTTATGAACTAAATTGGACTATTTTCTTCAATTGACAATTGATTTTGACATACAATCTATGCTATATTTCTCTATGTCAAAAATCTAAAAAAACAACTCGTGGAATGTATATATATATAAAGATTGGAATAATTTGATTAATCAACACATACAACTGACATAATTGATAGTTATGAACTCTAAACTGAAAAGCACAAAAGAGTGCAAGACTTTTGAAAATAGGGCCAAACTAGATTTCTCAATGGAGCAGTGTCAATTACGAGATTTGGTTAGGTTGGTAGTCCTCATAAAACAAGTGGATAAAACTAATAATGTATTTATATGGAATATATATAATGCATTTGTAGGCCACGGAATTAATAACTTTTTGGAGTTCCGACCTTCACCTTTTAAGGGTAAAATGTAATGTCAATTAGCACTGAGTTAAATTTAATCTAACATAAGATTGGTAATTGAAACTTTAAACTTTTTCGACAAAATTAAAGATACATAATTTTGAATAGAGAAGAAATAAGAAGAGACAAAATTGATACTATCCATACTAATCATCAAACCAAACCTACCCTAAACAGTAGAAAACACTTTTCTAAGCAATTAAAGATGCATAAGTGATCAAAAGGTCTTTTATTCGAGTTCATACATATATATATATATATATATATATATATATATATATATATAAATATTTCAATATCCTCAAACCTTTCAAAACGATCACTAAAGTATAATCTTTCTGAAATTATAGTGAAAATTGAAAATGATGTGTTATGTACTAGAATAGTGTGATGAAATCATCTCACATCTATTATTATAAAAGGAAAAATGATTTTAAATACAAAATTTATGAAAATATTTACGAATATTAGCAAAATATTACAAAATAAACAAAGATATATTACTATTTGTGTCTATCTTGATAATTTTTTTTTTTTTTTTTTGTTGATTTTGCTATATATGAAAATAATTCTTATAAAAACTAATGACAAATACTTTTAATAATTTCATAAATAATAAGGATGCATGTGAAACAAATGATGAAATTAAGTAATTTAGTAGGACGTTGGTTGAGGTATTGATTTCTCAAATTAAGGACCAAAAATCAAAATTAATACTTGCTTAAATATGGACGTTGACAAAAAATGTGGTCACAAATAAGTATTTTATTTTATTTTTAAATATAAGAACAAAAAATTTATAATGAATAATATAGAGCTAACTTAGATATTTAATTAAAATTTTGTTATATTTGATTTGTGTGTTTTAAGGGAATGAATTAAAAAGTTGAATTCAGATTTCGTTTAGACAGAAACATTTGAGATATAAATTGAAGGAATCAATTTAGGGTTTGTCGAAAAAAAGCCTAACCTTCTCAAAAAGATCTTCGGCCATATCCGCGTCCTTACCGATCTTTTTGGCTACATCATCTAAGGACTCTGCAGTCTTTTGGAGTTCGCTGCCGTCGGGGAGATGGTCCGCAATCTCTTCCGCCGCTTTATCCACATTATCCGCCGCTGACCCCGCCATTTCTGCCACATCCTCCGCCTCTTCCACCACTTTATCCACTTTCTCTATACACAATCATCATGTCCACATTACTAAATGCGAATATACTTAATTGAACCTTGGGGCGGTTTAGGATTATATATATACGTGTGTGTGTGTATGTATATATATTATTCATATCCCTTACCTTTTAAGGTAAGAAAAGGCTTCCAATAGTTCTTTGTCTTCCAAATTGATAGAACTGCAGACAATACCACCCCAGCTATCCATAATGGTCTGAAACTAAAATCCAGTTGCAAATATATTAAAACTAAATCCATTCGATTATGATAACGGTAGGTATCAAAGATTCTCAAACCTTTCTTCTGTAGAATATGGAAGGTCATATCAATAGTAAATACCAATTACTATTGGGTTATTAGGTTAAAGTTAGTGATTGACAATAATATTAAGTCTACAAGTCAATTCAAAAACTTAAAAGTATAATATTTATACCAACACTGTAACATATAAGATAACGAGTTAAAACGAAAAGTATATTGAATGAGAATAGAATTACGAAGGAGTATCGGGGAAAGGAGGAAGAGATGGAAGTCCGATGATGGAGTCAGCGCTGTAAATGGCCATATTACGACTACAAGTTGAGCTTTTGGGATTCGTTTTGGTAGTTGGAATTAGTGGCAAGCTCTTCTGGTTATGGAGATGACTGAGATTAAGGTTTGATCCACGGCGATGAGGGTGGTGGGATCGAATGGTGGGCGATCCAAAGTAGGTTGAAGATGAAGAAATCGAAAGAATCGACATTATAAAGAAAAAAAATAGTGGAGAAATAGGAATTAGGAATATTATTATTGGAGAATTATGAAATATGAATGGTAATGTTCACAAGGAAACCAACCCTTTTAATTAGCGTACTCAATTGAAATCTATGACTTTTGAATCTCAACCTACCTTTGCCTTCATTAAATTCATATTTATTGCTTCACTGTATTTTTTTAAAATAATAAGGAAAACAATGAGAAAATCAATATTATTATTTGGTTTGAATTGTATTGGAAGAAGTTGGGGTGCTGGTTATTAATTGTCAATAATAGAAAATTGTTTAGTGTGAGATAAAATGAAGGTCATGTGTTTTGTGAGTATTTTCAGAATTGGTGATATTACTAAAGTTGATTCGATTAAAAGTGATTTATAAAATGTTTGGTTCTAGTCAACATTTGAGGTAATTTTGTTGGTAGGAACGGTTTTGGCTCCTAATTTGAAGTTGGTAGGATGAGCTATTTTAGATAAATTATAAATAGTTGTGTAAATTATGTGTGGAATAATGGTAATGTTTGATTAATTTGAATTTTTAATAAAGAAGAATTGAAGCAAATAAAATTGCAGAGTTAGAGAATCCTCTCAACTTGATTGGGCCAAGGTTGAGTATTTGCACCCAAAAAATGGAAGAACTATGGGTCCATAGAGGAGATAGATATTTGAGGCCAATATTGTCAAATGCATACTTGGATCCATTAAGATTATTTTCTCAAGTTATACGGACTACATTTCAAATTTATTCAAGGTTGAAGTACTCAAATTAAATATTTTAAAATTGAGATACTAAAATGGTTCTTTAACCAAAATAATAATAACAATCAAATAATAATTGTCATAGAAGCGATTGTTGTTTAGATTATTTTTTCCAAAATTCTTTGTACTAGAAAACTACCGTTTATATTTGGTTGTTTTTTTTTTTGTACCGTTTACATTTTCAATATCTAAATTTTTATATTTGACACACAATCCTAAACAATCAAATAAAACAATAGAAATAAAAGAAAAACAATCCAATAACCGTTTGAAAAAAGTAAACAAGAAAGAAAAATTGCAAAAAAGGACAAATAAAATTTTCATTTTAGTTATTGTAAGTCATTTGATTTTATTCTTAAATATTAGAGAGTTAAAGATTGTAAAATGGTTAATTATGTAAAAAGAATAGAGGGAATTAGGAAAGATCCAATTTAGTTGGTTATAAGATAACAGTAATTTAGTTGGAGATATGATATGCACATGATTAAATCTTAATAACAATAACCTATCACAATTGAGTTTAAAATGCATCGTAAATATCAATTATTATATCTCATAATTGAGTTCTATCACTTTAAATTATCATTCATAATTCTATTTAATTTAAATAAAATCATATCGAACCAATAATTTTATCAATTAAGCTTCTAAACTTTTATAAACGAATCAATTTAAACTATCAATAAGATTTCCTCAAAATTAACCATAAAAAATATAATGGTAAACATTAAATCTCAAAATCAATCAACTATTAAGAGATCTCAAAATATTTTGGTAGTTGAAGAAGAAAGCCCTAAACTTGAGAAAAGTTAGGTATGAGGGCCACAAAGTTGGAAAAGAATTGCTAGCAATATAGAATGATCAGGCAGATTTGAGGTACATATCAAAAGTGTCACGTCATTCAACTTCTTCTTTATAATTTGAACTAAAATTAATCAACAACCCTAAATCAACTATTAATCCGAGCATAGTATAGTCGATATATATCAACGATCATTTCAAAAATTGATTCGGTTTGACTTATCTGTCTACAAATTATAAAACTAAAAGAACAGTAAATCATAAATTCATCATTTAAATAAGATTTTAATTTACAATTTGATTGTCTCAAATAAATTTAAGTTTTCAAGTTTTTCTTAAAAAGGCGAAAAAATTTGATTGACACACTAATTGTATATTTTTGTTGTCATAAACAACTTTAATTTCACCCACTTTAGGATGACTTATAGTAATCACGATGAAGACTTACTACCAAATATTAAAATATGCACACAAATTATTATTCCACTTCTTTTGTTGATCATATAAATAATCAATATTATCTCAATTGATTAGCAGGAATAACACAACTTTATTTGCTCACCTCATGACATTAATTAATTAGTTTTTTTTTTTTAATGTATTAAAAGACAACCATCTAGGTTTAAGAAAAACAAAACCATTACCAACTAAAGGGAGTTAATTGGAAATAAAATTAATTCCACATTTTAGATAATAGAAAGTGAACAAAGTCTCCCATTGAATGAGTAAGAGTGTGATTAAAAATAAGAATAGTAATTAAAGTTTATAATATTAGTATATATAGTAATATTTTAAAGAGTGATAAATATTAAGAATTGAAGTCTATCACTAATAGACCTACCCTAATAGACTCTACGGTTAGCTATACAAGTTTATCACGTATAGATTTTAAAATATTACTATACATTCAATTATTATTTTTAAAATTACTGCGTATTATAATTACCTTGTTTATGCATGACAAATTTTTTATTAAGTAAGAAAAAAAATAACAAAATATTATAATAGATCATTTAAAATTTGGCAAAGATAAAATATTAACCTTCGAAAATTCAATCAAACATCGACAATCATATATTTGTAGTAAGTATATTTAATATAACTAATTCTTTTCTTATTTGCATGGAAATGGTTTTTTTACTACAACAACCATATGAAAGATTAGTTGGGTTATTAGTGGGTTATATTAGACTTTAAGAATCATTTATGAATAGATTGGTTAAGATGTCACATTTTGATTTTAATATTGAATGACTTATTTATTTTCATGATTTTAATAAACCAAAAGAAATTCCCCTTATTTTTTGCAAGAGAAATTTGAAAATGATTGCCATATTGTGTGTTTTTTTTTTCTTAAATAAGAATCATTACATTTTTTGTTTTTGCCAAATTGAATTAAGTTGAAGCTATTGATTATGTTGGGTTGATTTTAATATAGAAAATAAAAAAGGGAATTGAAATTTAACCTAATTGTTAGCAAAGTCATTTTTAATTGTTTGATTAATTTATATTTTCATGAGAGAAAGGAAATTGAGAGTGCTCCCTCCTCTTTACCCATTATTTCTTTACTCTGTTTCTCTCTCTCTCTGTCTCAACATTCTGAGCTTCCTCTGCCATGGCGGTTACACTCAGCAGAAAGCTTTTTCCAGTTGCCACTGGAACTGCCCTACCAACTACTAATTGTTCCTCCTGCCCTTACGACTGCCCTTACGACTGTTACGGTTTTCCTGATCTCTACTTCTCGCCCCCGCCACCACCCCCTCCTCTTTCCGACCACCAAAAACAGCTTCCAACTACGATCATCGTCCTAATTCTCTTCATCGCCTTTTTCGTAGCTTTTACTTTCTACATCATCGTCGTAAAATGTCGATCTTGGTACTCTGGCTCCGCCAACGACGGAGCAGAGGCGTTGCAATCAGACGGCGGAGAAGGAGAGTTTATGAACGAGAATCAAGTGGATCATCCAATTTGGTTCATCACCACCGCTGGACTTCAACAATCAGTCATCAATTCCATTACGGTTTGCAAGTACAAGAAGAGCGAAGGTTTAATTGAAGGAACGGATTGCTCTGTTTGTTTGAGTGAATTTCAAGAAGACGAAATGCTTCGGTTGTTACCAAAATGTAGCCACGCGTTTCATATTGGTTGTGTTGATACTTGGCTAAGAACGCACACCACTTGCCCTCTCTGTCGAGCTCATATTCTTACTGATTTCACCACCCCCAACTCGGTAAGGCCACCAAATATAGGTCCATTGAATCAAAACGAAGGTAGTTTGGGTTTAAATGAAGATACCCAGATGGAGAATGAGAATACTAACCGGGAAGCTGTAAGGGAAAATGAAGGTGGTGGTGTTTCTATTTCTAGTGAGAGCTCTGAAAACAGAGGAGATGTTGTTGATGAACAAAGAGAAGTTGAGGAGATAGTTCAAAAAGAAGGGAATTTTGAATCTGATGATTCAAAAGCCGAAGGAAATGAAAGTATGGGGAACGATAATCAACTGAATTCATCTTCAACAACAACAACAACAACAACATGATATCAAAAAGAAAAAGAGAGAGATGAGAGAAGAGGGTGAGTCTTGTTTGTATGAAATTGATTAATTTTGAGTAGTAGAAAGAGAGGGAGTGGCCTAGCTATGGTTTAGTGGATTGCTTAAATAATCTATAAGTAATCAATCTCTTGAAATCATTTTATTATATTTTTTTTGTCAATATAATTTGAAAATATAAGCAAATTCATAAATGGATATTTGGCCATTGTGTTTTTCTGTGTTCTACATTGGGTTTATGGGTATTGTATTAACTTTGCTTTATTTGAAGAGAAGGGGAAGAGAAGGGAGGAAGGGGAATTTGTTGTTTGACTTAGTTTGTTTGTTTTGATAAATTTCTAAAACCATTATTTGGGGTTAATACATTTGAGAAATGAGAAAGAAAAAGAAAAAGAAAAAACTTAGGTAAGAAGGGAGAGGAATATAAGGCTACCTGCTCTGATGCTAAAGCCTAAAATCACTATCAACTCTTGCTTTATCATTACATTAATAAATAATTAATGATGAAGTTAACACTTTTTATTTTAAAATTATTTCTGATTTTGAAATTGTTCTACATTTTGAGGTAGACTTCGCACCAAATATTACTTTACATATTATTATTATTTTTCACTCTAATTGTTGGTGTCTTTTCAACTATATGGTAATTCATTAAAATAAAGGTCTATTTTCATCAATGTACTTAAATTATAAAAAATGAAAATGGAATATTTTAATATTAAATTGATTAAGGATTAACTAATTTAAATCTAAAATGCAAATAGCAATAATCTCCAATTCCATAATTTTGGAGATTATTGGACACAAAATTCAGATATTATACACAATAGAGTTAGCTAACAAACTAACCACTTAAGAAACATAAAACACAAACAAATAGCAAATAAAAAGGAAACTAATAATAAAAAAAAACGATGAAAAAATTATTAAAATTTCAAGATAATATAAAATCTAAACTAACATAACTCTGTGAATTCAAATTTAATTAAAAAAAAAAAACAAATAAAAGATTTGGAGAAAAACGATTGTAATCAAAATTGTGGTGAAAATTAAAATATATATCCCTTAATTAATTTATTTTGAATATCCTTGAAGGATTTTACCTTGCTTTAATCTAGTTAGGTTTAGAAACATAAACTTGATTTAAATGCCTTTGGGCCATTGAGTTATGAGGCCCAAATACAATCATTCCTGGACTTCAGTGTATAAGCCCAACCCAACAAAAACATGTAGCCTCTATCATGAATGTGTGTGTATGTATACATACATACATATATAAAAATATTTGTTGGTGAAAAGGGGGAAAGAAAGAATAGTAATAATAGAAATATTATTATAAGATGAGGAAAGACAAAATGAAAGGAGAGGGAAGATATAAAGTTTGTGTCCTCTGATGTTGGTAACAAAAATAAGGAAATGAAATGATATTATTGGGATATATTTTTATTTTATTTAAAAAATATATATAGAGGATTTTGAAAACAAAATGATGAGATGAAAGGAATATTTTACTGTTTACCTATCCTATCCATATATGGTGTGGGCTCCTCCCTCCTTTTTAATTCTTCAAATTCATCATCATTATTTTTTCTGTCTCTTCATCTCACCATTCATCATTTCCTTTCTCATCAATTTTTTTAAATCTTTTTTTTTTTTTTTTCTCAAACCTCAAATAATCTTTTCATATCATACTTTCCTTTATATTCACCACCAATAAAAAATAATCACTATAATATTAAATGGAAGTTTATGGATTAGCATTTAATGTCATAGTTTGACTTGGCATTCTGCAGTTGCATTGCAGGTGTGTTGTATATGTGACTAAGTTTTTTGTTTTTTGTTTTTTTTTTTTAATTCTTTTGTGGATGGTTGAAAAATTATAAAAAGAAGGATAAAAAATCTTAAAAAGATATAGATTTGATTGTGGGCACATCAATGTCATAATTGTTTCAAACCCAAAATTATGGGCTACGAGTATTATGCAGTGTTGATTCAATGATGAAGAATATTCTACAAACTTGAAAAGGGTCATAAATCTCATCATTTTATCCACATAAATTCATAAATCTATCTATTTTTAACACCACTTCTCCAAATCATCTCATATATATATATATATATCTTTAATAGCTTTTCCTTTTATCTATTAATCAAGTTTAACACTAAACACTAAACACATGCTTTGAATATTAATTAATGTTAGGGTTTAAATACCATTTATTAGTGTCTATCTTCAATTGATCTTCAAGTAATTTAATCTTGTGAACATTTTCTTGAGAAACACCGACAAATTATAAAACAAGTCTCCATTAACTTTTTTGTATATATATATGTAAAACTATAATAGTATTAATATTAATAGCTAGTTCAACAGTAAATTTGTCACAAACTCTTACTAGATCTAGGTTTAAGTTTCTTATATATTTTTTTTGTAACTATTATAAAGTTTGTGAACAAAATTACTAGATGATCCATGAATGAGAAACATGTGAGAGTTTTTGGTATGAGATGTAAATCCAAATGGTAAATAAATGGTAGGGTAGAGAAAAGAGTGTGTGTGGAGCCAAGCAAGAAGGAAAGGCATTTTGTTTGGCTGTGGAAAGACAGTCAAACTTTTGGAACAATTACAATTATTGCTTCTCCTTCGTCTTCCAATCTCTTGTCTCCTACTTCTATCTTATTATTAATTATGAGATTAAATCTTTCAACAAAACAATAATTAACAATTAATAATAATCATATTTTTTGTATTAGGGTTGTGTTATTTTATTGGTCAGATACTTTATTTAAAAACCCTAATTTGTAAACATATATCAAATCTGAAAACAAATAGATTTTTCTCATTTGAAGTTCAATAATTGCGGTTGGTGTTTGGAATAGTTTTTTGTTTTGCATAGATATGATTACTACAATTCTCTTTTTCATAAAAGTTCAATGCTTTGTTTTTGTTCATCAAAATGGGTTCTTTTTCACCCTAAGAAACTCCTCCTAAGGTGAAGTAAAAAGTCACCGATCTTTTAAGTAATGAAAATACCTTACACAACTACAAGTCAAATTTGCATATATAATTAAAATGTACATTTAGTTCCAAAAGTTAATCGATGATGGATCACATTGTTAACATGCACTTAAAAAAGTATTATATAAATGCATCTACTCAAAATACCGAGTGTATGTGGAATGCCAACTTTCTTTGGACAACCCCATCTAAACTTAACCAAATCATAAGTTGGTACGTGTCAAACTTTTTTTCATCCGTTAAAAATATATTTTTGATAGTTTTTCTATTTGTGATTGAAAAGGGTGGGTTTTAAATAATTAACTTTTATCGACTAGTTGACTCATTATGTCTCCTTTCGTTGTCTTCTTTCCTTTTTTTTTTTTTTCTTTTCAAGTTTAGTAATTTATGGAATTGGAAATAATTTGAAGATCACAACTTTTGTTCAATGTAATATTTAAACCAATAATATTGAGCTCAAGTTGGTTGTTGATCTATTTAAATAGAGCTTTCTACGTTTAGTGATGTATCATGAAAAGGAATTAATTAAACAAGTTGATTGATATGTTAGGTTTCATATTCTCTAATTTTTTCTGTTGATTGAGCAATTAACTAATAAATTGGACAAAGTTATGAATTATAATCGTTTAAGTCAATTTAATTAAGATTAGAATTAGCATTTAATATAATTGAAAGACGACTAATTCTTGAAATTTTAGTAATTTGTTTGTTAAAAAAGAATAGTAATTGACAGTAAGCCCGAGAATGAAACACCGAAGCTCTCAAACTCCTATTTGTACTAAACAAAATCCATTCCTTTAAGAGGAAGCAAGAAAAAGGAAATTACTTTTTTTGGAGGACACTCGAGAACTATCTAAACACAAAGTAGTTAAAAAGATTCTAAATTTGAATTATTGAAACATACGGACACTTTTGATGAGTAATTAAAAGCAAAGTCTCCAATTAATTATAATTCATAGGGAATGATGAGAGATATATTAATAAATCATAAGAGGTTAGTATATTAAAAGATCTCACGTTGGATTTTGGGGAATCAAATGATTTTTTTTTCACATCTTCCATGTATCTTTATTTAGACATCCCAAAAAAAGCCTTAAAATCTTTAAAGAAAGTCAGTAATAATAATACGTAATTGATTGCCAATTTCACGAAATTAAAACTGAACTAGATCAGAAAATGAGCCAACATTATATGCTTGTTTTACATGGAAAAATTGTTGGATCACCTTAAGACTAAAATGGAAGATAATTCTTAAAGAAAATTACATTCCAAAGAGAAACACATAGATTAGAAATTAAATGTCAGCTATAAACAGCTTCCTCTTGAATTGAAAGTAGGATTTGATTCACAGCTGCAGCAATTTCATCCACTGTATTCAACTGACATCCTTCTTCAACCTAAATACAGAAAAAAAAAATAAAAAAAATTAAAAACAACCCATGTTTTAAAATTGAAGAAAGTTTCAATGTTTAGTTGAAAATTACCTTAATACTTAGAGAATAAAGAACCATTTGATCTGAAGTAGTGACATTGAGATGAAGAATAGTAAGTCTCAAGCTTTGAAATCCAGCCACCATTTTGAGGAGCTGCCTGGGTCGTTTTTGGGAAAGTATTTTAAGGTTGGCATGAGTATCGACCATGGTGACTTCAATGTCTCCGGCCGGCCATTGAGTGTGAGCAATGGATGAGTCATGGGGCGAGTTGTTGTTCTTGGACTGAGTTGTGGCACGAGTTGAGTATTGAGGGAAGGAAAAGAAATCGGCAAAAGGGGAGGTATCAGTTTGTTCTTTATGGACTTTAATGAATTGTAATTGTTGTTCTAATTCCTTGACAAAGTTAATGGCACCACCAATAATGGAAGCTTGGTCTCCCTGTTAAAATAGAGACCAATAATTAGACTTCAAAATTATGAACATTGCATGTGGGTATAATACAATAACACAATTTCAATTATTATTTAACATGCAACCAAGTGTTATGCCGTGAAATTGAAGTCATTGAACAGTTCCTCACAATCTAAAAAGTTAAAAAAAAAAAAAAAAAAAAAACATGATACTCTGTTTTATTTTGAGATCAGAGACTTTTGGGCGGTACCTTTTGTCATTATCAGTGTAATCTCTCTCTTTTGTTTTTTTATGAGAAAGAAAGGAAACTCACCCTTTGAACGTAAGAAGATGGCATTAATGATCGGAGAACGGCAAGATATTCATTCATTTGCTTCCGCCGATTACGCTCCACGGCGATGTGAGTCATCCTCTGGTTTTCAATTTCTTCTTTGTTTTTCGTACTACGAGTCCGCCGTCGTTTTCTTCTTCCTGTGGTTGGTGGTGGCGGTGGTGTTGGTGTTGGTGTTGGCTCTAGCTCCAGCGGCGGGTAAAGAGATCCTCCTGCGGGGAGTGGGTGATTGATTGAAGATTCGTCGGGTGAAGGCTCCCATTTTTGGTCCTGTGTTTGGTTTTCAATGAGTCCAAGAAAAGCTTTTTGTTCTTCAAATTGAAAGGCATAGTCGTAGGTACCCCAAGGTGGTCCTCCGGCGTAAGAACAGAAATCCCTGCAAACATAACTGAATGTATCTTGTGGGTAAACCACAGTTTCCAACGCCATCATTAACAATGACTCAGTTTTGAATCTCTCTGTTCTTTTTTTGTTAGAGTTGTGGATAATAAAGAGCAGAGAAGGATTTGAAAGAGAAAAGGGGAGAGAAATTTTGTGGGTTGGTTGAAAGAGACACAAACTTGAAAGGAAGAAAAAGGGGAAGTGTTTATATAAAAAGCAAAAAATAATAATAAAAAAAAAAAAACAAAACAAAAGACCCAACAACAACCCAAGCTAGCTCTAAGCTCAAAGCTTTTGTTGCTGTTCTTGACCCAAATGAAGTAGAAAAAAAAGAAGAAAGGGAAAGGGCTTTTTAAAGGAAAAAATGAAATAAAATAAATGATTTAAAAGAAGGAAAGAAAAAAGAAAAGGAAAAAGAAGAGAGGTTTATAAGAAGAGAACAAACTGCACGTGAGATTGCAATGTGTATTCAGTACTCAAGCAGGAGCCAAGAAGACAGAGAAAGAGAGGAATCTATTGTTCCTACACATAGAATACTCTGTTTAGGGCTCTCTCGTTTTAAGTTACTTAATTTAAAGGGTGGGGAAGTGGAACCTCCTCCAAAAAGCAAACTTTACCTACACAACTTCCTCCATATCTAATCAAAAACCAAACTTAGCCTTACAATCAATACGAGTATACTTCAATTTCAACATAAAAGCTGCCATAAAACTCAATTGATTTTGAGATGAAAAACATTTTTGTTTAATAATCCAACTTGTTACATTGTAGCATAATTTATATACTTTTGTGTCTGCTTTATCATTTTAATACCATTTTTTATTCTTTAATAACGTTCTAAGAGAAAATATATCAATTTATATACGTGTAACGGTGGGCTTTCTTCTTCCAATAAAAAACCTAATGGAAGTACACATTAATTCTTAATGGTTAAAAAAAATCTTGTTACATGTTAATAGATTTCATTTTTCATATTAGAGAGTTTTTGGATTGATTTTAATAAAGAAGCGTTTTTAAAACAACTTTTTTTTAACACATTCAATAAAAACTCTTCAAAATCTATTTTTAATACTGGTCAAACACTCCAAATTTTTTCAAAATGACATAGTTTTTTTAATTAAAAATGTATTCCAAATAAACTATAATGTATTTTAACTAAAATTTAATTCGATAATTGAGGTAAATTTTCAACTATATGAGTAAATCACTAATGACAACATTTTAATTTCAAAGCTGCATTGTGTACTTACGCTGTGGCCAAATATATTTATTTAAACTATAGTCTTTAAAAACTGTTAAATTTTTTAAAATTGAAATGTGATGATGTAAAACTTTTTAATTTGTATTTTCTTAACAAATTGATCCTTTTTTTTTAGTTTATCAATGCGTTCTTTGTAAGTTGGATCGTGTATAGTATGTTGTGCTTCGTTTTCAACATTGTTGGTGGGTTTGTCCAACTTGTTAGACTCTAAATATAAAATTGTTCAATAAGCCAAATTTTAGTATTTCATCATTATTTGGCTAATAATCTTTTAGATTTAATGATATAATAATTTATAACTCTTGATTAATAGCAAAAATATTTTCAAATACAATGAGTTGAAGTAAGAATTTAGATTATGGATAAACTTAAAAAAATAACACAAACAATAACAAATTTGATATTTAAACTTATTTACATGTGACAGTGTTCTTCATATAGTATCTTTTTAACTTTCTCATGAACATTGAAAGGTAGCTAACAAATTACAATGAAACATAAGAGGTGTATAGGAAAATATATTAGATTCTTTGTTGAAAAACTAATAATGGGCAACAAAAACATATGTGAACAAAAGTTAAAATGTGTATGTGTTATAAGAACAAAAATTAGGTTATTGACTTAGTCAGCCAACTTTGTTTCATGAGACAATAATTCAAAATAAGAACAAATATATAGAAATTGGCCTCATGTGCTCACAGTTCATTGGCTTACAACTTTTGTCAATATATATCATAATATTACACATATTTATTTTTACTCTTTTACACCAATATCAGAAGCTAGAGGTTTAATTTCTTCATCATAAATTTATTATATTAATTTAGACTTATATGTTTAAGTTAAACTTATTAAATCGATCATATTGCGGGTGCTATTTCAAAAAGTGGGATTTTGATAAGATTTGATTAGTTGTATAATGCCCATAAGAGCTTATCCAAGTGAAAAGAAAGAAAAAGAAATTGAGAAAACTGATTAAAGCATTTTAACTAAAATGAGATTATGACATTCACTTCTTCACTTTTTATTTCTTTGGTTTTGTTTTTTCTAATAATACCAACAAAAAGAAAAAATTGATCTTGTTTGGTTATGTTTATTTTATATTTATATTAATGACGGCTTATATTCATTCAACATGTTAAAGTCGAATTCATAGGAAAATGTTGACATGTATTTAACTCCAATATTTGAAATATTACTTTTTTTTAAAAGAAAATATTAAATATTTGAACTTTAAACTAAATACTAAATTAATTACCGTTTGTTCTAGTTGGGACATATTATCTCATTCACAGAAATTGATTTCCTCTATATAATTGGTCTACTTTTTTTTTTTTTGGCATTATCTTAATTTCATAGGCATGCAAACAATTTAAATTAATGGAGTACGGTTTGATGGAGATCACAAGGATTATGCTTTATGTCTCGTATATATTTTATACCCTCGCCCTATATATATATATACCAAGCTCCCATTTTTTCTTTGGAACAAACACTTTGGAAGGGAGGAATTGAGGTTGGTTGAAGATCAATGAATCATGAAGGTTTTTTTCTTTTATTCTCTTTGAATTCCGATCCTTAATTTCTATATTTTGAAATGCATTTTTTCTAGGTTATGAATTCTTTTTAGAGTAAATTGCCTAAATTATCTTCTTATACACATTGTGTGGTTTAAAAGAGTGTTCATTTCTTATTGTTTACTTTTTATAACCTTTTAATTGTTGTTTCCTATCTTTGTTAGTTGTATTGAGGGTTATTCAATGATATACTTAGAAATTTTCATTGTAAAAAATTTATTTTAATTTACGTAAACAAAATTAGGTTTAGGCATTAAGTTAAGCTGTTAACCAAAATTTATATCATTACTCATCTCCCCTTCATTTTATTACAAAATTATTCGTTTGTATAGTTGCATTTTGTTATTATTATTTCTATGGCCAATGTTGGACCTGCAGACTTGTGCAAGTGATATCAACCCAAAAAATGTTATTCAATTAATGTTTTTCCCTATTTTCCTTGCACGTGCCATAAACGATTTATATCAAGTAAGTTACAATGTTTGCTTAATGTTTACTTTGCTAACATTTTATGATCCTGTGACTTACATATTATTTTTTAATTTAAATATTTTTTTTTTCTTTCATCACACTAAAGTTTTATACGTCTTTCAAATTGGATATGAACAAGAGTATTTTTAGAGTCGTGCTCTCATAGTATGTTTATCCTAACATGTACCACTTCAATTATCACATTTGTTTATCATGTCAACTATCATTTGTCTAGTAAACTTTTTATGTTATATCATTTAGTTAACAATACATAGCTTTCTCACATTGAAAGGTAAGAGGTGAAAGACATTAATTAAAAGTTGTTTAAATCTTGGACAAAAAAAAAAAAACAGACATTCCATTATTAGAAAAAAAAGTGAAATTTAATATTTGTAAGAGAAGAACAACCAAAATGAATTTAAATGTATATATTGTTGCCATTAACTTGAGAATGTGACAAAATATATAAAAACACTTACCAAATTAAACAAATGGGGAGAGATCCTAGATATAGTGTGTTATGTTATGCATTGTTTGTCCTTTGTTTTGTTTCGACGTTTAAGAAAAAGCCATGGCTTCAAGACGAAGAAAAAGAAGGTGAGAAAAGGTGGAACTCAAGTTAAATGGCAAATTAAAAATTAAGAAGATAAAAAGTATTCATATATATTCTTTTCAAATAATTTTGTAGGTTAGACCATAAACTCGTTAGAATGTAGTTTAGAAAACTTTGATTTCTCTAACTATAAGATATCAAATTTTTGTTTACATTCTATCTCATGATTTTGATGCAATTTTAGTTTTTTTCTTCAATTTTATTCTTTTTATAATATTTCAAGTAAGATTGATTTTGTAATTTTATTACGAACTTGATGTGACGTTAGGATTCTATGAGAGTATCTAGCTAAAGCCAAACTATTAGGTTGTACGAGTAAGCTTTTGAGTTTTTGGAATGTTTTAAGTTTTATTTGGATAAAAGTCGATCGATAGATGATATAGATAAAGGTTATACAAGTAAACTTTTGAGTTTTTGGAATGTTTTAAGTTTTGGATAAAAGTCGATTGGTAGATGATATAGATAAAGGTTATACAAGTAAGCTTTTGAGTTTTTGAAATGCTTTAAGTCTTCTTTGGATAAAAGTCGATCGGTAGATGATATAGTTTTATCGCTACTTCAAAATTCTTGAGTCATGGTTGCATGCAAAGGACATTTAGTTAGGTCAAATCAACTTGCTTATGGGACATATGAACTTGAGAATGAATAACTAATTCTTCTTATTTATTGTGTATCAAACAAAAGGTGTAATTCAAATCATACCATTCATTTTCTCTTGACATCAAATTGATTTCGAAGTTTAAGAATTTGATATTAGAGGTCCACCAAAAAAGTTCCTAAATTTCAAATTTCTAAAGGGTTGGATATTGCCATATAACCTATTTGAATACAGCATTGTTCAGTCGCAATCTTTTATCTTATCCTACCTCGAATATTGGTTGAGACACACAGTCAAAGTACAATCTTATAACCATTTGATGATAAGTAGAAGAGTGATTTATAAATACTAAAAATTGAAAAAGGACGTGAGATTAATTGTAAACGTTACATTATATCATGAAGGGGGTTGATTTGATAATAATATGGTCGGACAGTTTGAGGATAAAGAAAGAGAGAGGGAAGAGGAAAAGCTGGGGAAAATGAACAGATAGTCTGATGAAAGATCTAAAAACACAAACACACAGAAAAAGAGACCAACAAAAAAGAAAAAAAATGAGCAAAAATAATAAAAAAGAAAGAAAGAAAATAGTATTTGCAATTTTATAAGATGCGGGACATAGGGTTCAGAGGAATCCATGTGACCTTACAATTTTACCACCACACTATATACTATATTTGTGTCCCACACCCTTTCCAACACTTCACTTACTGTTCTCTCTACTGCTCCATTTTTTTTTATACATATATTCTTTATTTTTTCCCTCCCTTCAAAATGGTTATTACAATTATTCTTAATTATACTATTGTTTTTCTACACATGTTTAACCCACATTTCAATGAGACATTCTCACAGGGTATGTGTTTTAATTCGTTTCATTGGAATATATATATGTGTAGATCTCTCTCTCTATCTTTGACGTTTACTACTCTCTGACTTTTCTGTTTTTCCTTATTGCTTTGTGTTTTGTGTTTTGTGTTTTTTTTACCATTCAATTTAAATATTCAGTGTTCCAATGATATATTCCACCCTTTTAATTGTTATATATTCAAATGTTAATTTAACAAGTTTTTACTTTGTCTATTGTGTGTTTTCATGTTTTTCTATGCTATATATGTCTTTTCTTATTGGTAAATGTGAGCATTATTTGATTCATGATATGTTTATTATTGTATATATATATGTACAGCAACTTGGCAAAAAATACAATATATATGAGAGTTAGACCAAAATTTAACTTAGAAAATGCTCTCAAACTTATATGGGTTATAAATTTTAACTTCAAACTTACAAATTATAATGATGGCATATAAATTCAATTATGTTCTATTTTTATTGTTCTCAAATCTGGTTTATACTGCTATTATAAGGTTGATAGTTTGATTTTAAAGTATTAATTAAGCTTAAGAAAGTTCATTCTTTCCATAATCTTATCAACTCGTCTTGAAAGCTTGTTATAAAAAAAATAACACTACAAATTAAATTGAAGGTTTTTTTTTATTACATATTGGATTGAAAGCTTTTAAACAATGACAAATAAATATAATTTTATTATGTTGTGATTATAATAATACCACCCCCATCATATTTTCCATATATTTTATATCCACTATTTGTTTAGCAAATTAAATTATGATAAAATAAGTATATCTTTATAAGTTCATTTAAAATTAAGATATTAAAATTATTACATGGGTTTCACTTTAGTTTTGGTTCAAAATACAATCTCCTAAAATCTATTTAGGGTAAAGAGTATTATAATTATCTTTTGTCATATTCTGGCCAACGCCCGATAATTTTTTTTATAAGAACTCAAAAGTGAAATTTACTATCATATGGAATATTCCAAATAAAGATCTGATATTACAATTAAACTAATTGTATGCATGGAAAATTATATAAAGAAAAACATATTAAATCTTACATTTTATTATTTATGACCAAGTAGGATAAAACCTAACTGGCATTCCTTTGAGTGTATCGCCGAAAAATATGTCATTTACTAGATGCGATGACCAATCAAGTCTTCATCGATCTTCTTCATTAAATAGAATTATATACAACTTGTAAATTAATATTTTGTAATTTATTAAAAAAGAAAGAAAAAACCCATTCATTTCTTAGTTGGGATTTTGGGCAAAATCCAATGCTTTCAGAATATTTTCTGGCAATAATTAATTACTATGTATTTTCGTAAGGAAAAAAAACTATATAATAGAATAAAAAAAATGGGAAACATTAATCCATGGAACTGTTTGAAGTATGGGATAGCACTGGCACGTCATCATTTCCTTCATTTTGTTCGTATGAATTATTTTGAGGATGTCTTTTCGTAGTACTACTATCCATTTAAATATTATAACTCTTCTAATATTATTGACAAAAAAAAAACCAATAATTTCAAAAATATTAAAATTTTCAATATAAATAGCTTACACGGCACGGTACCCACTACATCAACACAATAATTTCATTAAACATACATAATATTTCATTGAATTATATATATATATCGATCTACATAATGACAACGATAATGATAGGATTAGATCTCAATGAAAAAAAATTATATTAATTGAGTTAAGATATGGAAGGCAATCAGAAATCAAATAAGAGATTAGGAAAATGATTAATAGAATTAAGAAATTAAGCAACATGAAATTAAGTAATTTGAGGAGGGGCCTAATTAAGAATTGAGAAGGTAGGTTTAGGGGGTACGGTAGCACCTAAAAGTAGAAGGTATATGTAAATTAAAGAGTGGCCATAGTTATTCTAATGAATGAATAGATTAAAAGGAAATGAGAAAAAAAGGGAAAATGGGAACATAATTTCTGTTTTTAAAAAATGGAATTGCATGTGGTTTGACCGGAAACTACGGTGACCAAGAACCCTAATCTGTGCATGTGGGAACAACGTACAAGTCGGGTTTAAAGAAGAAAGAAAAGCATAATTAAAAACCCCAATTTTATGGAGTTATTAAGGTGGTGATTCGAATAAGAGATTTGGATTTATTTAAAGTTTTTAATTTACCTAAAACCGTGTTGTATTTTCTTTAAGTGAAAGTAGACTTATTGACATCTTTGGATAAACGACATTTTATTGGAACCTCAAATTCTGGGAACCTGCTCTTTTCTTCCAACTTATCTTATTTTTTTAATCAATTTTTTTTTGTACATTATTCGATTCCAAATTAGACATTGATTAAAAATTTAGAAAGAAAAAGAAAAAAAAAGTTGTGATTAATGTTTTTTTAATTCATAAAGTTGGAAAATGAATTCACTATCTAAATAGAAGCATTATGTTGTTATTATCATATATGAAATATGTAGTTAATACATGCAGTTCCCCTCTCATTTAAATAATCATGCGAGCTTGATCAAGGAAGTTTGTAATCGATCAATTTTCAAAGTAGCTTTGACTAAACTTAACAACTTTTAGGAGGATGACACACAACTCTCGCTAGCATTGAATAATTAAATGTCTTTTTTTACCATATAGTATAAATTTTGTATTTTTATAGAAACAATATAATATAAATGACGTTCTAAACTAATATGTATAACAAAATGTAACAAGCAATTTTAGTTTATTATTATACTTGAAGAAAAATGATTTTTTAATATAAAAACGTGTTCATTTTATGTCATGGGATAAAATCTTTATAATAAAAAATTATTCACAAATATATCGACGGATAATTACTTATTTGATTTTTATATTTTAAAAATTATTTTATTTTTTTACCATCGTTTTGTGATAATTTATAAAATTGGTAAATTTGTAGCCTCCTATACAATTTCTCTTGTGGAACCACAAGTGTTCACTTCATGCGAGCTCTAATGAGTACGTATGATACATTGCTATACACACAACTCATGATCACTTAGCCACAAGACTTTTCAAATTAATTCATTAGACACACTATATTACAATTACAATAGCATGCGTATACAAATAATCTCTCGTTGTTTAGCATCAACCTCTTCTTGATTCAACTCAATTCATTACATGATTATCATTTATTATCCATCATTATATTCTTTAATATTCTAAAATAGATATATTAATTAATTTAAATTTAATTATATTCCAACAATAAAGAATCTAATCCTACAAACGAAAGAATATAGTATTTAAAAAAACATACAATTAGTGAGAAATGCAGTCTATTATTCTCCAAATAATAATGGTAGAGGCTTGGCAGAAATGAATAATTTTGGTAATTGGGTTATGCCTTGTAAACTTCAATATAAATTTTTTAAAAAAATATTAGTTGTTAGTAAGTAAAATAATGTGATTAATTAACTAAATTGTACAAACACCGGGGACTGACTACATGTGGCTCTATTTCCCTTGGTTTCCACAACTCTTCAAACTGTACGAACAACACTCTCTCCTTACTCTGATTCTTGATTCCTAATTTCCCCAATAAATTATGAACATTTTAATAATAATAATAATGCTGCAGCTGTAACAAAATACACTTTAATTAGCCCCTCATTAACCAATTAATTAAACCCTAAACTTAGCTAATCAGTCCTAGTTTCTGTAGATAAAAAAGCTGGCGTTGTTGCTAATTAGGTTTTAATCCCAAGACGATGATGATGATGATATAGAAGAGAATGGAGTTCCTTCCTAGATAAAGATGAGACACAAGAGAGAATCCATGCAATATTGTAGCACTTAAATTAATTAGTTAATCAACCAATTTAAATATTAAATAATATAATATATTGGTTTGTCATAAAAGTGGAAACTAATTAAGATGGCTGTTTTAATCAACATAATCATAATAAAAATGGTATCCCCTCAACATTAAAATAGTTAATTAACGTACCAAACACTCCCAATTTTAATTTTTCTTTTGCTCCCCCAATTGAAAAGAAATTTGTCTTCTTCTTTAAACCTTATTGTTTCCTTCTTTCAAAAAACTCTCCCCTTTGCTTCGCTAAGCATTAAGATTCTTTCTTTCTTTATCTTTCTTTCTTTCTTTCTTTCTTTCTTTTTCTTTCCCCAATTCAATATATCCAATTAGACTCCTCCTTTATTTTTATTTTTGTTTTTTGGTTTCTTATGCTCTATTTACCAAATGTAGCATTACGGCCCCAAATCTTGAATTTCTTAATGATTTTCATTTGTAGTTTCCCACAATAATATTTCTCTTATCTAATCAATCAGATGTATTTTTAATTATAATAATCAACATACCTCAAACTCAAAACTGGGGCTAATTTAATTATGAGCCAGCCCACAGGTTATTGATATTTGGTTTTCTTTTGTCGATCGGTTTGTTTTTATCTCCAAAATACAAACAAAATTAATAATTATAGTTCTTTTTTTTTTTTCTTTTTTTTTGAAGTTAGATACCAAAGAAAAAACGATACGTGAAAAACTGACATAGATACAGAGGGAAAAAGTAATGTAATATTTAATAATTTATAATATGTTTGGAAAAAGTACACCTTGGAACTTGGTAATATTGTAACTCAGATTGAAATATAAAATGTGATTATTATTAGGTATGATTAAGAGAAGAGTTTTGTGTATAATTTCTTAATATACGTGGAAATTATATTAATATATAATGTTGTTATAATTAAAAAAAAAAAGGTAATATTGAGATCAGAAGAAGGTACAAAAGCAAAATATATTATTCCCTTAGCTCCCATATTGTGCTATCAGGGCAGGGCATGACACCCAGAATCTCTTTTTTCTTTTGCATATATATAATTTTTTCTTCAGCCATTTCATTTTTTGGTAATGACGTGGAAATAATTTTTATTTTTTCTTTCTTTGTCGTTTGAATGAATGAATTTCTTTTTAAAAAGGAGAGAAAAGGAGTAGTACGAAGATGTAGAGTTGGATTTGAGAGGACAAGTGTGATATTATATGAAAACATGTTAACCTTATTACTACATTTACTCCTTAATTAATAGATTGCATCTAAATATACAAACTCAGTGTGTTTTTAAGTAATTTTTCAATTCAAAAAAATGAATTTAATATCTATATTTCTGGATATTAATGATCAAATATTACAAATTTATTATGGTTCAAATTATGATGAGTATGTGGTGTGATTAAAGGAAAGAAGAGACAAGTTTTGGGGTAGGAGCCGTATAGAGGTGTTGTCAAGGGGTCCATGTGGAGGGTCCAGGACTCCAGGTGGTGTGTGGGTGCACCCAAGCCTACGCCACCATCTACCGGGCCTAGACTCAACCACCCGCCACCGCCCGCCATCCACCGTCGTCAAAATCAACCGCCCTTTCCTTACTTCCTTTCACATCTTTCTTTTTTTTCTTTGCCCCTTTATATATCTATCTCCCTTTATGTTTGTCCTGCTTTTTACTCTTTTTTCCCCCCACCTTTTTACGTTTCTATTTATTCATTTATATCATTTCTAAATTTTCTTCAAAATTTGGCCTTTGTTTTAATTCTTTTTTGGATTTTAATGATCATTATATAGTTCAATTCTGATCTTTTTTTTTCACTGTGTTAATTGAATATCGGCACATGCACATCATATCACCAGATTTAACTTACCAATGATGTAACAACATAAGAGGGCCTACGACCAATTTCATCTCTTAATATACTTTTTTAGCCTTCATTCATCCATATATTTTACTCCATTTCTAATCTTAATCATATACTTTCAATCTATTTTAAATTTTTAAAATTTTGAATTTTTCACTCCTATATATTTTTAAAAATATTTTCTCTCTATCGAATTCAAACATGTCCAAAATCTCTTTTAGTTATTATGTTTTTTTAAAAATACTTTTTTCTTTGTTACTTTTATCTATTTATTTTTTATTTTTACAATAAAATTTAAAGCATACCTAAATTAATTTTGAAAGATATAAGATTGATTGAAAACACAATAAACTAAAATTAGATATTTAAAAGAATATAATCAAAGATTGAAAAGGCTCAAAATAGATATTATGTCTAAGCTAATTAAATTCAATGGAATAAATGAGTAAACTATATGTTAAATTTTTTTTCTCTTTTGGTTTGGTACTCAAATATTATTTGGTTGAAACATATTATATAAAATTAGAGTCTAATCTCCAAATGAATCATTGCAAAAACATCACATAGACTATAATTTTCAATAATAAACTTTTTTTTCGTTAAAAATAGATAAACAACTTTTAGATGAAAACAATATGTGCAAGGATAATTAAAAGGAATCCACGAGAATTAAATGGCTAACAAACAAATGATGAGTTATTTTTGTATTGATCATTACTTAAAATTATGGTTTTCTTTTAAAAATGAATGACTCTAAATAGCAAATGGGAGCATAAAGTTAGGGGTAGATCCTCCCCTCCCCAGCAGCATAGGCTATTTCAATGTGTCGGGCAATTATCACGATTACTATTCATTTATTAGCTTTCTATCTATATATTTACCCTAATTTCTTATAGCCTTTGCAAAATAGTCAATCATTTAAAATTAATCATCAAACTAGTTTGGATTCTACGTCTCCTTCCTTTCTGTTTTACCCAAATAATATTCATTTGCTTAAATTTCATTTATAACAAATTGGTCACCTCTCACAATAATTAATATAATCGATTCGGAGATTTGTTCGATTGTACTAAAAAACCCTTAAATCTAACCACATGATCAGTAGATTTGGGAGTTAGAGTCATAAAATAAAAATTGAAGGAATGAATATGAAAGAAAGAAGATAGGTTAAATGACGGAGACACTACAAAAAGTGAAAATGAAATTATATGGGTTTCAACCCAAGACCCCTATGATTTCACGTTAGAAAAAGTGATTTCATGATTTTACATTTAGGTGTTAGCACCGTAAATTTCTTTTATATTTCACCTTCTTTATTTGCTTTATGTATACATATTTCATTGTCTATATTTTATCTGACTGCCACGTCTAGGGTTTTCTTTTATCCTTCATTTTCTATAGTTTTTTTCTCTCTTGAGAATTCATCCTTTATCATAGTTTATATTATCTGGTAGATAGACTTGTAGAAGAATATAATGTTACATTATCTTCCTTGATTTTCTCCTTATTTTCCTCTAAATTTTATTAAGAAACACGTAGAGTTGTTTACTTTTTATAACACCTATGGAGTGTTACATTATCTTCTTTCATACTTGTTTAGAAGAATAGTTTGAAATCACCAAGTACTTGTATTTCACTGTTTAGAATCAAGTAATCAATCACAAACATGCGTACAACATAGATGAGATTATATTTGTGAAATATGTACATTAAATATATTTTAAAATCTAAGAAATAAAAAAGAATATATATATATATATAAATGCTAAAAATATTGATAGAGTAAATTCAATGTGGGATGAACGAAAAAAATATATGAAAACCAAATTGCTCGAACGAAAAAAGTTGGAGAAGAAAACTTAATGACAAAAAATGTTTAAACTATTGGATGATTAAGCTAAAATTGTGTGAGTGAGAGAAAAAAATCAGGTTGGAGTGAATTTAAAGATATTTTGGACATTGGAAATTTAATTTAATCATGTAATCATTTTTGTTTTGTTTTGTTTTATTTTATGAAGTCTAATACTCATAACTATTTATTAGCAATCAAGACTAAATATTTTGTGGGAAAAAAAATGGAAAACTAGGAATGTTATAAACCCAATGATGGGCCTTTACTAAGTCCATTTGTTAAATGGTCCATTGGGCTAACAGAAGAGACCAAGAGTAGGTACTGGTCCATGCTTACGTTTTAAACGAGCCAGGGAGTCCAAATGTTCTTGACAATGGCCCAACTCTTCTATGGAATAATTTGGATTCGAGACAATAGATGGCCCAACTTTAATTTATTTGTCATTAATCAAAATATGACATGAAGCACACTCTTAGTTGAAACACAAAACCTCTCTCCTTTTCAACTCCATTATATGGTTTAGTTATATCTAAACTTAATTATTTAGAATACACTAGAATGGACAATTATGAACACTAGGAAATAATTTGGTAATAATTATTATTAATATAAATATAGAATTTATACAAAACGTAAGAAAAGTCACCTTCCCAGGTCCACCTAATCGTCATTTTGCACATATGATATAACTAATCAGTTTTAATCCAATGTCTTAACATAATATATGCTTCAACATTTATATACAAGTTTCCAAACTTAATTATTATTCTAAAGAAAACTCATTTTTCCAAGTCGATGGTCAGAATAATCTTTATATATAAGATTTGAAATATTATGTGTGTTTTCAACTGTCCTTTTTATGCGTGAACTAAAAGGTTACGCAATTGTATGAATTTGTTGTTTTAAAATATATATACACATATGAATATGAATTACAGTAGATTCCTTTGCATGCAAAATAGCAAAAGGGATTATAATAGGCAACCTAATCTAGAAAGTAAGAAAAAAAGGGTTAAAATATGGGTTTGGATCATTGAGGACATAATAATTAGAAATAACTTGGTTTGGTTTAAGCAGTCAACTGAAGTTTTGGTGATTGAAAAGAAAATAATAACAATTATGGTAAGTTGGAAAGTCATAATTTTTGATAGTAGGTTGCTACTGTCAAAGTTCTAGATGATGGCTTATCTACAAGTCAACGTATTTGAGCGGTTAGTTCCTTTAGATCTTTGTTTTATCGTTCATTTTCGAAATTTTTTTGTGATATTTGATTTGATTTGATTCTTCTATTTGGAGAAGGTTGTTTCTATTTGGTTTGGTTTGACCATTGGTTGATTAGAGGGGGTCCTATTATACTGCACAGCTTATTAGTATTGTTGTTATATTCGATGCAAATAATTCCCTTCATGATAAGATTGGTGATTATTCCTTTCGCATGCATTGATAAGACTTTAGAACTTGGCTTCTAGGTCAAAAACTTCGATAGGTACAATCTATATTGGTTGGGTTTGAAAGTCAAGATTGTGTGACATGTTTCCTTTTTTCTTCATAAGTGTTTTTAGTCGCTAGTGCATAGGAGTTCTTGGGTCCTTATGATATATGGTGCTTTGGTCTAACTTTATTTAGTTTGAAACTAATATTTCTAGACATTGTTTCATTGCTAAGCTTGTTATTCATATATAATAGGTTAAACGCATATGATTGTCCATGCAAGGACCAGTTTTGGAGTTGAATTGAATGAGTCATTTTAGTTTAGGTAAATTATAATATTTGGTGCAAGCATATAATTCTAATGTCTATTGATGTTATTATGAGTGTCCAAGAGACTCATTTTCTTGAAAGTGTGTGTGAGCTTTGGTTAGATTTTGTGTTTTGAAGTACAACATCTAGAATAGTAGAATCCAGTGAGTTTGGAAAAATAGGAAGGATAAAATGATGAGTGATGGAGAAGAATAAGGACCTTTCATTTAAGGATTTTGATTGCATGAAATAGAAAGTGAGGAGAAGATTGGATTAGAAATCATAATTGTTTGTGTGTCCTTATCTATGCTTACTTTACATTTTTGTATATGATTGACCATTCCTGTTTGCTAATGTGGCTGACACTCACATGCATCTCAGTTTATTTAAGGGCCCCAACTCACACAGCCCACACCTTCAGCCTCAAAATTCAAACGTTCCCACATGCTCAAACATAACCCCAAATAAGAAACAAAAAATCATTTACTCTCATTTCTATTTGCTCAAATCAATTTTAGAGATGCTTCTAAATAACTTTTTTCTTTCTAAAAAGTACCTTTTTATTTAAATTCCTTTCATGAAAATGATTTAAAACACTATATTTGTAATTGCAATCAAACACTGTTTCTTTTTTTAACGATTTATGTTTTAAATTCAACATTTGAGAGAATGATACAGAAAACAAAAGCGCAATTTAAACTTAAACTTTGGAACGTTGAATCTTTTTAATGTAACATTTTTTTAAAATAAAAAATACATAGTAAAAAACACAATCAAAATTTTTTTAAAATGAAGAAAGAAAATGCTATAAATTTATTTGTTTATCATCAGCATCATTGAAATCGAATGTAAAGATCAAATTATGCTAATGAAAAAAAAAAGTGGCTCCTAAACAATCACTTAAATCCTCACCAAACCATTAGTAACGACGAAGCAAAAGTAATTTAAGTTTTCTTTTCATAACTTTATTTTATTGTATGATCCATCCAGACAACTTTTACATTTACACAAATATGGGAAAACAATAAAAACCTTTTACAAGAATAAAGTTTTCATAAAATGATGTCACACTCACCATTATTATTCAACAATTTTTCTTTTTGTTTATTTTTAAATAATATCACCTTTACATATATATAATCCATTTTCATGTCAAAGATTCCTTAGTCAAATCAATTATTACTTTTCCCTTTCTTTACCCACTTCTCAATTATAGTATATTGTTATTTCATCAATTACACTACCCATTGTGTTTTATATCATGCTTTCTTTTCAAATTTTATAATAACTCCTAACGTATCTTTAATAATACTCCTTTTATAACATTTTATCAAACTATAACAACTAAACTTAATTTATATATTATGCATATTAAAATTTAACTTTAAAAATATATTTGGTTATTTAAATACCTTTTTAGAAGATTACTTGAACAAAATATGTGAAATTTTTTTAATATCTATTTATTTGACTAATATTATAATATCAACTTGAAGATTCAAATACTCATTCTCATAGTCCATGTTGCATTCAATTAAAAATTGTTATGTTACAACGTTTTTCTAAATTTTTTTTTTCTTCTTGTGTGTAGAATAAGGGAAACATGAATGAAGGATATATAAATTATATAAAAAAAGTTCAAAATATTTCCATTGAGTAAGCACTAAAGAATAAGTTTAATAATGGGTTAAATCATTTTCGATTCCTTTAAAAATAAATAAATATATTGGATATTTTATGTGATGGTTTTTTTTTTTTTTACAAAATTTCAAACATTTGCTTTGAATTTGGAAGCCAACCCAATTAAGTATATTTAAAATCTGGATGACGTGTTCTTAAAAAAAAATTATGTAACCATCATTAAATTTGAAAATTTGTAACCTCAATAATAGATGATGGAATGTCATAAAGTTGGTTATTCTAATTTCAAGTTGTAAATTATTAGATAAACAACCCTAGCCATGTCCATTTTGAGTTGTTTTTATATAAATGGTGACCTTTATTTTTAAAAGAAATACAAATGTTATATAGATTGAGAGAGGAGGTATATTGGTTTGGGTCAAATTCATGACATTTAATGATATTATTATTCATGGTCCATTCTTTAATTATTTATTTAATATTATTCTTCAAATATGTTTAGGTGTCAAAATAGACCTAGTTGAATCGACATAAAACTTGTACTATTAATTTCGGTAACTAAAAATAGGAATATTAAACCTTTCAATTGAAAATATATACTTTATGTCAATTGAGTTTTTTTTTACTCATCTCATCTCTCTATTACCGGTGTAAGCATTATGGTAAAATTTAAATGTGAAAAGTAAATATAATATTCACATATTAATGTTTGTCACAGTTATAGGAGTAGATTGAAGTTATCCTTCACAAAGTTTATAAGTTATATCAAGATAACCTTTTTGTCTCCTCAATTTGGGGCATACAAATCGTTATAGACAATGTGTTGTGTAGACCTTTTGGGTAAAGTTAAAGCCAACTCTGTTTTCTAAGCTCAAACTTGACCGTTTTTGCAATTACTAAAGTTCAGCGAACCAAGCTGAACGATGGATAGGAGCGAACCGATGATGTTTAATGGAGGGTTTTATACAAGGGGCCGTAAGAGTTGGATTTGATTTAACCAAATCAATCAGTGGGCGGTTGATGAACCGGCGGAATACCGGTTCAAAATATGGTTTTAAAATAGCTATCCTCAGACTCTATTACTTCATATAATTTTCTATTAGTTTCTCCATTTTTCAATTTATCCTCTCTCTCATCCCAATACTTTTCAAAATAAATCAATAATCTCATTTAATATTCTTTCTTTTTCTCTCTCTCTCCCTCTTCTCACTCTCTTCCCTTAGTTTCTCTTTTTTCTTTCTCTTCTCCTTCTTTCGCTTTGCAGTAAATATTATTACGTTTTTTTAAAACCTTTACTTCTTTTCTGAATTTGATTAGCTCACCCATGCATTAAACGGGCTCGTGCTGAACGACAGAAAAAGTAGCTTCAAAACCGATGAGAACCGATCGGTGGTCGACGCGAGTTTGAGCCCAACCCATCCAAGCCGACCAATGAGCACCCCTAACCATAAGATCGATAATTTTATTTTTGGTGGGAGTGTAGCAAAGAAAGCAAGTAAGATAGCGAAATGAAATTGTTAGGTATAATAAATTGAGAGCACTCCGATGTGACACACAAAATTAACAAACGTGGCCACCAAATTCCTTTTTCCTCTTCCTCACCCATTTCCCAAACCTTCTCCTCCTCATTTCATTTATATATATATATATATATATATATATATATGTATGTATGTATGTATGTATATATATGTATGTATATCACACATTAACACGTTGTGTCACATTTTCATATAATTTAGATGCCGCCATTGACTTCAATTTGGCTGGAATTCGGTATCTTATCTCTCTCAGTCAACAACACATACAACACAAATCAATCGAATTCAAAACCTTCATATTTATCTCTCTGTTTTTCTTCCTCCTCCCTTCTTCTTCTTCTTCTTCTTCCCTCTTCCACATGACCTCTCAATCTTTGTTTTTCCTTAATCATGTCTTCATCTATTTCATTCTCCTCTCCAACGTCTCCCTCACCGCCGCTCAATCTGGAGCCCCTCCAGATATGTACCCTTTCAAACAGACCATCAGCAAACGAATGGCTGTCGTTTTGATTGTTCTTGTTTGCTTCTTCATCGTCGTTGCCGTCCTCTCCGTCTACACCCGCCAGTGCACCGAACAACGCTTCAGCGGCCGTCTCCTCCTCCCTGCTCCTCTAGATGGTACCAACGCCCGATCCAGAAGAGCAGCGCGTGGCCTCGACGCCGCTGTTATAGCTACTTTCCCCACCTTTGTATACTCCAACGTCAAGGATCTTAAAATCGGGAAAGGCTCGTTGGAGTGCGCCATTTGCTTATCTGAATTCGGAGATGATGACACGTTACGTTTGTTGCCGAAATGCAGCCATGTCTTCCACTCGGATTGTATCGATGCTTGGTTGGTCTCTCACTCCACCTGCCCTGTTTGCCGTGCTAGCCTTGTCCCCAAACCCGGCGATATATCCTTCGCTGCTCTGCTCAATTCCGATTCAGGAATCAACGGTAATGGACGGGATGAAGGAAATCGAGGGACTGGATTGGAAAATAATCAGGTGGTTGTTCAAATTCCGGAAGAGACCCAGGGTCAGGATGTGAATTTGATAACCCCAAATCAAGAATTGAATCAAAGTCGTTCAATTCGGTCGCGATCGTCGGGATGGAGATTGAGTGGATTGTTTCCTCGGTCTCACTCGACGGGTCACTCGCTGGTTCAACGGGGAGTGGATTACGAGAGGTATACGCTGAGATTGCCGGAGGAGGTGAGAAATGAGCTGTTGAATTCGAATTTGAATAGGGCGAGGAGCTGCGTGGCGTTCCAAAGGATGCAGAGTTCGAGACAGGGGTACCGGAATGAGTTGGGAAAGAATGGGTCTGTGGGAAATCGGAGCAGGAGTGGGCGGTCGGAGTGGCGTACATTATTAGCAGCAGCACCGTTGTTGAAAAGGGAGGGATCGAGAAAGGATGTGAATGGAGATGAGGGTGGACGGCCGTTCGCACGGTTGCGGCCTGATGGTGATGGTCAAAGTCAACAATAACGTAGGCGGCTCACCATTGTGGGTTCTCAACAATTGGGCCGATTTGGGCTTTTGTGTATCTTTTTTCTTTTAAAAAAAATTGTGATAGCAAAAATTAAAAAAAAAAAGAAAAAAAAAGGGTAGAATATTATATTGAGAAAAGGGGGAAAAGGGTGGAAAGGTATTGGTTCAGAGATTGATGATTCAATTTGATTGGCGCATGGCAGAGACCACAATGTATAGAGGAAGCATTTCCCTTTTCTTCTTCTATTCTTTTTTTGGTGGGGTTTGGGAAAGTGTTAGATATTTGCATGATGATGTACAACATTAATGGTTATTTTGTAAATAATGTACACATACAAAATCATTCATGTAAAACCTTACATTATTAATATTATTAAAATATATATTACAAACTTATAAATATTATAATTCATATATATTATTATGAAGTTTTTTTAAACAAAATTTATAACATTAACATATACGTTGAATTTTGATATTTAACGTTTATGTTCTAATAAATTTTTGTTATTAAAATGTGTTGTAGACAATTGTAAGTTAATAAATAATATACTTATAAGAATTAAAAAAATAAATAAATAATTGGACAATCTATAACCGTGGTTAATCTTATTTATTTGGATTGTTAATTTGACAAACACACAAATTTGGATTGGTTCAAAAAATCTCTCCTATCCAATCCAACCCATTACACCCCTTCAAAATAGATTAACTTCTACATTCATGCTCTCTCCATATGGCACCCATTTCTTGCTTTTATCAAAATAAAAGGCAGAAAAAACCATAGCAACACATTGTACATCCTTGGGATATAATATAAAAAAAGGTTTGTCATAAATTTGATTCATGCAACAATGTATTTCTTTAAAAAATATATATAAATAGATAACCATAGCAACACATTATACTTCTTACGGACATTTATGTCCTTGATAGGGTGTGATATGGAGTCCAATTATTTCCTTACATGTATATATTCGTGGACTTGGTTGCTTGACCAAAATGTATAGACATTGCCATTTCTCTTTTAGAACACATACTTTCCCATGTCACCTTTCAATACCTTGAAGACTTGAATGTGCTCCTAAACGTTAGGGGTTGTCTTAGAACAGAACTATGGAATATACAAATGCTAAAGTTTGGGGTAAATATGTATGTGGAAAAGAATGTAATCAGTATGATATAGTATGTAATTAAAGAAAAGAGAGGTGGTGTGAAGATAATTGCAAGTGTGTTTGCCGACAAATTGACCAATAATTATGGGAATTACCACAAAACTTCTGAATGTGGAAGAATGACCCAACCAAGAAAAGCATTTATAAAAAAATACAACATTGGTTACCGCGTTTCTTTCTTGCAATCATTCATCGGTCTGAATGATTATTTTTTCTCTTTACTTTACAAATACTATTATATATTAAAATTACAAAATTAGTCAAATTTGAACATCAATTTATTTAGCCTCTCCCTCTCACTTCCATTTCATGTAAAAATATGCGATGGCCATACACCAAAACAAGAAACTCAACAATCTCCTACACGCTCTCAAAGACAAAGCTTCCTTAATCAAAGCCACTCTCTCTATTAACCGCCGTTCATCTTCCATCAAAGTCGCCGTCGTCCGTGCCACCACCCACGGCGCTCGAAGCCCACCTTCCGATGCCCGAGTCTCCGCCGTGCTTGCCCTTGGGAATGACTTCCGTTCCTCCACTGCATTCGCCTGCATCGAAGCGCTAATGAACCGGCTTCATACGACCTCCAGCGCCGCCGTGGCCATGAAATCGCTTTTCACTCTCCATATAATTGTTATTCGAGGCCCGTTCAATCTGAGGGATCAGGTGTCGTTTTTCCCCAGTTACGGAGGGCGAAACTTCCTCAACTTGTCCGCGTTTCGCGACGTATCGGACTCGGAGATGAACGACTTGTCGTCATGGGTAAGATGGTATGCAGGGGTGGTGGAGCATAACGTGATTGTCGACAGGAAATTGGATCGGATTCTGTATTTCCGTTCAAGAAATTGCGAAATTGACGAAGATGGGAGGAAGGGGAAGGTTGATTTATCGGAGGAATTGGTGGTTCTTGTGGGTTTTGTGGAACGAATTTGCGAAGTTCCGGAATCGCTGCATCTTCAGAAGAAGGATTTGATTTACGAGGTTGTGAGATTGGTTCTTCAGAATTACAGATTGGTTCAGAAGGAGATTTGGGTACGAGTTAAAGAAATGGGAGAGAGAGTTGAGAGATTGAGTCTGGACGAGTTGAGTGAGTTGGTGGGTATTTTAACTCGGTTGGAAAATTGCAGAGGGAAAGTGAGTGTGTTGTTTGTGAACAGAGGGAAGAACGAAGAATTTTGGGAGTTAGTGAAAATTACGAGAGGGAAACTGGCGAAGAAGAAGCGGTTGAAAGAGGAGAAGAGGATGATAATGGTGGTGGAATCGGTTGAGTCGACTCGGTTATGGAATCCGTTTGTTGAACCGGGTCAATTGACGTGGGTCCCAGGGGGTCCGGCTGTGCTGCCACTGACCGTTTCAACGGTAGGATAGTTCGAAGCTTTGTCTACTTTTCTTTGAACTTCAAATCCATTAAAATGATTTTTCTTTTTCTTTTCTTAATGTGAAAAAGCTCCCACAATTTCTTTTTTTCATCCTCTTTCTTTTTCTTTAATTCTTTATCATTGATTTTGAGTTCGTTGTAAAGTGACTTTTGATCCTATTGTTATCATTTTTCATGAAGGTTTGTGCATAAATATAATGAAATGAGAATGTGTGATTAATTAATTGACTGTAATTTTACTTTTTGAAATTAATAATTATTAGATCATATTTTGTGGTATGTGTATGAAAGTTTCTTATTATTACAAAAGAAAAAAGAAAACAAAAACATTAATGGAAGTGGTTACCCGTTATTATCATATGAATGTCATTGAAATATTTTCTAGAATTTTTTTTATATATGTTTGGTTGATGATCACAATTTTATAATCTTATGACTTATTTAAAAAAATTATATTTGAATGTGTGAGTATTAACAATGACATAAATAGAAAAATAAATTAAAATTGAGTTGAATTTTTTATAAAAGAATGCTAAACTCCATATAATTAGTTAGGAAGTCAACATCTTGTACTCAAAAAAATGGAAAACCTTATGAAGAACGTGAATTTTAAGGGCTTAAGAAAATTTGAAATTACATTTAATAATAACGATTCTTTAAGTCCATATATAGTTTACGAGCTTAAGTTAAAGAAAATAGAATTTTTATTAGTATTATGGAAAAATTTCCTTTTTATCTCTCAACTTGTGTAGTTTCTATAAATTTAAATTTGACTTTGGTTTATAAATTTCGATATTTTACGTTTTAACGTAGATGATCTTGAACTCTACAAATTAATAAAACACAAACAAAAATTTAACATTATTTTGAAGGGATTTTTTAAAAATATAATAAAATATAGAAAACCAACTAAAACATGTAAATATTTTAATTACTTTGCTATTTTTTATTTATTTTAGATTTATACAAATTAGAGTATCCAATTTAATATTTAAGGTTTGATCTCTCTAACTGTACAATAATTATGATAATAGAAACAAATATAGTAAAAGATAATAATAAATGCAAAAAATATATATGTCATAAGCAAAGCTTTCGTCATCATAATTATTTTGATAAGAGAAGGAAAAAGGGGGAAAAAAATAAAACTAAAAGCATTTTTGTACATAAATTCCAACTACCAAAACATATTATGTAAAACACATGTTAATCGAAAAATATATTTACAAATTTAATCTATCTTATCAAAATATATTCCTTTCATTAATAAAAACAAGTGAACCAAAGACAGAAAAAACAATCCTTAAAAGTGTAAATTTGAACCTATTATTTTGTTTGTTGAAGGTATGTTCTTGATGTGACCAAAATGTAGGAGTACTACTAGCATTATTTGTTGATGTTAATTAAGAGTGATAAATGATTTTTTTAATAAAAAAAAACAAATTTGACTTATAATTTTATAATACTTAATTAAATCTAATAAGTAATTTAATGATATTACGAATTTAAAGTTAAAAGTGATACCTAATAACTTAGGATTGATTAATAGATTTTCTTAAATTAAGGGGAAAAAAAAAGTAAATGACAATAAAGGAATGATAAAAAGGAATAGTCATTGCCATCAATTGGCACTCTAATGAATATGTTTTTTCAATTTTAATTTCTATAACTTTAAGTTCTCAAATTTTAGAGTTTGATTGGTCTATTGTCACACAATAATTTTATATTTGAGCTCAATTGAACCCCAGCTCAAATGTTAATAGATTAAATATTTTGATCCAAATGACATCATCAAGATATTACAACTTTGTCTACAAGCTCAATTTATAAAATATAATTTAACTTTTAATTAGTCCAATCTTTGATATAATTTTGTAATTAATTTGCAAAATAACGCAGTTGTTTGTGATATTGGTAAAAAAAAACAATAATTTAACAATGTGTTTTTAATGTAATTCACCATCAATTATAGTTAAATAAAACTTACATTTAAAATTTTATAATCAAAGTAATTTTCAAACATTAACGATACATTTGAATTTGAAACTTATATAGTTAAAATAGTGATTTAAAAAAAAAATAGATATAATTTATTTTATAAAATTAAAATTTTAAACAATTAAATATGTTCGATACATAACTCTTAAAAATGATTTTTATATATTTAAAATTGATTTTTTTTTTATGGGAGTTAATTTAGAGTTATCCAATTACTCAAATTTTATTTTTTATTTGAGAAATTATTATTAAACTAAATAATTATGTTAAATATCTATTTTTATGATTAAATTTTTACAGACATATTTGATATTTTGAACAAGGTGAATGTTTATAATATAGTTGTTTGTTTTATTGACAATTTGATGACAGAGAATGTCTACCATCTTCCAATATTTAAAATTTAAAAAAATGATTTTACATATTAAATCAATAATATTTTAATAAAAAAACTAAATTAAATGGACATTTTAGGATTGAATCCCGGTCGATCACTTGACAAAATCATCCATCAACTAATTACTCCATAATCAATTTGAAATGTTTTTAAATTTTTTTAACATCAAGTTTAACTCAAAAACGATGATAGGAAAAAAAATGATTTTGACTATCTTAAAATCACTTCTAAATACAATCGTAAGTAAGATGATGACAAAAAGTGATTTAAGTTATTTTCAAATAACTCCAAACAAACTTTAGGCTAAAAGAGGCTTCTCGATTTCTTGAGGACTGGACCATTGTTCCACATGTTCTTGTGCTTTCTGGGCCTAAAATAAATGGTTTCTGTTAAATGAAATAAGATCAAATATAATTCAAAGTTTAAAATTTCATAGTAACATTTACCTCTACTTCCCAATTAGTTCTCATTGTGATTATCACTAATATTATGGTTTGAACTGCAGTGCCACCAAATATCATCCCTCCCCAAATCCCCTATATCAGAAAATATATCAACATTTAATCCCAACGTATATCATTAATCTACGGACTTAATACTAAGGACTAAACGTGGTTACAAATGAAGTAATATTTGGAATAGATGGTGTAAAAGAAAAAAACATACCAGCACACCAGAGTTGAAAACCCATTCCATAATGAAACCAAGAGGGAGACCAATAAGATAATAGCAGCCAAGATTTATATATGCAACCTTAGATTGCCAACCTGATCCAACAGCCACACCTGCATAAATTTTAAATTAACACACCCATATTAGAAGAAGGGAAATAAAAATTGAATTTAAAAACTCGTTTCAAACAGACACGTATGGGAACCTGAAAGAATGGGTTGGATACTGTTTAAGAGAATGGTGACTGCTAGCAAGCTTGAGAGTGTATCAACAGCTCCCACAACACTACTGCTGTCTGTGAAGATAAAAGCTATCTTATCATGAAATATCATTATAACAACACATATCACAGCTCCAATCACTGTTGATTGCACCACCGATACAATTGTAGCAAATTTGGCTGCATTCCCATTCCCAGCACCAAGCTCGTTTGCCACTCTAACTCTGTCATAATCATGTTGTTTTGATTTACTTTAAACAGTAACCAAACCTTGTGAAGCTTTTTATGGAAAGAAAGTAAAAGCAGAAAAAAAAAACAAACAAGAAAAAAAAGACTGTACCCAACGCCAGCAAAGAATGCTAAAGGAATCATCATTTCCCATCCATTGATGCTCATGCTACACAATTTTACCCCTCAAAAGTCAATATTAATCTCTCAGTTATTTGAATCCTATTTGATAATCATTTGGTTTTTAAAAATTAAAATTTATTCCCTGTAAACTTCTTACATTTTAACTAAAAAAGTTAGATTCTAAGCTAAAAACTTCCTAAAACCATTGTTTTGAAAACCTGGATAAAAAGAAGACCACACAGACCAAAAAGTTTTGAGGTGGAATGAAGGTTATATGTTTAATTTTTAAAAATTAAAAACAAAAACGAGAAGATACCGAGTTAAGTTGAATGTTGGTGTACCATATGGACAATGCATCTACAGCTATAGTAGCATTCTTTAAATTCCCTGTCATCAGCACTAGTATCCTGTAATACCAATTCTCCGAGCTGCCAAAACACATTAATGTTGTGAATTATTGAGTAAAGTTTGATGTGTAAACGAAGATGATCAGCGCAGAAACAGCAAAGAGAAGATAGTAAAAATTCACCAGAGCATGAGGCCAGCAGAAATGGAGAGCTTAGTGAAATCCCAGAGGCCATGGAAGGCTTGACTAGAGAAGCCAGTCCAAGTTAAAGGGCACCAACCACCAACAGTATATGTATACAATCCAAAAACCAAAACCCACCAAGCTATATCTAAAGCTATGGCTGCCCCAATTACCCCAAATTCCCAAACGTATATAAAAAGCCAACAAGCCAAAATATTCGTAGCTAATCCTATAAAAGAAACACAAGCAATGACTTGGGTTTTCAATTGAGATTGCAAAAACCTCTGTAATGGAAACTGAAAAGCAAAGCTGAAATGAAGTGGTATTAACCAAATCGCTACTACCCCAGATTGCTCTGCTACATCATCGTCTTGGCCAAGCAGTTTCAAAACTGGCGTGGCGTAAAAATAAAAAGGAAGTAACAAGAAACAACATAGGGAAAGCACTATCCACGATCGTTGCAAGTATATTCCTAACATATGATATCTCCTTGCTCCATATGCTTGTCCACATAGTGTCTCTAATGCACTAGCCATCCCCAACTAAAGTTCAAAAACAGAAAAACAGGGAATCAAAGTTAAAATCAGAGCGACCCAGAATAAAAAACCATTTAAATTAACGAATCATATTGTTGAACTTACTAAGAGGCCGAAGTTGAAACCGACAATTACAGTGTTGGCGATGGAAATGGAAGCAAGTTGAACGTCACCTAAACGGCCAGAGAAAGCTTGAGTGATGATGTTCATGGTGAAGGAGGAGACACGACTGAAAATGGAAGGGCCGACGATTAGCCATAGCTTCTGAGTTTCAACCCAAAATTTGGATAAGAAATGGTGGGTTTGATCGGAAACACTCCCCATTTCCAAAGAAACAGAAAACAGAGAAAAAGAAAAAGGTCGTGTGATGCGAGGTTGAGTTTAACGGATAAGACGTAAAACATATTGTTTGTTTATATAATCGAAGAAACGCCTCAGTTCCTGCCACATGCTCCTGCCAAAATTCAGATTCTTCCTTTCAAAACTTTCTTAACTAAATAAATAAATAAATACTCAACCTTTTTGTATTCAAACAATCAAATTTAAAATCAACAACCACATTTCAGTGGCTTGCATCCATGTTGAAATGCCGTTGAATCTCTATCTCACGTTCCCAACCACCTAACGTGAGGTCTCTCTCATGTAAGATCTTATAATTTAGAAAAACACACTCTATAAATCTCTAAATAGTGAATCATGAAAGTTTAATATTTCAATCATATATTGATGGTATAGTTTATTGGACAACGAGTAAGATATATCTAAATTTTTTTCATTTTTGTAAGAAAAAAGAATCAAATCTAAATTAGGAATACAATTCATTAGTGGAACCATGACCAATTTAAGAATTTTCAAGAGTTGGTATGTGTGCTCAGTGCTTTCATAAGCTTTTGATACATCACTGTCTAAGAAACAGATGAATACTGCCAAATTTCTCCAATTCTTTCATCCATCTTCCAATTTTTTGCTAAAATTTTGATTTTTCATTTTCTTCTTTTAGTTTAAAGAAATGAACTATATGGAGACATACTTTGTGTTTTCATCCATTTACATTGGCCAATCAATTTCAATTTTATCGTGTCGCTTCACTTTACAAATGCTCTTTAATTCCAAAAAGAGAATTCAACTTTTTCTTCTTCTTATTCATTATTTTACAATTGGTGTTTTTCTCTTTTACCATTAATAAATTTTCTTCTCATTATTTTAGTAGATATGTCTTTTAATTCCTTATTATTTTTTTTAAATGAATTAAACTTTAATTTCTTGTTGATTATTATTACTTTAATTAAAAGCTGATTTATCTTTACTTAAATAAAGGCAGCATCTTTAATAGTAATATATCTTTTTTTTTTTTTTTTTTTTTTTAATAGTACACAATAATATTGAACTCTTGATATTTCTTTTAGATAGTTATTAATAAAGAAAAAGAACAAAAGAACAACAATCAAATCCCAAATTGATTTTGGTTCCAATTTTAACTTATTCTTGGATTAGAGTTCAAAATACAATGTACAACTCAATTTAAAAAAAAAAAAAAGAGAACTTTATTTGATGAGAAAGTTTAAAGTCAATTTTGATGAGAAACAAAAGAAATACAAAATAATGAATAGAATTTGAAGGAACAAATAGGAAATGACTAATCTCTATCGTATTTTAGTATCTATGTGAGACCTTCCATGCACTTAAACTTGTCTATAACATTGATAATCTTTTCATAAATTAAACCCTTTCTTGTTTTAGGATTATAATGTAGCCAACAACCAAAGGTATTAAGACAAATCTATGGCGTTTATTCCTAAAGTGTGAGAAACAATCCAATGAGTTTAAAATTCCAATTTTAATGTTAATTAGCAATCTAAATATACCAAATATGTAATAGTTATTCTAATGAGATAATGAATTCAATAATTCTACCCAATTAACAATGTTTTAGGTTGTGATAATGTTTTTTAAGTATTTAAAGAAAGAAAATATCATACAGAACACACCATTCGTCATTTTAGCAAACATATAAGTAATGTTGATGCTGCATAAATTAACACACATATATTATGAAAATCAAAGTTTAGTCTATAATTTTGAAGGTTCGTATTTATTTGTTTTCAATGTTGTTATTTATTTTTCAAGTAATAACATATTTTAGTACAATGAGTTGGTTTTGTCAATCAACTTTGTGTAAAGTGTGGTTGTATATATCTTTGTGGTCAACTTATCGTAGGACGTTGTGATACCTTAACTGCTTACTCGATCAAGGGCAAAACCACGAAACATCTTAAAGAGATTAAGCTCCGTGACTTAGTCAATTAACAATTATTGACATTTAGATAATGAAAACATGTTTCTTATATCCTCTTCCTTTTTCCTTCTTTTTATTTTTAATTAAGAAAAAAGAATGAAAAATTATTATAGAGAGAAAAATTGTTTAAAATATTTACAAAATATTACAAGATTTCAGATTCTATCCATACTAAACATCGATAATTTTCTATCAACGTCCATCTATTTACTGATAGATATTGATAATCTAATTAACCCAAAATCTAATTAAGATTTCATTGATTAATTATAACAATTTTCATAAAACTTTTCCAAAAATTCATTTAACTAACAACAATTTTCAATATGAAATTTAGATATTTTAAACAATTTAGAAATCATAAATAATAGAAACAAAATTAGAAAATAATGTAAAAAGATAAATTTGGGAATGATTGTTTTTATGAAAAGAAGACCAACAACCCTACACATAATAGATTAAAGGTAGTTGCAAAGTCACAAATCAACAATGGGTCATTAGTTCATGCTACTTTAATTAATGGACCTAACCATGTTTCCACAATGCCTCTAATTTAAGATAAATGTTGTGTTATTAATCACTACCCAAATCACTATAATACAAAACTCCTTAATATGAACACATCAGAAACATTATTTTATTTTAAATTGCTTAGAATATTGAATGTACATTGATTTCAGGTGTTATTAATGGTTTATTAATCTTTTTTCTTTTGTGAATTTAATATAATTTGTTACTTTAATTTTATAACAATGAATTAATAGAGATAGATAGTATAAGATGATAATTAATGTAGTACTCAAATTATTTCCTTGGTGGCGGGTGATGGCTAAGGCTTTACAATCAAATTACAATTTGGACACAAATTAAATAATTGGTTGTTCCTTTTCCAAAACGTTTACAAACAAAATTCTATTTTATATATACATAAAGGTGAATTCATGATTGTTTATACCAAAGAAAGAAAAGCACTTCTTTCTTTTTTTGTCTCTAATGACTAATCTTATATCACTAATGAAGTAATACGTTTTATTTTGATATCATTGTGTTGTTGGGGTGGTTGTATAAATGGCAAGTTGGTTCAAGATAATAATAGTACTTATTAATACAATATGTAAGAACACTAAAAGGCTCAAATAATTAAAATCCACTAGGATCAAAATAGAAAAACATCATTGAAAAAATCAATGATGTTTAGTTATATTCGTAAGCCACAACTTAGAAAAATTAATAAATCAAACGATTAAGAAGTTGAAGCTGATGTTAGTGAAATATGTCACGCTCATCTTGACGGGCAAATTATAAGTATGAGATATGTTTTTGGTTTTCTATCTTGAAGGGATTACGTATCCGTTTTGATTGCTTATGAAAATAATGATTTTTTTAAAATATATTTTTTTTAAAACATTTTTTTTTTGTTGTAAAATGAGTTTAAAATATACAATGTTTTGATTTAACCTTTTTATAAATGTTTAAATGCAAAATTGTGTTTGGTTTGTACTAAGAATGTTTATATTTTGGTGAAATTAACACAAAAGACTATTAAACCTTATGAACTAATTTCACAAAGAAATACACATTTTGAATATTCTTTTCATAAAAATATTTTAAAATTAATCGCAAGTTATCTTGAAATTATTAATTTTGTAGTTACTTGAAACTAAACATTAATTACATCTATTTTGCATTAATTTTTCTTTTAGACAATTCAATTTTAGAAGCATAAATATCTTGAAATTTAAATAAATAACCAAAAAGAAAAGGAAAAGATTTTCAACAACAAAACAAAATATAAATAAGATAAATGATTTTTCTAAGATAATAAAATATCAACTAGACAAAAAAAAAAAAGTGCAATTTGATCACGTTCTTCATTCATCTTCATTTCACGAACCGAACGATCGTGTTATTTATTGACATTGTTGAGCAAGAAATTTTGACCAATTAAATTATATCACATCATCACAGCAAATATGACAATGATTATACTTTTGTTTGAGTTTGGATAATTAAGTTTACTCAACCCAACCCAATTTAGGTCCAATAAACAAATGGGCTCAAGCCCATGCCCAAGAAGCAGATGGGCCCAAGTCCAAGCCCAACTCGTAAATGGGCTCAAATCCAAGCCCAACAAGCAAATGGATCCAAATCTAAGCCCACATAAAGCCATAAAATTTCTCTATAAATAGAGACCATTGCAATTCATTTTTGGAGATCTTTGGTTGAAGGAAGAATTGAAGCTCTGAAGTACTGAAACTCTGAAGAATTGAAGATTCAAACTTCTATAAAGCTCTCAAGGCGTGTAAGTTTTTATCAACTTCGAGATCACCATCTTCTGAAAGATTGAAGACTTGGAAGATCAAACTTTCCTTGAATTCTAGAAGACTGAAGCTCAAGTAGACTTGCAACTACAACATCCTAAAAATCGAAGATCAAGAAATTCTAAGTTTTTAACTTGTATTCGAGAGAAAGCATTAAAGGAGTAAATATTAGAGATTGTTTCCACAATATTCATCAATATATCAAAGTTCAATTCCACGAAATACATTTCTTCGAAATCTCTTGTGAATAGTTTGACACGCTCAGTGGGACAATCTCTACCTTTCATCTCTTTCTCTTTTGAAGAACATCTAAAGAAATCATGACATCCCAAGGCAATACTTCCAAAGCTCCAAGTGACATCGACAAGCAGCCAAATACTCGCAACCGCTCAAGGGAGACTCAATCATATGAGGAAATGCCATCCTTTGAGGTCGCAAAGAACATTTGGGAGCAACTGTCCAAGCCACCAAAAGGTGGAATTATAATCAAAGAAAATCCTGTGATCGACGAACAAGTTTCTTCCTGTGAACGCTCGAATGAGGAGATGCCTCATCCAAATATCATGTCGGTTATGGTGACTGGCGTGGATACAAGTGAAGACAGAATGGCTGAGCTTGAAAAGAAGATCAACATGCTCATGAAGGCCGTTGAAGAAAAGGATAATGAGATTGCATCTCTCAAGAATCAAGCCATACACATACTATAAAAAATACTAACAAAGGGAAGGAAGTTATGCAAGAAAGTCAACCACAAAATTTGACCTCAATTGCATCATTGTCTATTCAGTAGTTGCAAGAGATGATTGCAAACTCTATCAAAACTAAATGTGGTGGACCTGCTCAAACTCTCTCTCTCTGTATTCCAAACCATATACGAAGAGGATTGACAATCTCAGAATGCTGAATGGATACCAACCACCCAAATTCCAACAGTTTGATGGAAAGGGTAACCCAAGACAACATGTTGCTCACTTCATTGAAAAATGTAAAACTGCCAGTACGATAGGAGATTTGTTGGTAAAACAGTTCGTTCGAACTCTGAAAGGAAACGCCTTCGACTAGTACATCGACTTTGAACATGAATCCATTGACAGTTGGGAGCAGCTTGAGGGTGACTTTCTCAATCGCTTCTACAACACCCGACGCATCGTCAGCATGATGGAGTTAACAAATACCAAACAACGAAAGGGGGAGTCAGTCATCGACTACATTAACTGATGGAGAGCTCTAAGCCTGGATTGCAAAGACAGGCTCACAGAAATGTCTGCAGTTGAGATGTGCACCCAAGGCATGCATTGGGAACTTCTCTATATTTTGCAGGGGATAAAACCACGCACGTTTGAAGAGTTGGCAACTCGTGCCCATGATATGAAACTAAGTATCACTCGTAGAGGAGCAAAAGATTTCTTGGTTCCAAAAATGAGGAGTGACAAGAATGAAATTGATGACACAAAAATGATTGCAAATAATGTCATAAATGAGCTATGGTTGTTCATGCAACCCCTTTGAAATCTTTCTCTAAAAGAAACGAAACAAAAATTGAAGGAAAGCATGATAGCGAGAAAAAGCGAAGCCCAACTCTTAAAGAAATACAAGAAAAAGTATCCATTTTCTGACTCTGATGTTGCAGACATGTTAGAGCAGCTGTTAGAGAAGCAACTTATTCAACTGCCAGAATGCAAACGACCGGAACAAGCTGGAAAAGTAGATGATCCTAAATACTGTAATTACCATAGGGTCATTAGTCACCCTGTTGGAAAGTGTTTCGTGTTGAAGGAGTTGATTCTAAAGTTAGCTCGTGAAATGAAGATCGAGCTGGATATTGATGAATTAGCTTAGACGAATCATGTTGCTGTCGAGATGACTTCAAGTGTTCCACCATCAATGCAACTTTATGATAAAAGGAAAAGCTTAATTCAGTTTGGGACTTTTGAACCCATAATTGTTCAATTACAACAAAGGATCGTGACGAAGATTCCCAAAACAAAGAAGAGCCTGTTGGAGATGATGACAAAGGATGGATAGTTGTGACTCGTCGTAAAGGAAGACAACCAAATTGCATTCAAAAGGAGTCGTCATTCCGTCAAAAGCATGCAAAAGGAAACATCTTCCACGAAAAGAAGGGAAAAAGAAACAAGAAGATGTGGAAGCTTAAGCCTGTCAAAGGAAAAGATGAGGACTTCTTTCGACCTCGACGATCGATAACTTTGAGAGAATTCCTCCCAAGAAGCTTCCTTGATGATCATCCCAAGGAAGTATTAGAAGTCACTATATGTCATTTTGTCAGTATAACAGAAGTCGACAATAATTATGCCTCTTCTGATGAAATTGACTATTTAAATGAAATTAAGCAAATGACTTCTGTCTTTGATCGTATCAAGCCTTCAACTACTGAATCTTCAGTCTTTCGAAGATTGAGTATGACCATGAAAGAAGAAGAAAATCAATGTGCAACATCTACTTCCACTCGAACTTCAGCTTTCAAAATGCTAAGTATCTCCACATCAAAGAAAGATCAACCTTCAACATCTGTTTTTGATCGACTAAATATGAAAAGTGATCAACATGAAAAAGAGATGAAAATTTTAAAGGTAAAATCACTTCATGAAAAAAAAAACAATGATGGGAATATACACAGTCGTGTCCTATCACGCATGAAGATGAGGTTGTCTGTTGATATTAACACAGAAGGTTCCTTGATCGTGAAGCCAAGACTTATTATATTCACCAATTCTACAAATGAAAAATGTGAACAAATATTTGATGAAAATATAAGTTGTTAAATATGTAAAGCTCCTTATCGCAAGAGCTTAAACTGCATGATGCTCCTAGTCCACAAGAGCTTAAAAGGTGAATGACAAAAAAAAAAAAAAAAACTCAATTGAACTACGTATGACTTGATCCCTATGTTATAAAAAGGGTACGTAGACAGCTTAAAGTTTACTTTAAGTTCAGTCGCACGGAAAAAAATGGTATTATGCTTCACTGTGATGATGTAATTTCAATAGAAAATGACATTTCAATAGAATATGAAATTCATGAGCAGTTACAACAGAAAAGAAATGGGGCAAAGTCAAAATAGTGAGCTCTATCTTTTCTCCCAAGTGTTGTGGCTAAGAGAATCTTCTTCTCTCATGTGTTGCAGCCGAGAGGATTCATCTTCATCTTCTCCCACGTGCCGTAGCTGAGAGGATTCATCTTCATCTTCTTTCACATGTTGCAGTCGAGGCGTGTTGTAGCCGAGAGGATTCATCTTTATCTTTTTCCACGTGTTGCAGCTGAAAGGATTCATGTTCATCTTCTCCCAAGTGTTGTAGTCGAGAGGATTCATCTTCATCTTCTTCGACGTGTTGCAGCAGCCGTCATCATCTGCATCTTTGACGTGTTGCAGCAGCTGTCATCATTTTCATCTTCTCACAAGTGTTGCAGTCGAGAGGATTCAACTTCATTCTCACATATGTTGCAGCCGAGAGGTTTCATCTTCATCTTCTTCGACGTATTGCAGCTGAGAGGATTCATCTCCATCTTCAACGTGTTGCAGCAGTTGTCATCATCTGTATCTATCTGCATCTTCGACGTGTTGCAGCAACCGTCATCATCTGCATCTTTGACGTGCGATCATCATCTGCATCTTCGATGTGTCGCAGCCATCACCATCTGCATCTTCGACGTGCAGTCATCATCTGCATCTTTGACGTGCAGTCATCATCTGCATCTTTGACGTGTCTTCGTCGTCTGCATCTTTGACGTGTCGTCGTCGTCTGCATCTTTGACGTATCGTCGTCGTCTGCATCTACGACATGCCACAACCCATAAAATATCCATCTCCTATCTTCGATTTGCGGATCTCCACCTCCATCTTCGATGTGCGGATCTCCATTTCCATCTTCGATGTGCGAATCTCCACCTCCATCTTCGATGTGCGAATCTCCACCTCCATCTTCGATGTGCGGATCTCCACCTCCATCTTCGATGTGCAAATCTCCATTTCCATCTTCGATGTGCGAATCTCCATTTCCATCTTCGATGTGCGAATCTCCACCTCCATCTTCGATGTGCGGATCTCCACCTTCATCTTCGATGTGCAAATCTCCATCTCCATCTTCAATGTGCAAATCTCCATCTCCATCTTCGATGTGCTGCAGTCGATCGGATCTCCATCTCCATCTCCATCTTCGATGTGCCGCAGCAGATCGAATCTCCATCTCCATTTCCGTCTTCGATGTGCCGCAGCCGATCGAATCTCCATCTCCATTTTTGTTTTCGATGTGCCGTAGCGGATCGAATCTCCATCTCCATTTTCGTCTTCGATGTGCTGCAGTCGATCGGATCTCCATCCCATTTCTGTGTTCGATCAAGCTTGGTGTGCTCCATCTTCAAAAGATAAAAGTGAGAAAGAAAAGAATAACAAAAAAAAAGAAAGAAAAAAGAAATGAAAAAAAAAAAACGGAAAAGGAAAATGAAGAAGCAAAACAAAAACAAAAAAAAAA